>VZZY01000741.1:20855-42560 GCA_013400335.1 Eurystomus gularis
CTTTTTTTTTTTTTTTTTTATTTTTCGTTGTCTTTTAAATGCAGCGATTCGGAGGAAGGAAAATGGCTGGTACGACGAGGAGCACCCACTGGTCTTCCTTTTCTTGGGGTCATCTGGAATAGGTAACGTCTGGGTGGTGAAGAGCCCCGTGGAGAGCCTGGGCTGCTCCTCCACCAAGCCCACAGCCCTTCCCCACGTCAAGTAACCAGTTAAAAGATCCTTCCAACTGGTCTTCCACAGCCCAGCGTCCCCACCACAACTACAGCACCCGCGTCCCACAAGCAGCCGAATTGTCCCCAGGTCCATCTGCCCTCCGAGCAGCGAGAAGGGGCGGTTTGGGCAATAAAAAGTTATTTTAGCTGCTCCAGGCTTCACGGGAGGCGGGTGAGGTGGTAGGAGGAACGTGCTCCTGCTACTCTGGGCAAGGATCGCTTCATAACGACGCATTTTTATTGCCACCGATAATGCTTGTCCTCGAGCACAATCAAACGCGACGCGGCAGCTGCTGCGTTCCTGAAATGGGCAAAATGACTCGTAGTCAGGGGAAAAAAAAGAAAAGGGAAAAAAAAACCCAAACCAGCTTTTAAAGTAACCAAACTGTGACATTTGAAATGATCTCAGTGCTTCTCTGGCATCCACCAACTCCCTGCTCCTCGGGAAGGTGCCGGTGCCGGCGGGGTTAAACCAACGGGACTTGCACACCGATGGTTGCCTGACCAGGCTCCTGCCTCAGCACAGCACAGACCACATCTCCTCACTGTTATAAAACCATATCAAACCAGTAAGAACTGGTTTTGAGACTCTGCTGCATGGCTTAGAGCAGCTCTGAAGGCTTGAGTGTGGAAATCCTCAGCTCTTCAACCCTTGCATGGTGTTGGGCGGGGGGGGTTCTCCCTTCTTTTACTGCCACAAAAATGAATATTGAAATAGGAAAGTGAAACGGCTGAGAATTTGGGCTTCCTCAGCCTGGAGAAGAGAAGGCTCCGGGGAGACCTTCTTGTGGCCTTGCAGTGTCTGAAGGGATCTACAAGAAAGCTGAGGAGGGACTTTTCACAAGAGCTTGTAGTGACAGGTCAAAGGGTGATGGCTTCAGACTGGAAGAGGGGAGATTGAGATGGGGAATTCAAAGGATATTCTTCATTCTGAGGGTGGTGAGACACTGGCACAGGTTGTCCAGGGGCTCCATCCCTGGAGGTGTTCAAGACCAGGTTGGATGGGGCTTTGAGCAACCTGGTCTAGTGGGAGGTGTCCTTGCCATGGAAGGGGGGTTGAAACGAGATGATCTTTGAGGTCCCTTCCAACCCAAACCATTCTATGATTCTATGAGGTGGGTGTTTGATGTAGGTCTTGATGTAACTCAAATCCAAGAAACCAAGGCTTACAATGATGTGTCTTCATGGTTTGATAGATTCTTACAGCAGTGGAGCACTTAAAGATCTGTTCATATACATCTGTATATATAAATATCCATAAATATCTATAAATATCCATATATATCTATAAATATCCATATATATCTATAAATATCCATAAATATATATAAAAGATGTTCAATACACATGTATTCCTCTGCGCTTACACACTGGGATCTACGATGGGGCAACATCCAAAGCCAGCAAACCTCGAACTGAAATAAGGTACCAAATTTTGGCCGAGCTTTTACCTCTGGCTTCCTGCGCCAAGATGAATTCCCGTTTTTTGCCACCCTTTTGGGATGATTTAAGGAAGCGGTTCTGTAGATCCCGATTTATCATCACCAAAGTGCTGCTGGGTCAGGGTCGGGGCTGGTGCAGTTGTGGAGTGCTCCAGGAAGAATGTGCTTTTGGGTTTTTTGAGCTACTTTGGGGTTTGAGACACAGTAGTTTTATTGAGAATAGTTATTTATGGGCCTGCTCTCTGCCCAGAGGGGTTTTTTTTCAATCTAAAATAGATATATGAGCAGTGCAGGCAGCACACGGGCTGCTGGCAGCGTGCGAGGGGCCAGCGTTAACCCACCGAGCATCCTCCGTGACTGCTCCTCACCTTCACCAATAACCCCCGGAGCAAAATCAGCCCAATTCTCCACCCAATAAACCCCAGCAGGGAAGAGGATTTGACAGGGATATGTCCCACCAGGGGTAGATCCTGCCTGTTTAATGAAGAACAAAGTTTTTCCCGTTCCAAGATATGTTGGGAAGGTGGGATCTGGCCTGGTGTGAGCTCCTCCATGTCAGGGTGGCATTGCTCCGTTGCTGAGCATTTCAAAGCCGAGAATTTTATGACAGTCGCCTTGTATAAATCTTGCGCCAGGGGAGGTTTAGATCGGATATTAGGAAGAAGTTCTTTACTGAAAGAGTGGTCAGGCATTGGAACAGGCTGCCCAGGGAAGTGGTGGAGTCACCATCTCTGGAGGGGTTCAAAAAACGAGTAGATGTGGTGCTTTAGGATGTGGTCTAGTGGTCAGGAAGATGTTGGGATGAAGGTTGGACTTGGTGATCCTAGAGGTCTCCTCCAACCTAAATGGTTCTATGATTCTTTGAGGATGGAAAAGACCTCTAGGTTCCTCAAGTCCAACCTTCATCTCAACCTCCCTGACCCCGACACCATGTGACCAACCTAAATGATTCTATTTCTATAATTCTATGAAAAAAATAATATCTCTTTTCCCCAAAACCCTCTTCCCATGAATGCATTTACACACAAAAAATTCATCTATTGGTTGCAACAGTGGTATGGGCAGAGCTGGCGGACAGAGGGACAGTGGACAAACCTGCTTTAACACGACTCTTTTCTCCCCAGGTAAAACGGAGCTGGCCAAGCAGACAGCCAAGTACATCCATAAGGATGTCAAGAAGGTAACGAGTGCCGCTGCCCTGAGCCTCTTCCCATTCCAGGGGGGTTTTGTGATGGGAGGGGTTGGTTCTTTGGCTGGCTTTGCTGGGCAGGGAGTGCAGGACGGCGCAGGATTCATCCATGGAGGAGAGATGGGGGTCTGTCCACCTTTCCTGGTCTTTCCTACCAGGAAAGGACTTCTGCTGTGTTACAGAATCATGGAATTGTTTTGATTGGAGGAGATCTTTCATCAAGTCCAACTGTTAACCCAGCGCTGCCAAGGCACCACTAAACCATGGCCCTCAGCACCACATCTCCACACCTTGGAAACCCCTCCAGGGATGGGGACTCCACCACTGCCCTGGGCAGCCTGGCACAGCCCTTCACAACCCTTGCCAGAAAGAAATTGTTCTTCATGGCCAACCTCAACCTCCCCTAGTGCAACTTGAGGCTGTTTCCTCTTGTCCTGTCCCTTGTTCCCTGGGAGAAGAGCCCAACCCCACCTGGCTCCAAGTTCCTTTCAGGGAGTTGTGGAGAGCCAGAAGGTCTCCCTTGAGCCTCCTTTTCTCCAGGCTTAACAACCCCAGGTCCCTCAGCTGCTCCTCACCAGACTTGTGCTCTAGACCCTTTCCCAGCTTTGTTGCCCTTCTCTGGACACGCTCCAGCCCCTCAAGGTCCTTCTGATCTGGAATATTCAGCTTCAGAGCTAATGGGTGGGACATTGGGCAGCACATTGGGAGCCTGGAGCTCTTCTTGGGACACCACAAACTCCTGTGGGATGGAGGAAAGCAGGAGGAGCTGCCTGGTTTGTCTCTCTCCTGTGAAATGCTGGTATTTTGAAGGGGTGGTGGTAAGAGATCAGGCCAATTTAGGACAGATTTCAATTCAAACCAGCCACATTTCCTTGCAAAATGAGTTCTCCATTTGCTGTTAGACCAGTCCCAGGTGAAGGAGCTGGGGATGAAGGTGCTCGAGACGCAGGAGCCAGGATTTATTGCTCCTGGAAGGCAATTATGGAAGGATGAGGAAACCAGAACTGCCATTTTTTTATAGCACTGGTTTGCTTTTGATGTTCTCTCTAAATGTGTCATTGGATCTTATGTTGGTTCTCTGCTGGAGGATGTGGGGGAGAGGAATTAACCCAGAGCAGCTCAGCTTGTGTTTCCTCCTTTTCCTCAGCTCTGACCTTGGCATCTTTCCCATCCTTCATGGGCACGAGGCCCAAAGCCAGGCAGAGGCTTAAATGTGAATTTAAAGCCTGGCTTTAAATGCTTTAGACAACTTTAGATGATGTGAGGGCTGGAACCGCTCTGCTGGGAGGCCAAGCTGGGAGAGTTGGGCTCGTTCAGCTTGGAGGAGAGAAGGCTCTGGGGACACCTTGTTGCAGCCTTCCAGTATCTGAAGGTGGCCTACAAGAAAGCTGGGGAGGGACTTTTTACAAGGGCTCGTAGTGATAGGACGAGGGGTGATGGTTTCAAACTGGAAGAGGGGAAATTGAGATTAGAAATGAGGAAGAAGTTCTTCACTCTGAGGGTGGTGAGACCCTGGCACAGGTTGCCCAGGGAAGCTGTGGATGCTACATCCCTGGAGGTGTTCAAGGCCAGTTTGGACGGGGCTTTGAGCAACCTGATCTAGTGGGAGGTGTCCCTGCCCATGGCAGAGGGGTTGGAACTAGATGATCTTTGAGGTCCTTTCCAACTTAAACCGTTCTATGATCTCTGAACTATCCCCTGGATAGGCCACCACCACGAAATAATTCTAACCTATCTCCACTCAAAACCTGACAAGTGGGCAACAAACTAAACCGCTAAAATGAAACAGAGCAGGATGAACAGAAACTAAACCACCAACAGCTCCTGCTGTTTATATCCCAAATGTTTCAGCGCTAAGGAGCTGAGCACAGAGTAGTTGCCATCATCTCTGCTATCCATCCTGGCACAATGTGATGTGGTTAACAGTTGGACTCGATGATCTGAAAGGTCTCTTCCAACCAGAAAGATTCTATCATTCCTCAAACCACTTTGTGGTGGATCTAGCCACTCCAGTGTTGATTGTCCTCAGGAAACACAAAACCTTGAGTTCATCTGTGCAGCCACCTGCCTGGTTCTGGAGGAACCTTCTAAATGTGATGAAACTTGGAGCCAAAAATCACATCAGGTGTTCCTTTCTCTCGCAGGGCTTCATCAGACTGGACATGTCAGAGTTCCAGGAGAGGCACGAGGTTAGTAAATGGGCTTGCAAGGGCTGCAGCTTTGAGTTTAGTGGGTAATTTTTAAAAATCCTGTCAGTGCCACGGTCCCTGCATTTGGTGCCTGTCCTGGGCCGTGCTGAGCATCTCCCCACTGCTGCTGAACACCACAAGCATCTCACCCTGGCAGTGGCATCCAGGACCTTCCCAAATGACTCCCATGCTCTCCAGAAATCAGGCTGTTTGGTGCATTAAGACCCAGAGCGGCAGCAGTTGCTGGGCAGCCAATGGCAATATGGGAAATAATAGCCAAAAAAGCAAGTTTAACTCCCCAAAAACCTGAGGAGCAGAGACCAAGGAGCAAGAGAGCTTTAACTTGCTGGACCTGCATCCAGGTGGGCAGAGCTCAGCCCCAAGCCTTGTTCCATCCTTACCTCCGCTACCTACATTGACAAGTAGGTGCGGGATCAACGTGTCTTTCATGGGGAAAAACGGGGAGAATCCAGCAGAAGACGGGGCCATGGTGCAGAGTCCACCTCTCCCCTCACACCTCCTGCCCAGTGCTGGTGCCGCAGGAGATGTGGGACATCTCACCAGAGTCACTCCAGAGCTGCAGGGCCAGCCCTTCACAACCCTTGCCAGGAAGAAATTGTTCCCAAATTATTGTGTCCATGGGAGCGGGCAGGGGTGGTGCAGGGCAGTGATACTCAGGGATGGAGGAGCAAAGGCAAAAAAGAGCCTCTGGAGTTGAATCATGGAATGGTTTGGGTGGGAAAGGACCTTGAAAGGTCATCTCGTCCAGCCCCCCTGTAGTAAGCGGGTACATGTGCAACTAGAGGATAGGAGACAACAATTTTTAATCATACAAACAATCAGCCAATGGAATAATCTCCCCAGGAAAGTGGTGGAGTCCCCACTATTGAACAGTTTATAGATTCATTTGGACATGGTGCTGGGCTAGCTTATCTAGACCAGGCTTTTTCCAAGAAAGGTTGGACCTGATGATCCTTGAGGTCACCCGTAAAATGAGGGGACAAGCTGCTGGGAAGGGTGGGCTGAAGGTTCCTTTGAAATCCAATCCCCNGATGAGATTGCTCAGAGGGCCCCGGCCAACTGCACCTGCAATGGTTCCAGGGATGGGGCATCAACCACCTCTCTGGGCAACCTGGGCCAGGGGCTCACTACCTTCAGTGTCAACAATCTCTTCCTTCTCTCTAATCTAAATCTCCCTCTTTTAGTTCAAAACCATCCCCCCTTGTCCTGTCACAAGAGGCCCTGCTCAAAAGTCTGTCTCCAGCTTTCTGATGGGTCCCCTGTAGATACTGAAAGGCCACAAGAAGGTCTCCATGGAGCCTTCTCTTCTCCAGGCTGAACAAGCCCAACTCTCTCAGCCTGGCCTCCCAGCAGAGGGCTTCCAGCCCTCCCATCATTGCTGGGGCCTCCTCTGGCCCTTCTCCACCAGGTCCATGTCTCTGCTGTGCTGAGGACTCCAGAGCTGGCCCCAGCACTGCAGGGGGGTCTCCCCCCAAGTGGAGCAGAGCAGGGGACAGCTGGGCTGGGTCACTCAGACATAGTTTAGGAGACCAGGATGGTGCCTGTTCTCTTGCCAGTGGCTACTCCTGCAGATTCCGCTGGTTAAACCTTTGGGCCAGGTAATCACTGAGCAAAGTCTTCACTTTGCCAGTTGGCTGCTAATGAAGCTGATTTTGGGCTACCTGGGGTGCAAGAGATGCCACAGAGAATACAGAGCTTGATTTGTCTGCAGCAAAGAGTCATGGCTGCCTGCTGAGCTACCGAGAGGGCTTCCTTCCTGGCATCCCTGGACCAGCTTTCATGTGTCCTGTTGCTTCCTCCTAGGTCGCCAAGTTTATTGGCTCTCCACCAGGCTACGTGGGCCACGAAGAGGGTGGACAGCTCACAAAAAAGCTCAGGCAGTGTCCAAATGCCGTGGTGCTCTTTGATGAGGTTGACAAAGCCCACCCAGATGTCCTCACCATCATGCTGCAGCTGTTCGATGAGGTAAATTCACATTTCAGGGGCAGAGTTTGTCCAAGGGGCTGTTTAGAAGTTGACAGCGAGCGATGCAAGGGTTGATGGCTGGAGGAGTTGTCCTGGAGCAGAGCTGAAATGCTCAAAAAAAATGTGACCCAGCCAGTCAACCTCTTCTCCATTTTACCACCAGGAAGCAGGATGATGCTGAGGTCTCCTGGTGCAATAAACCATAGAATCATAGAATGATTTTGCTTGGAAGAGACCTTTAAGGTCCTCAAGTCCAATCATTAACCCAGCATTTCCAGATCACCACTAAACCATGTCTCTCAGCACCACATCTCCACAGCTTCGAAACCTCTCCAGGGATGGGGACTCCACCACTGCCTGGGGCAGCCTGGGACAGCCCTTGCCAGGAAGAAATTGTTCCTCATGGACAACCTCAACCTCCCCTGGCACAACTTGAGGCCATTTCCTCTTGCTCTGTCACTTGTTCCTTGAGAGAAGAGCCTGACCCCACCTGGCTCCAAGCTCCTTTCAGGGAATTGTGGAGAGCCAGAAGGTCTCCCCTGAGCCTCCTCTTCTCCAGGCTCAGCAACCCTAGGTCCCTCAGCCAGTTCTCACAAGACTTTTCAGGTGGCTTGGGATTTGTCTCACACCTTTCCTTCCCCAAATGTACAGTCATAGAATGGTTTGGGTTGGAAGGGACCTTAAAGATCATCTAGTTCCAAGACCCCTGCCATGGATGGAACTCTTCAGTTAGTGACCTAGAAGGAGACTGGGGTCTGCTTCCTAGGACTTCAGCTGTCTCCAGACAAAGCCAAAACACTCTTGGAGATGCCTGGGAGGAGTCCTGGAGAGCTACCAGACATGGACCTGCCTTCATTGTTAAGAAATCTCTTTAACTAATGACCTAGGATGAGTCTACTGTGGCTACCAAGGGCTTGACCTGTCTCCTGAAAGAGCCAAAACACTCTTGGAGGTGCTTGGAAGGAGTCCTGAAGAGCTACCAGCATGGACCTGCCTTAACACACAGAAAACCCCTTGGGTGGCTAACTTGGAAGAGTCTGGGACTCCTGAAAATGTTATGTGTGCTGGGGGAAGGCCCATGCCTGGCAACTCTCTGACATCTCCAGGCATCTGCAGGAGTGTGTTGGCCTCCTCTGGAGACAGCTGAAGTCCAGATAGAAGCCTCAGACTCCTTCAAGGTAGCTACTCAAGGAGTTTTGTCCACATTGGAGGCAGATCCATGCCAGTTAGCTGCTCCACACAAGCTTTTGGATTTATTTTTAAGGTCCTGGGCTGTCCTCAGAGGCAACCAAACCACTGAGCAACACGCTGGAAGGTTTTGGGGTAGGTTTTTTTTCTTGACAAGGCAATAACCCAAAGGTTGATCTCAAGCACACAACAAGGATTTGGGTCCTTGTGTTGGGTACCTGCTGCTAGACATGTAGCAAGGAAAGAACGTGCCTGGGGAGCTGCTTCGGTATTTTTCCTTGTTTTCCTCTCTTTTTAATGTAATTCATCAAACTAGGACTTTGGAAGGGTTCTGCCTTGGTTTGGTAGGAGAAGGGTTGATGACACAGCAAGCAGCCATCATCCCCACCGTGCAGCACAACCATGTGCTGCCCTGGTTTGGTTTGCCAGGCGATCCCATGGACATGAGGGACGTTCTCCATCGCTTCATTCACTCCATTACAGCCGTAACTCGGTTATTTCTGGAAGGTTTTTACGGGTTTTCTCATTTTCGAGCAGTCTGCGCTTCCCCGTGGTGTCTTCAGACCACTACGAAGCCCCCTCTGAGCCCTCCCTACCCTCCCAGGTGGCCGTGATGCCACGGAGAGCTTCATACCCCCTCATCTGGAAGGCTTTTATGAACATCAGGGCAGTGTTGCTGATGGAGAACACTTGGATGGTGTTGCTGGTGGAGAACTTGGGCGATGATACTGGTCGTGAACATCTGGGCAATGGTGCTGGAGCAGTTCAAGGCACCAACGCCTGCAGCTCTGCCCCCAGAAAGAGCCCTTGTGGAGGAACATCTCATGTCTCAGCCACCCTAACTCCAAACCCAGCATCCATCCCTGCCTAAACCACAAACATGGACAGGGCCAAGCCAAGAACCTGGGCTGCTTCTGAGCATCCTTCCAGCCTACCTAAGGGCCAACAGCCTCTGTTCGAGGGGTGGGACAGAGGCATGAGGTGACAACAACTTCCCCTGCACTTGGGGTTTCACCAGAGATTGTGTGTGGAACCCAAAAGTGTGATGGGGAGGTAGGCAGAGGATCAGAAGTGGTCAAGTTATGTATGGGCAGCCATATGGACCACCCCAGCCTACCTCCCCTCTGAGGTGTCTCCCAGGGCTTCCATCGAGCATGTCCTGGCAATGTGCAGGGCATTCCTTGGTGAGGTGGAGACTTCTCCAGCCCCTGTAGCTCAGCCCTGCTTGTGTCCTTGGGCATCCCTTCAAAAATAAATCCACGCAAGGGGCAGGAAATGGGACTCGTGTCCTTCTGCCTTGTGTTTTGGCCATGTCCTATGCCTCCTGCTCACTCTGGTTGTGTTAACTCGTTGTCATTGCAGGGCAGGCTGACAGACGGGAAGGGGAAGACCATTGACTGCAAGGACGCCATCTTCATCATGACCTCCAATGTGGCGAGCGATGAGATCGCCCAGCACGCTCTGCAGCTCCGACAAGAGGCCATGGAGATGAGCAAGAAAAGGATTGCAGAAAACTTAGGTAGCGCTCTTTCCATGTCCTCCTCCAAATCCCTGAAGAATCCACCTCCTTCCCAACTTTCACTTGACACCAGCTCAGCCAGGGGGGAGCACCCAGACCTTCCAGTTGCTCCTTCCTCACTGCCACATCCTCCAGCTTTAGGATAAGCCTTGGGGACGCTGCTCTGCCAGAAGGGAAGGCAGCTGCCTGATCTTCTGGGTGCATCTCTGGGAGGTTGTGCTGTTGCCTTCTCAGATGAAGAAGGCTCTAGGATGACCTGTTGCTGAGAGGTCCCATACCCCAGTCTCCACCATTTTCAGATTTGAGCCCCTCACTCCAAGAAGGACCTTGAGGGGCTGGAGCGTGTCCAGAGAAGGGCAACAAAGCTGGGGAAGGGTCTAGAGCACAAGTCTGGTGAGGAGCAGCTGAGGAACCTGGGGTTGTTAAGCCTGGACAAAAGGAGGCTCAAGGGAGACCTTCTGGCTCTCCACAACTTCCTGAAAGGAGGTTGGAGCCAGGTGGGGTCGGGCTCTTCTCCCAGGGAACAAGGGACAGGACAAGAGGAAACAGCCTCAAGTTGCACCAGGGGAGGTTGAGGTTGGCCATGAGGAACAATTTGTTCCTGGCAAGGGTTGTGAAGGGCTGTGCCAGGCTGCCCAGGGCAGTGGTGGAGTCCCCATCCCCGGAGGGGTTTCCAAGTTGTGGAGATGTGGTGCTGAGGGCCATGGTTTCGTGGTGCCCTGGCAGTGCTGGGTTAACAGTTGGACTCCAAGGTCTTTTCCAACCTAAATGATTCTATGATTCCTTGATTCTACGGATACACCTGAGGTCAGTCTCAAGAGCTCTGCTCGCTGGTGGAAGTGCCCGGAGAAGTTGTGGTGTGTGGTGTGCCCGGGGAACAACCTCATCCCTCTGCATCAGCTCCATGCAGCAGGAAAAAATGTGGGGCTTGGGGCATCAAATGTGTTTTCCAGCTTCTTTCTCACTGCCTCTTCTGTCCGCTTTGGAGAAGCAGATCCTGAATCTGGGCTTAATTTGGAATCTTTAAACTTCAGTCAAGCAGGTAAAGGATGAAACCAGCAACTGAACTTTCCAGAATAACATTTTTAAATGCCACGAGCTTTTCTCCTAAATGAGGAAAACATTGAATTTTAATTTCTGGAGCTGTACAGCCACGGTGAGCAGAGAGCATGGCCAGAAAATGCGCTTCAGCTCAGAACCCTGCCCTCAGCTGAGTTTCGTGGAGCTCCACGTGATTTACTGAGCTCTTGGCCTGGAGATGCTCCTAAGGCAGTGGCCGGGAGGTCAGCATGAGTGCCAGGGTGGGCAGGTAAATGGAAGGATAGAAGGAAGGAGCCACTTCCTCAGCATCTCAATGTCTGCAGATATTGGAGGTGGCAAATGTGAATCCCAGCAGGGTGGAGGTGGGCAGAAGGGACCTCTGGAGATCATCTCATCCAACCCCCCTGCTCCAGCAGGTCACCCAGAGCAGGGTGCCCAGGATCACATCCAGGCACCTTTGGAATCTCTCCAGAGAAGGAGACTCCACAACCTCTCTGGGCAGCCTGGGCCAGCCTCTGCCACCCTCACACCAAACAAGTTTCTCCTCCTGTTCAGGTGGAACTTCCTGGGTTCCACTTGGTGCCCATTGCCCCTTGTCCTGTCCCTGGGCACCACTGACAAGAGTCTGGCTCCATCTTCTTGCATCTTTGTAGCCTCTGTTGGACTCTCTCTCCCAGATGTCTGGAGATCTGGGATCTCAGAACTGGCCCCACTACGCCAGAGGCGGCCTCAGTGGGGCAGAGCTGAGGAGGAGGAGAAACTGTCCATCCTCCCCGCACCTGGGGACGCACCCAAAGCACCAGGGTGCTCATGTCTGCCATGGGTGGGATGGAGAAGAGGCGATTTCAGAGCACCTGGCAACTGCTCCATCACATGCCAGTACCGGTGTAGGTCCAGTGGATCCCGAGAGCCCTTTCTGCTGCCCCTGAAGGTACAATGATCCTCATCAAGGCTGAGAAGATAGGAAGGGCTTTGAGCACCCAGCATGGCCTTTCTCCACTGTCCTGCATATTCAGGACCCAACCCAGAGTGCCTTGGATGTGAGGGATCTCCCCATGATCATTGGCCTAGGCTGCCCAGGGCAGTGGTGAAATCCCCATCCCTGGAGGGATTTCAGAGCCATGGAGATGTAGTGCTGAGGGCCATGGTTTAGTGGTGCCCTGGCAGTGCTGGGTTAACAGTTGGACTCGATGATCTCAAAGGTCTCTTCCAACCAAAACCATGCCCCATTCCATGATTCTTTGAGTGTTCTAGTGTTAAAATAGCACATGGAGATAAGTGAGTGATGATGTAGGAAGAAATGAGGTGGCAAAGACAAAGAGAAATGTAACACTGGGCCATAAACCCAGTGTTGTAGCTGGGATTTGAGAGCCAGCCAGATCCCAGCTCCATCTTCAGATGGTTGAGGGAAGCAGACTCTGACTAGAGCCCAACTGTGCCATGAACAGCCTCAACATGAGGTTTGCTCTTTGCTGAAGGGACCAAGGATGTTGCTCCATGTCTTGCAGAGCTGCAGGAGCCTACATGGAGCAGTTCTGAGTGACAGCGTGCCCCATATGTCATCAACAATGGCTCCCACACCCGAGCCACTAGTCAAATGAGGACTGCTGCTCTCCAAAACCCCCATCAGCAGCTCCTGGGGGTGATGGGCCAAGAGTGGAGGTAGAGCTAGAGCTCCTCTGCTGTCCAAGTGAAAGATGTCACTGTAGGGTGCTCTCCTCAAGTGCCCATTATGAGCCACGGGAGACCCAGACCCACTGGGTCAAGTGCAAGGACACCCCACTACCAAACCAAGCATGGTTTGCTGGCATATCAGGGGGTTCCAGGTCCCCTCTGGACCACCCCTCACCGCAACCCTCTGCCCAGCCTCCAACTTGTCACACTGCTTTGCTCCTGAGGATTCCAAGAGGATGATTTCAGAAGCTGGGCAGATGGGAAGCCCATGTCCCACCTACCCCACCCACCCACGCCCCCCTCCTCCTGTCTTTCAGAGGATGTCCAGATGACTGACAAGATAACCATCTCCAAGCAGTTCAAGGAGAAGGTTATTCGCCCCATCTTGAAGGTACAGATGATTTTTTTTTTCAAGGCTTATGTTTCAGGTGTCCTGAGCTTTGGTCAGTGAGTCATCCAGTGATCAGCGGCGCAGAGTCTTGTTGGAGGCCTGCAGCTTGTGGTGTTCCCCGGGGGTCAGAACTGGGCCCAGTCTTGTTCGACATCTTCATCAATGACCTGGATGATGGGCCAGGGTGGACCCTCTGCCAGCTTGCTGATGGGACAAAGCTGGGAGCAGTGGCTGACACACCAGAGCTGCTGCCATGCAGTGAGACCTGGACAGGCTGGAGAGTTGGGTGGAGGGAACCTCATGAAGTTCAACCAGGGCAAGTGCAGGGTCCTGCCCTTGGGGAGGAATGACCCCCTGCACCAGTACAGGGGAGGGGTGACCTGCTGGGAAGCAGCTCCATGGAGAAGGACCTGGGAGTGCTGGAGGACAACAAGTTATTAACCATGAGCCAGCAATGGATTCTCATGGCCAAGAGGCCAATGGTCTCCTGGGGTGCATGAAGAAAGGGGTGGCCAGCAGGTCAAGGGAGATTCTCCTCCCCCTCTACTCTGCCCTACTGAGGCCACCCCGGGAGTATTGGGGCCAGTTCTGGGCTTCCCACGTCAAGAGAGACAAGGAGCTACTGGAGAGAGTCCAGTAGAGTCTGCGAAGATGCTGAGGGGCTTGGGATTCTAAGCCGTGCTGAGAGATTCTCCTGGTGAACCCAGACCTAGAAACATGGATTCCCAACTCCATTCCTCCCTGCATGGATATATGAGCTGTGGGAGGTGGAGGTGATCCCTGGGAAGCTCCTCCTGCAGCATCACCATTGGGGTCACCTACCCTGTCCTCACTGACCTTCCTTCCCTCTTGTCCCTGCAGGCTCACTTCAGACGAGACGAGTTCCTGGGGAGGATCAATGAGATTGTCTATTTTCTCCCCTTTTGCCACTCGGAGCTCATCCAGCTCGTCAACAAGGAGCTGAACTTTTGGGCCAAGAAGGTAAAAACCATCCCTGAGTTTAAAGGTAGCTTCTCAAGAGGGAAGTCCCTGCCCAAGCCTTCATCCTCCTGATGTGGATGCAAAGTGAACGTACATCTTCACCATAGTCTTCCACACTGCTCAACTTGAGGAAACCCTACTTGGGAGGGTTGGGACCTCCTGGGATGGTGGGGGGGATGGTTCCTCCTATGTTGGGCCATGTTCAGAGACATTATTTTCCCAATTGGTCTTTGCATATCATAGCTTTCCAGGGGTGGGGGCTAAATAGGAACTGGGGGACCACTTGCTTTGGTGAGTCTGGCCTGGTGGAGCTCTTGGTGCCCTTTCCTCCTCACACCCCTCCACGCTGCCCATGGTGTCCCCACAGCTCAAGGAATGGGGTGCTTGAAGGCATCACTAACTCTTCCTCCTCTTCCTCTCCTGGCAGGCCAAGGCGAGGCACAACATTACCCTGCTCTGGGACAGGGAGGTCATGGACGTGTTGGCTGATGGCTACAACTTGCACTACGGTGCCCGGTCTATCAAACATGAGGTAGAATCATAGAGTCACAGAATGGTTTGAGTTGGAAGGGACTTTTCAAACTCATCTCGTCCAAGCCCCCTGCACTGAGCAGGGACATCTGCACCTAGAGCAGATTGCTCAGAGCCCTGGCCAACCTCACCTGCAATGGTGCCAGGGATGGGGCATTGACCACCTCTCTGGGCAGTCTGGGCCAGGCTCTCACCATCCTCACAGTGAAGAATTTCTTCCTTATATCCAAGTAAAGCCAAAGATAGAACCTGGGTGAAGCCCACGGTGTTCACCTCCAGCCCTGCTCAGTCCAGGGAGGGGGTGATTGCTTGGGTCTGTCCCACAGAAGAGGATCCTCACAGAGATGTTCATGGTCTGGAGGAGGAAACAGCACAGACAGTACACTCCAGAGACAGGGAATAAGTGGGGTGAGCAGGAGATGCTGCAAGGAGATCTGTAATCTCCCGAGGGTGGGAAGATATGCCCAGAAAATCCCCTGAGAGGGATTTTCATGGTGGGATCTGGATTTTTTTGTCTGTAGGTGGAGCGTCGCGTCGTGAACCAGCTGGCAGCCGCCTACGAGCAGGACTTGCTGCCCAGGGGCTGCACCTTGAGGATCACGGTGGAGGACTCGGACAAGCAGCTGCTGAAAGCCAAAGATGGCGCTTCCCCCGGAGCAGAAAAGACCAAGATGCCGACGCTGCGGTTGGAGATAGTGGAGAAAGGCAGCAAATCCCGCAAGCTGGACATCCAAGCGCCTCTGAACCCGGAGAACATTTCTTACTTCTTGTAGGCCACTAGGAGAGCTCCTGGCCACTGCCTGGGGACAATAAAACACCCTGAGACTCCAAGTGTGCAATGCAGCCACATCGGTGAGGGCAGCAAGTTGGGGAAGGGACACCATGGAGATCCTGGTTCCCCGGAGCCAGGGAGCAGGAGCTGCCTGATCCCTCTGGGGTGCGCACAGAGGGCTCCAGAGCTGGAGCTGTGGCTGGTGAGGTGCCCACTGCCCTTTGGGGACATAGAGGTGGAGGGTCCTGGGAGTTTGCTTGGCACGAGAGAAGGTGTTGGGGCTTTTGGAGGCAGATTTCAGGAGGTAGGGTGGGATTTGTCGTTCCCTGAAGAGGACACTCCTGTGGTGGGACGGGTGCTGGGTAAGGGGAAGGACAGGGACCGAGTGTGTGACAGTGGTTTGGAGAATCACCAGGTGCCATGACTCTGTATCATGCCCGTGTCTCTTTATTTATTGCAATAAATGCGGCGTGCACAAAAAACCTCCAGCCTCTCAGGCCAGGGGAGGACAGGGAGAGTCATGGAATCATGGGATCATGGAATGGTTGTGGTTGGAAGAGACCTTTAAGATCATGGAGTCCAGCCATTCACCCAGCACTGCCAGGTCACAACTAAACCATGGCCCTCAGCACCACATCTCCACGCCTTGGAAACCCCTCCAGGGATGGGGACTCCACCACTGCCCTGGGCAGCCTGGCACAGCCCTTCACAACCATTCCCCGCAAGAAATTGCTCCTCATGGTCAACCTCAACCTCCCCTGGCACAATTTGAGGCCATTTGTTCTTGTCCTGTTGCTTGTTCCTTGGGAGAAGAGCCCGACCCCACCTGGCTCCAACCTCCTTGTTCAGGGAGTTGTGGAGAGCCAGAAGGTCTCCCCTGAGCCTCCTTTTCTCCAGGCTTAACAACCCCCAGGTCCCTCAGCTGCTCCTCACCAGACTCCTGCTCTAGACCCTTCCCCAGCTTCAATGACCTTCTCTGGCCATGCTCCAGCCCTCAAGGTCCTTTTTGGAGGGAGGGGCCCAAACCTGACCCCAGGATTCAGGTAGAGCAGAGGTGGGGATTGAGGTGTCCCTGGGTGGCTCCTGCATTTCCTGCTCCTCACCAGGAGCCGTGAACACCCCTGGCACATCCCATCAGGCAACACTCCCTCCCTGCCCCCACCGCTACATTTTTCATAGAATCATAGAACGTTAGGGGTTGGAAGGGACCTCTGGACAGCATCGAGTCCAACCCCCCTGCCAAGCAGGACCATAGAATCTAGGGCAGGTTACACAGGAACGCATCCAGATGGGTCTTGAAAGTCTCCAGAGAAGGAGACTCCACAACCTCTCAGAGCCTGTTCCAGTGCTCTGGAAGCCTCCCAGGGAAGAAGTTCCTCCTCATGTTGAGGTGGAACTTCCTGTGCTCTAGCTTGCATCCATTGCCCCTTGTCCTATGGCGGGGCACAAGTGAAAAGAGGTTGTCCCTTTCTTCTTGACACCCAGCCCTCATATATCATATATACCTTTTTTCATCCAACTTCATTTTAAAGGGGCCGTAAATTGAACCTCCCACCGCCGCCAGGCAGAGGAGTTCATTTTATTGTATTTATTTTTCGTTTGGGAGGTTTCCTGCAGCTTTGGATGGAATCGATCCGGCTTTGGGCATGGGGGATGGAACCACAAGAGACGTTTCCAGCCCCAAAACAGGGACAGGCACCTTAACTTTTTGACAGCTCTTCTGCGCCAGGTCGGAATGAATGCGAAATTCCAGGTTTTTTTATAAGAGCGGCTCTTTTCCACACAAATAACTGGAAAGAGTCTCTGGATGTCGATGGATTTCGATGCATCCCCACACAGGATATTTTGGCTGAACTCGCCTTGTGGGTTGGACTCAATGAAACAATTGGACTTGATGATCTTAAAGATCTTTCCCAACCTCAGCATTGGTTCCATGATTCCTCATCCTGGTGACATCCCAACGAAAAATCCTTCCATCTGCTTTTCCTCCAACCATCTTCCGGGAAATGTTGAATATCATGGAATCAGGGAATTGTTTGGGTTGGAAGGGACCTTAAAGATCATCTAGTTCCACCCCCCCCCGCCATGGGCAGGGACACCTTCCACTAGACCCATCTTGGGATTGACCAAGCTGTCCACGTTGTCCTGGGAGTCAGTGCTGGAGCAAAGTTCCCCGGCCCAGACAAATTAGGGTGGTTCTCACCAGCCAGAATTTGATTTTTCTGGAGTTTTTGTAGCAATATCTCCCTGCTTTCGCTCTCCCAGCTGCAGTTCACAGAATCCCAGCATGGTGGGGGTGGGAAGGGACCTCTGGAGATCATCTCATCCAACCCCCCTGCTCCAGCAGGTCACCCACAGCAGGGTGCCCAGGATCACATCCAGGCGCCTTTGGAATCTCTCCAGAGAAGGAGACTCCACAACCTCTCTGGGCAGCCTGGGCCAGGCCCTGGAACCTTCACAGCAAATAATTTTTTGCTCCTGCTCAGATGGAATCTCCTGGGTTCCAGTTGGTGCCCGTTGCCCCTTGTCTTGTCCCTGGGCACCACTGACAAGAGTCTGGCCCCATCCTCTTGCCCTTGCCCTTTAGCTCTTGATAGCATTGATCAGATCCCCTCTGAGTCTTCTCCAGCTCAACAACCCCAGGGCTCTCAGCCTTTCCTGGGCACAGAGATGCTCCAGGCCCCTCAGCATCTCTGCAGCCTCTGCTGGAACCACTTCTCCAGTGGTTCCTTGTCTCTCTTGACCTGGGAAGCCCAGAACTGGTCCCAGTACTCCAGAGGTGGCCTCAGTGGGGCAGAGTAGAGGGGGAAGAGAACCTCCCTTGACCTGGTGGTCACACTCTTCCTGATGCACCTCAGGAGACCATTGGCCTTCTTGGCTATGAGTGCCCATTGCTGGCTCATGGGCAACTTGTTGTCCCCCAGCACTCCCAGGTCCTTCTCTATGGAGCTGCTTCCCAGCAGGTCACCCCTCCCCTGTACTGGTGCAGGGGGTCATTCCTCCCCAAGGGCAGGACCCTGCACTTGCCCTGGTTGAACTTCATGAGGTTCCCTCCACCCAACTCTCCAGCCTGTCCAGGTCTCACTGCATGGCAGCAGCTCTGGTGTGTCAGCCACTGCTCCCAGCTTTGTCCCATCAGCAAGCTGGCAGAGGGTCCACCCTGGCCCATCATCCAGGTCATTGACGAAGATGTTGAACAAAACAGGGCCCAGCACTGACCCCTGAGGAATATCACCAGCTCCAGGCCTCCAATGAGACTGCACCACTGTTCACAACCCTCTGAGCTCTGTCCCTTAGCTAGTTCTCAACCCACCTCACTGTCCACTCATCTGACCCATTTGTCGTTTGCAGACCAAGCTCGTCCCTGCAGAGCTGAGGAGCATTTTGGGGGAAAATCCTCCTGATTTCTCCACCTTTTCCCAAGCATCCAGCTCTGAGCCTCCAGGCCGGGGTTTGGTGGAAAGCATGGCCCAGTGGTGTGAGTGATTCAGGGTTTTCTTCAGCTTGGGGTTGGGGATGGACTCATTGGTCCATCAGGGGAATGAGGTGTCCCATGGTGGGTACTGGCTGGGTTTGGGGCCCATGTCACCATCACCCAACCACTGACATCTCAATAATGAAGAGTAGGAAAGGAAATCACGCCCAAATCCCTACAGAATTAACAAGCCCCAAGTCACAGCCACGGATGGAAGCGGCAGCGAGATAATCGGGGGCTCTTCCAAGGTGGCCAAGTCCCCAGGGACATGGTGCAGGGTTCGTTTTGCTGCTGGCATCGCATTTCCAGGGAAAACAGGAAGGTTTAGGAGGTGCCTTGAACCCCTTTTCCATCCCTGTCACTTTTTCCTGCCAGAGGTGACACCAGAGCTGGGAATGGCGGGAAGGGAAGCTGGGAAAAGCAGGAAAACTCTGCCGAGATGTTACATGGAGCTGCCGGGATGGCCAATGGATTTTCCAAGATGGCCAAGGGATTTTTCCAAGATGGCACACAGAGCTGCTGGGATGGCACATGGCACTGCTGGGATGGCCAATGGGTTTTCCAGGATGGCCAAGGGATTTTCCAGGATGACACACGGAGCCGCCCCATGCCACCCATCGCCAGTGCTGGTGGCCCATGGGGTGCCCCGCTCCTCTCACACCCCCATCCAATGCCCAGGCAACTCCTGGCTGGCAGCAGGTGGGTGATGGAGCAGGGTGGGATGAGTCTGATCCCACCAGGCACCAGGAAATGGGCACTGGGAATGCCCTGGGATGGACTGGGTGGGGAGGGGGCTCTCTGACAGCAGGATTTGGCCTCTTGAGCTGCCCGGGGTGACCAGCACGATGCCCAGAGCAGGTTTCGTGTCCCCTTGAAGGGTTTTGGAGCTTGGTTGGGGTTTTCCAGACCCTCCCTTTTCCAGGCAGGAAGTTCCTGGGTGGCATCGCAGAGCTGGGGGGCAAAGCAGGGTCCTGGGGCCCTGGGGGGGGTGGAGGGAGGAATGGGGCTGGAATGGCCCAGTCTGGTNACGGGGGTGCTGGGGAGTGTCTGGGTGCTCCTGGGTGTGTGCACAGTGCTGCCTGACGCTGTCCTCTGGCCGTGCAGCCCCCGAGGCCCATGACACCATCACCTACACTCTGGTACCATCAGGTTCATGGAATCGTGGAATTGTTTTGGTTGGAAGAGACCTTTGAGATCAATGAGTCCAACCATTCACCCAGCACTGCCAGGGCACCACTAAACCATGGCCCTCAGCACCACATCTCCATGCCTTGGAAACCCCTCCGGGGATGGGGACTCCACCACTGCCCTGGGCAGCCTGGCACAGCCCTTCACAACCCTTGCCAGCAAGAAATTGTTCCTCATGGCCAACCTCAGCCTCCCCTGGGTGCAACTTGAGGCTGTTTCCTCTTGTCCTGTCAATTGTTCCTTGGGTAAAGAGTCTGACCCCACCTGGCTCCAACCTCCTTTCAGGGAGTTGTGGAGAGCCAGAAGGTCTCCCTTGAGCCTCCTTTTCTCCAGGCTCAACAGCCCCGGGTCCCTCAGCTGCTCCTCACCAGACTTGTGCTCTAGACCCTTTCGCAGCTTTGTTGCCCTTCTCTGGCCACACTCCAGCTCCTCAAGGTCCTTCTCGGAGTAGGCGGCCCAAACTCAACCCCAGGATTTGAGGTGTGGCCTCCCCAGTGCTCAGTCCAGGGGGACAATCCCTGTGCTGGTCCTGCTGCCCACACTAGTGCTGACACAATCTGGGTAGCTCCCGAAGGTCTACCGACTAAGAAGGACTGATTAAGGTCAGTCTTTTTTGGAAGGTCCCTCAGCCGCTCCTCACCACACTTGTGCTCTAGACCCTTCCCCAGCTCCATTGCCCTTCTCCAGCCACATTGTCCCACGCCAACCCATTCCAAGCTGGGCCAATCTCCGCCATGCTTTACCAGGCCATGCCCAGTCATGCCACGCTCCACCACACCCCTCACCCTGTGCCACACCACATCGGCAGCACTGTCCCAGCCAGGGCTATGTCCCGGGGGCTCATGGGACCCTCCCCAATGGTCTCATCGGTTTTTGCCGGCACCGGCGTCCTCTGAGCAAACAGCAGCGGGTGAAAGGGCTCCCTCTGACAGATCAAATAAATGTGCCACCGCAGCCGGGCCAGGAACAATAAACGGGAGGCAGGATCCGGAGGGGAGAAACATCAGGCTGTGACGGGGGAAATTCAATTACCGCCAGCCCTCAGCCCCGTGCCGGGCTCCTAATTCGATTAGGGGCAGGCAGCGAGCGGAGGGGCCTCGGTGCAGCCCCGGCTCGGGGCTTTGTCACTGGGAACAAAGCAGCAGCAGCGGCCGAGGCCTCGGGTACCGTTGGGTCATGTCTGGTGGGGACCAGCCCAGCCGGTGGCATTGGGGGGGGCTGGGACCCACCAGTGGTCCACCAAGCAGCAGTGGGGTCCCCGTGGGGTGACAGGCCGTGGGGGGATGTGGGTGGGTGCGTTGTGGGGCACCTGGTCAATGGCCCGAAGAAAGCCAGGACTCAGGTTGGGTGCGAAGGGGACCTGTCAGAGGGGTCCAGAGGGGCCCCACCCAGCTGGGCACAGGGACATGGCCCTGGGGTTGCCAACAGCCCCCAGAGCCTGGAGGGACAGAGGGTCCCTGTCACCATCTCCTGAAGGATGGAGGGATCGCTGTTCATGGCTCCTGGAGGATGCAGGGATGGGGGGTCCCTGTCCCTGAAGCCTGGAGAATGGAGGGATGGAGGGATGGGGATTCCTCTTCCCATTGCCTTGAGGATGGAGGGATGGGGGGTTTGTGTCCCCAGCTCCTGGAGGATGGAGGGACCAGGGGTCCCTGTCCCCAGTTAGTGGAAGATGAAGGGATGGGGGGTCCCTGTCCCCAGCTCCTCGACAACTGGGGGCAGGCATGCCCTGCCCTCCCCACTGCCATTATCACCTGCACCCCAACCTCATCGGCCAATGCTGGGGGACAACTGGGTTCCCCTGCATCCAACACCCACCAAAACAAGAACTCTCACCCACATCTGCATCCACGGGGACATGGGGGGAGGAGGGTGGTGGGTCCCAGCACTCCCCCCACCCCTGGCCGGGCAGGGACAGGGTTCCCCA
>VZZY01000742.1:0-63507 GCA_013400335.1 Eurystomus gularis
CCTCACTGGTGCCAAGTACAGGGACACAGTAATTTCCCTAGTCCTGCTGGCCACACTATTTCTGATACAAGCCAGGATGCCGTTGGCCTTCTTGGCCACCTGGGCACACTGCTAGCTCATATTCAGCTGGCTGTTGACCAGCGCCCCCAGGTCCTTTTCCACTGCACAGCTTTCCAGCCACTCCTCCTCAAACCTGTAGTATTGCCTGGGGTTGTTGTAACCCAAGTGCAAGATGCAGCACTTGGCCTTGCTGCACCTCATACTGTTGTCTTTGGCCCATTGATCCAGCCTCCCTACCCGCAAGCAGACCAACACTCTTGGCCAACTTGGTGTCATCTGCAAACTTACTAAGGATGCACGCTATCCCCTCATGCAGATCATTGGTAAAGAACTGGCCCTAATACTGAGCCCTGGAGAACACCACTTGTAACTGGCTATCAACTGGATATAACTCAATTCACCACCACTCCCTGGGCCTGAATGTGCAGCCACTTTTTTACCCAGAGGACACCTGTCCAAGCCATGAGAAGCCAGTTTCTCCAGGAGAATGCTGTGGGAAATGCTGTCAAAAGCTTTGCTAAAGTCTAGGTAGGCAACAGCCACAGCCTTTTCCTCTAAGTAGGTCATATATATGCTAAATACATATCTACATATATACATAGATACTAAATCCAGATAAATAAAAAATAAGAAACCTAGAAAACAGTGAAGGAAACACGGTCCTTTTCACAGCAGTACTACTCTCATGAAAAATCTTGTGCTCAAAAAAGAAAACGGGGGGGGAAGAAAAGAAAAGAAGTTTTGCTGGAAAGTTCTGACTATGAATTTTGAAAATACATTTTCACACTGCTGCTTCCTTGGGAGTCCTCCACTGCTATTTTCCTTCTGAATAAGGGAAAACAGGCTTTCATACAAACTTCAGATGTAACCTTAACGGAAATAGCTTTTTTAATTCATACAAAGCATCACATCTTAGAGTGATTTAGTACTAATGAATATAATGGGAATTACTTAGTTTGAAATATCCTGAAACAATAAAACCAGTCCTAGAATGAAATCTATGGGGTGTCAGTTTTTGGCTATTCATAATTCATATAATTTATGTTCATTCTTGAGGAACAGAAGTCTTTTCATTCCCACTTTGGACTGACGCTTTTTATCATTTGTTGTGAACTCCAAGCCTTCTGATAAAAAAAAAAAACAAAACAAACCTCAATGGCTTAGGAAGAAAAATAAAGCTCTCACTCAAATAAGTCTCAAGAGAGAACCTGCTCTAAAAACATCATAACCATAAGGTAATCTTTCTTTTTATAGTTAAAGTGATATTTTGCAATGGTACTCCATGTTTGAAATGGCAGGGGATGACTAAATTCATGCCATATAGTAAAATTACTTCTCACAAACAGCACTCTGAAGAGAAAAAAAGTACTTGTGGAACACTTCTGTCTATGAAGGATTGCTGACCTCTAATTTGTAGCATTTGGTGGAAACTACGGTGATACACAAGAGTAACCCTCCCCATCCAAACCATCAGAAAATCTCTGGAAGAGCCGTACGGCAGATATTGCCTGGGCCTCAACCGTCTACTATGAAGAATAAGTAATGGTATTCCTTATATATCCACTACTCAGAAACAAAAAAAGCCACCACCACCGAAACAAAAAGTTTCTGGAAAAAACACTACTCAATAATCAAGGTGAAAGCAATGCTGACAGGAAGTGGAAGTATGCACTTTTTATGTGCCTTGGACATCTAAAAGCTGTTGGGAAAGTATTTCTGTTTCCTGACATCTGTACCACTTCCCAATACAAGCACATGTGGCTGTCATGGTTCAGCAACCTCTCCAGACCCCTCAACATCAGTTTTGTAGCTAGCTGATGCTTTTGAAAAGCTCCAGAGACAAAGCCTGTACTTAGCAATCCATCACAGTAGTCAACTGCCAAGATGTCTAACAGCTAAAGGTGTTGACTCAACAGCCTTGCTTTGGCCTTTGCTAATTACAGGTTAATTAATCTTTCTGTATGACCCCGACTCAGGCCTTGGGAGTCATTAACTTCAGAAGAACTGCACGCAGACTATAACATACTCTACAATATGAAATTAAGTTATTTAATACTTTCTAATCCACATTCAGTTTTCTAACACAAATTTGTCTTTTTCAGAGCCACATGTACATAGAATCATAGAATCGTTAAGTCTGGAAAAGACCTCTAAGATCATCAAGTCCAACCGTCAACCCAACACTACCATGACCACTAGACAATGTCCTGAAGTGCCAACCTGAGTCCTATAAGCCTGAATGTGAAATGCCTGCCCAAATCATGCTTGAGACTGTGAAAACCTAGAAGCTGTAGGTAAGAACTAAGCAAAATCAGCCTAGTAAATAATGTTGTAAGTGCCTCACTGATACAGAATCTGGAAATTTGGGGTAGCTTTGGACTAATTTTTGCTGTTTGAAACAAAGTAGATTCTACTAAATTTATAGACACAGCAATGGTGTAAGATTTGTTTTCATTTTAAGATACTAATAGTGTCCATCCTTAGTCTCTTTGACAGCAAATCACATTTTGCTAGCAGAATATAAAACCTTGGGGAAAGAGAAGTTTAGTATTATCACAAGCCATAATAGTTTCTGGATTATATGTCACATTTCAAATTATGGTGAGGGCATGAGACAAGATCGCTTGGCACATAGATGGAAACATCCAAAGGTAAACCTATTTTTACTTCTATTATTTATACAAAATATTTTTATGACATGAAATCCAATAGAAGGCATCATTCTTCATTTAAGCTGAGGCTTGGACTTGGATTCCAGCTTACACCACAAACAAGCAATGAGCTTTTCAAATAATAAAAATTCTATCTAGTCTATCAATTTTACATCTAACACATCAGCACAAATTTTAAAATATTAAAATTAGTCTTATGTGGATACATAGAGAGAGCAAAGAATGTGCACCTGATGACACAGTTTTGTATTCTTATACATCTACAAGTCAGAATATAGATATGCATATATGAATAAAATGCAGCAGAATATCTAGTTTCCATACCCTTAGCTCATTTTATCTCTCCTACTAAGAAAATTCAGTTTGTTGAGTGGTTTCAAATGCAGTAAACCTTGGCAGATGAAATTGTTAAGTCCCATCCTTTGGGGTGATTTGTATGGCAAAGGGGGTTTTGCATCTATTACTGAATTTCACAGTGCTCATGAACCGTCTGTTTCAACAAAGTTTTAATATCAGCCAAGGACAGCTTTGAAGTAACCTGGCTTCAAAATTTTCAGTTAGACAAGTGTAAGCTGGAAGGTTACAAGTTTGTATGTAAATACCGTTTTGTGACATTTATATTCTCTGAGCAAATTCCATACCAAAGATCCTATTTGAGAAGTCAAAAAGGACTGTCTGGGAGATCAAATGATGCAGAGATACGTAATGCATGAAAACACTTTAACCTTTGTATCATCCACCTAAACAGTTATTTAAAAGTATTACTGTTCGAAAGCTGCTTACTGAACAACCCTATGCAAAGGAAGGTAACAGGAGGTTCAGTGTTAGAAACTCTTTCATCAGCAAGGCTTATTTTTCCTTATTTTCCTAAGGGTACGTTAGTGGGACCCTGGAGGAAAAATGCACTGCTTTTACCCATGCTACACTTACTAATAAACTTAATTTCTCCACCTTTCTTGTCTGGCCCCTGTTTAGGGCACTTGCTTGGTTTTCTAGTGAATGAGCTTAAGATGGAATGACAAGAAAGGCAATGTTCATTGTTTATGAAACATCATCTATATCTTCTTTTACATCAACACATTGCTGGCCTTGATATCTACCATATTTTTTTAATCTGCAGTTTGAAGTTTCTCTATGGTAACTAACTGCCCAGTCCTATTACATACTGTATCCATTTTGAAAAAGTAGGAGGAAACTGGGATGAAGGCTTCAGCTTAACTTAATTCCCTTCATCTCTGAGGAAAACAACCTGTTCTTTTCCAGATCATAACTTCTCTTCAAACACTTGCTGGCTGCTCATGACTATGGACATTGGAAGAAGATCATTTTGACTACTAGAGACAATTAGAAACTGTGGAGAGCCTTTTTTTTGCTCTTTGAATGGAGAGCAGCATAACCTGGCAACACAAAACGCAGTTCTTCTCCAACACTAAGGTTCTATTTCCAGTTTCCCACGGACTCTTCAGGTGGCCTGGAGTGAGTCACCTTGCCTCAGACCCTCAAAGTGCATGTGAAAAGAGATTATGGTGCCAAGTTTTTAAAGAACACTTTGATTCCTCTGGACAGTGCTGTTGAAAGAATATTTACGGTCCCGTTTTGTCCCTCACAGCCAAATACTCTGATTGCTTTTTTTTTTCTTTTTTCCCCAGCACAGAAATAGTTTATTACTTAGCGTTATTCAGAAAGGGCTAAAACCTGTCCTTCATGTAACTGTGAGTAGTTGCCAATAGCTTAGGAAATTGCTCATTAAATTCAGAGAGTGAAATATTTCCCTGATGCTAACCTTTTACATTAATGCAGCTATACTCGGAGCAGGCTTGGTGCACAGAGTCTACAATTCATTTCAACTAATTAGCAGGACAATTAAAGTGGTTTGCCTTTGGCTGTATTACTCACAATTTCACCATGTGCCACTATCCAAATGTGGATGTGTGCTGTTGCTCAAATTCGTAAGTTGTGTTATACAAGCAGAAGTGCAGTAAACTGTGAACATCTTGCCTACTGCATCCCAAGAGTCAACCGGCCAGTGCCGATTTGGGAGCAACAGAACCCAATGCACAAGAAGACGTGACCATTAATATGTGTTATTTTCTTGTCATTTGACTTTACTTATATATAAAACAGTTATATTTTAGCCCAGTAATTTAACCCTTCATCGGAGTTTTAGAAGTTAGTCATGATAGCCATTAAATATAGCCTTGGAACACCTCATTTTTATGTTCATATTTCAAATTCATGACCTCAGTATATGAATACATTTTTTGTCTGAAGTTCCTGCTGGCCAAGAGGGTGAGGCAGGGAGAGTCACAGTCTTGTGACTAGTGATCTAACCAACTTCTATGTCTACTTAATTGGAAGATGGAGCTGTGTGGTGTGGGATACCATCCTCAGGGAAAGGGTATGAACACTGCTTATGGGAAATCAGTAATGAAAACTGTTAGATGCCTTTTGTCCCTTTTCTGTTATGCATTAAGAAGGGTAACCCAAATGGATGCAGTTTGACTCTGAAGAAACATGGGGCTGCAGACACCTGTTTGAAAAGATGGAGTATGGTCAGTCTTTCCTCATCCCCACAGAGTCACCCAATTTAAGAAGAAAGAAGCTCAGCAGAGAAGCATGCTAAAGGCCTATTGCTCAATTTTCTGGCCATCAGAGGCAAATCTACACAGTCAGGAACAGGCAGTTGTACAGCTGCTCTGCCCTCATCTTTGTATAATCTTCACACTGTCCTGGAGATGGAGGGGGGCACAGAATAACTGTAAGTCTTAGGATCTATCACATTGCTGGAGCCACAGCATACAGGTACTTTGGCACTGACATGAAGGGTGTGAGGACTGAATATTCCTTTCTCAGAAAATAACCTCAGAAAATGGAACCCATATGACGCCATGTGACTTACAATGGTCAGAAATGCTATGCTTTTTAATTTTACAAACTTCTGGAGCAAATGAAGCAGTCTATGGTCTTGCACTGACCTCATGCAAAATGCATTTTAATACAGAATTTTCTGTAAAGTATGAACCAGTGTTGACTGCTTGCAGTTGTCTTATTACAGGTTCTCTGAGACTTTTCTTTCTACTGATCCTTTTCCCTAGCTCCATGTCACTGAGCTGCTCTTGATTTGGAAGGATGCCCCTTGCTGCTCACTAAGAATTAAAGCTGATACAACCTCACCCTAGGAAGATGCCTAAGGACTAAGCGCAGTAATGGCTGTCATACAGCTTCATTGCTCAAATAAAGCTGTGGCTAGTGAGGGAGTTAGACTTAGAAGACATTTTTGGTAATGTATTTCTTCTATCATTCAGCTAAATGTTACTAAACTATTAAAGCATGAGAAGTTTTAGGAGGAAGAATGTTTGTAACCTGGGCCTTAGTGCAGCCTGAATAGATGACTGCATGTTTCTTGCATGAGTGAAGAAGGACTTAGAAAGTGGGATCAGACTTCTGGACAAGTTCAAGAGCCACAGCAGCTAAAATCTCATTCAGACTGAATGGACTTCAAAGTCTCTTTAGCACTTCATTTTTCTTTTCCCCTTCAGGGCCTTCAGGGGATTTATGCTAGAAATGACAGCATCCTCAAAATCTTTGAGGTTTCTTGGATTTATTAGTACAGGAGAGAGACAGACTGAAACAGGACAAGTCATTTTGAACAACTGTGTAAAGGCTGTGTTGTCAAGCAAGGTGTCTTCCTCCAGAGATCAAGTAGAGCACCTCTAGCATGGTGTTTGAAATAGAGCTAACAGAAGTGGATTCACATGCAAATAACCACCATTTCAGGGAAAAGCTTAGTTACTTGGATGGAAAAGGATGAGGAATAGTGCTGACTCTTGATCAGCTGCTTAGGGGAGTGGGAAATGGAGGTGGTTTGTACAAATGGCCTCTCCTATACTGTGGTCAAACGAAGGTTTATCAGCACACAGCAGTGCTCTAGAACACCATGCCTGCTACAAGTTACCTTCACATGTCCTTCAAGGAGGTGCAGCCTGTTCACAACCCTTATCCTCTAGTCTTCCCGTGCAGCAATATCATCCTCTCAAGCCTAGGGACTCAGTTGTAGCTACAATGTTTCCCATCGGATTTCAGTCCAAAAAGTCAGGTAGATCAGTTTTTAACAATTTGTTCCCTTGAGATGAAATGATTCAGAGAGTGCCGCTGGTTAACTGGAGATGGTAACAAAGCAGGGGGGGAAAGCAAGGAATAGTTGGGAATGGTAATTTCTGTGCTTGAAAACAGACAGATAGACCTTGACATATCCTCCCATTTTTCCTAGACTGGTAGATTTTTGAATCAGTGAGTACTGGTAGCCCTGGCAACCACAACCTGGACTAAAATGTTATTTTTCCTTCAGGTCTGATGTACACCTATAATTGGCTATTATATGGACTTATGCCCTTGATGCTGGCAAAATCTGCAGGTTTTCCTATCAAAATAAGAATAAATGGTCAACATTTCTAAGTGTTTCCTAAAGCACAATGCCAAGTGTACACACTGGTCCTAACATAAATGAGCTGCTGGAAAACCTGCACCAGCATAAATCTCCACAATCTATGAAGAATATTTGTACTCTTATTGTGGAGCTTACCTACAAGCATGCAAGCTAAAACACTTTGCATGAGTTAATATTATTATATCCCACAGTTTTCTGTATATAAGACAATGCCCTGTGGGGGAGAGTTTCAGAAGAGAAGGAAGTCAGCAATGCAATTAATTTATTCTTTAAAAATGTCACTAAAGTACCATAGTGAGAACAAAGACACAAACATTAATTCTAGAATATTATGCGAAATAGGTGGCAGTGTCATTCCAAAGGGTCAGGATAGTTTACTTTTAATTACCTTGTTAAAGGCAGAAAACCAGAGGCTTCAGTGATAAGTAGATCTGGATCTGCAAGATGTGGTAGCAATAGTCCAAATCATATAGCTAGTGGCCTCTTTGAAATGAAGCTGACATTTTCAAATGATAGTATAGGAGCTACACAAAGAAAGCAGAAAAGGGAATTGTTAATAACTTACCTAGTGCGGTTCTTGCTGGTGTGGCATCTTTTTTGATCCAAAAGGATACCCAGGAAAGAACAACTGTTAATATACAGGGAATGTATGTTTGAATAGTAAAGTATCCCATTCTTCTACTTAAGTCGAAGTATATAGTCATGACTACATAATCACCTGCAACAGTAGCACAGACAATAAATTGACATTGTGGTGAGATACAGACAGTTGTTCACTGACCTGCTAATTTTGTAAGCTTCATAAAAACACTGCATATGAAATACTTCTTAGTGTTTTGAGAGCATCTGTGCAGTAAACGCTCATGTGAAATAGAATTTAAATAAACTTTTCTATTCTAATTTCCTATAGTTTTAGATCTTTGTGGAAACATTGATCTATTTGGACAGGCAGAGGCTCTCAGTAATCATTCTGGATTAGTAAATTTTTGAAAGGCATCTTGAATTTCCAGACTTTATATGATGAAGTATCATTCACCAGATTCTGCAACCAAGCCACACAAAATGGCTGCATGCCAGGCTGAGTCTTTCCTGCCCTAATTTCAGGTTTGAGTGACTTCTTCTGAGATTATCTATCTCTCTATCTATGTATCAATCTATCATCTATTTATCTATTAATCCATCCATCTATCTATCTTTGCTCTTCTTTTGAGATATGAATCTGGCAGTAGGGGTCTTAATGACAAGTGTAGCATGCACATGAGTATGCCTTTATATAAGAAGTCATTTATAGACAGTAGAGCCTCAATGCTGGCAAGAGAGGTCAGATAGCATGCTTTAAAAAACTAATTAAAAATCAAGAGTCTCTTTGTCAGCATTCTTCCATTTTAAAGCAGTCGTGGTCACTTGTGGTATCTTTAAGCCTTCAGAAGGTGAATCTGGGTATAAAGTTTATTATTCTTCTGGACAGTAAAAAATTGTAAAATCAAAGCTCAATAAGAAGGCTAGTTTATCTCACATCATATGATTTTCTTCACAGTATCTCTTCTGCTAACCCTTGTTATCCACAGGGGATAATAATCTGTCCCTCTCTTTACTCAGTAGAGGCTACTGACCTTATCACCTCTGCCCTTACTAACAGATCCCTCAGCTTCATAGATGTTAACTATCCTTTTCTCTCAGACAGTCACAGTGATTAACAGTAATGAAACCAAACTGTGATCAATTTCTGTACTTCGCTTGAAGTACATTGCTTCCATTTCAGAGGTGAAGAAGAGTCTATATGCCTGAGAACTTTTATGAGGTTTTGTCTGACTATGTGAGACTTGACCTAATAAATCATATTGGTTCTTGTTACAAATCTTGATGTCCTATAACACAATACTTGCAGAGGGCATAATTTGTGATATCTAGGTAAGTCTGTTCTGTTACAGCAAACCATCAGAAGACTCAAAAAAATGATGGCATAAAGAGATTAATCCCCCAAGACATTTCCATACAACTCACCCAAGTAGAGGCATAACGGATTCATTAGTTGAGACAAATCAAAGCTTAATCTTCTAGTAACAGAGAACATATGAACAAATGCGTTTTTATGCAATTTTTTTTTACAAATGCATTTAATACACTGAGTGTTTTGACTATAGTTAAATATTACATAGAAAATAAATTAATTCAGTAAGAATAACTTCCACCCAAAGAATCTCTGAAGGCCACTGTAAAGTAAGTGAACAACCATAAGCTACAAAGTCAAAGGTAAATAAAAATCTGAGGGTTGGATTTGGGAAGAGAAACTTAGAACAATGAGTCAAAAGGAAAAGTTTCTGTGTGTTAAATACATTGGTTTAAGATATATTTGGAATAGGTTGATAAGCCTGTGGGTGCTTCCATCATGCCTCTGTTAGATGAATTTTCACATTTTCACAAGTACTGTGCCAATAAAAAGCATACAACCCCAAGAAGCTGGACAGTCATTCCAGAAGCCTTGTTCAATTGGCATGATGGGACAGAGCTTTAATGAAAGAGCTCACTGCTGTTACAAGTAGGAAGTACTGCAGTACTTCATGACATAGTGAGTCTGTGGGTTGTTCACAGGCTAAGGGTTCTTTTCATTCCAATAATCCCCGAAATTTTTCTCCATGCAGGAAATGGCACCAGGGAATGGATGTGGGTTAGTAAGCATTGATTCTGCTGGCTTATTGCTAGACTACATCAGCTCCCTAATCTGGTTTGCCGCACTGAGGAAAGATTTACACCACAGCAACTGAGATAATTTCATAGAAATAGGTGTAAGGAGTCAGAGGCTGTGTAAATCAGTGCTTCTACTGACAGGAACTAGCCCAACAACCATGGAATAAAAGTTATGATAATGTTTCAAACATCGTCTGTCAAGGCAGAAGGATGAGCAAAACCAGAAATTGGACTCTATAGTATCAATATATGTCAAATATATCAAGCCTTTACATTTCCTTTACTTGGTTATTGTATCTAGAACTGCATGTCTCTGGATAAGCTGCTTGAGAATGGCACACAACAAAGCAACTGCAGACTTCTTGTTTTGTACAATGATATATAATACACACAGTTCAAGGTGTTTCTTTCACACAGGTCATTGCTCCTCTGAATGTAATTGTGACACCCAGCACAGCAAATAAGAATGGGGCTAGATACTGGACAATAAGATACTGGGAAAGTAAGATAGAGGCTCTGCTTCAAAGGTCTTCAACTGAAATAAACCTGATAAACTGGGAGTAGGAGAAATTGTGGCACATTTCAACTGTTTTGAAGACAGAAACTGAGACAGAGATTAAAGCATATACAAAGTCCATCTTCACATTTAGTCATGAACTGATTCAGTGTCTTTCAGGTAGAATTAATTTCCCCTGATTTTAGACATCTACAAGCAAATTCTGCAGACGACCTTCACACTGTGGCCTCCATTCTGTACTTAATGAAGATAAATTCTTACTTTTAGTATATGGTTTGTCTAATCTATTTTAGATATACACTTTAGAAGCAGGTGAATGTGTCCAAAACATTTCCATTTCTCCCCTGTGATTAAAAAGGGAGAGTGATTGGCTCAGATGTGGACAAAGACATTGTAGATACTTGCAGATGATCCAAGGAGTCAATCACACCCTTTGATTCCATGGTGAAAGCTAAATTTGTCTACTTCTGTGAGGGTGCCAAGGTTGTTTTACCTAAATACAATAACTGTCTTACCCTTTTTAATGGTATTTTAGTTATTTTCCTCCTTTGCTTCATGGTTAAATGTGATGTCTACACCCTTGAAGACATGCACAACTCATCCACTTGCTCCTTCTTTCCTTCCTCCCTCTCTCCCTCTNNCCTTCCTCCTTTCCTTCCTTCCTTCCTGCATTCCTCCTTCCCTCCCTTCCTTCCTTCCTTTCTTCCTTCCTTCCTTCCTCGATGAAGCAGGCAGACCCAGTCATACAGGCAGCAGCTGTGCGCACAGACTTATATACTGTACCCTATATGCTACACTCTAACTTATGGGAATACACTGACAGATAATATACCAAAAGATTGGGAGAACAGTTTGGTTCAGTGGAATTACTGATGCAAAGTGAAAGTAAGGGGAGAATTTGCTGGTTTTCCTCTTAGTACTCCAACCATGCATAGAGAGGATGCAATGAATGCTGACGACAATGCTTAGTGGGAGGAGGAAATCACCACTGCTGAAATGCAGAGCCCCAACTGGAAGCACCGATGTTGTGACTGCTGTAAGAGGCAAGCATGTTTCTGTACAACATGTACTGAATACATTTTTAGTAGCTATGGTAAATCACAATTTTCAACTAAATTACCACTTCAATTTTTCTATCCTCAGCCAAGTCAACTGCTGTTGGGATTCTTGAATGGTCCCTTTGTATACGGAAGAGCCAGCATATATGTACTATGGATACTTTCCTTGTTGCACTACTCCAAACTGCATTATTATTATTATAGTCTAAATTGCTCCTTCCGGAAGTAATTATTCTCCAAGTATCCAAAAGCACTTTTCTGCAGCTTGAAGGAAAGTAGCCGTGGTACATACATTTATGACTTTCTCTATACACACAAAATAATTCGTACAAAGAAACTCTTCTCTAAAAGACCTGACCTACAATTCATTCTGTATGTCCTGCAGGCACAAGCAACCCAAAGGAAAAGGCTTTCAAGAACTCTGCACAGTGACTCTTTGCTTCTTCAATAGCCTTCAGAGCTCCACCTTCCATTACTGCCACTGCTAGAAGAGCTGGAGATGATTGTGTGACAAAGCCCTGCAGTGCAGGCAATATGGGAAAAACCTTCTTCTAAACTGCATATCATATATCAGTGTGCTTGGTTTAAAAGTAACCACACAGTGATTGCCTAGCTGGGGACCACTGCAATAGCTAATACCAAAAAACTTCACTTTGAAACCCAGAGAGAAATTCTACTTTTTAACAGCTTAAATGATTTCCCAGGAAGGCAAACTAACTTCTGAAGGCAAACTTTAACTGAACCACCACACCATCAATTCACTGAAATAATGAAAATTACCTTGAGGCAAAATAGTGCCTGAACAGTTTTCTGTAATGAGAGCAAAAGATGCACCTTGAAGTAGCAAATCTGGAGTAATAGGAATAGTGTAGCAAAGCTTCCCAAGAAACCAAGATGAACTACTCTCTATGACCCATAGGACTTACATTATCTTAAGTTTCTGGTTTGAAAGTAGGACAGTATTTAAAATAACGATTTTTAAAGGAATAACTGGTGTAGATTTTAATGAGCACTGCTAAACTATAGCCTATTTCCTTTATCTTTTGAAGACTAAGGGCATGATGGACTGAATTGCCAGAATTTTGCATACATTGCACCAAGAACATCTCCCTTAAAGGTGAAATGTTTAAGCAGAATGCAACTGGTTGTTTTATTTTAAGAAAATATTTTAAAAATAAAAAATTACATACTGTAAATAATTTATTTGCTCAAACCACACTATGCTGTCTTATCACACATTTTCATTTATCCTCCCATTATATTCTGAGGTTAAAAAGTATTACAATCCCAATTATCTTTAAAAAAAGTTAAAGAATTACTTTACAAAGACTGTAATATGAAACTACATGCATATGTAGAAAAATTGCAGTGTGGGAGTGAATGTAACATGCTAATTGTCCACGGCTAGAACTGCAGAATCATGAACAGTGGCAGAGTTTATCCATGTTGTTATGAGGGTTTGATTACAGCAAAAAGTCCTAGTCATTAGAAGGAAGACTCATACTGTGTGACACAAGTATTTCTTTCTTGATTAGAAAGACCACAGAGAATACACTGAGGCATCTTCCTTATTCTCTTAACAAATAAAATTTCCTTAGTAGTGAGCTTACTAAGTTTCTAATCTTCAATGCTTATTTTGTTTTGTTTTGTTTTGTTTTATTTTATTTTATTTTATTTTATTTTATTTTATTTTATTTTATATTATTTTATTTTATTTTTATTTGGAAGCCAAGAGAAGACCCTACTTACTGCTGCCATTTGCTTTTCATATTTCCTCAACTTGTTTTCTGATCTTTGCTTCCTAAAGCCCCATTTCTTCCTTCCTGAACTAAGTTCCTCAGATTTCTTAGCAAGCTGAAAATTTACTACTGGTTTGGCCACTGCATATCAGTCATCTAGGATGACGTCCTTGCATCATAAATGTCTTCATTTCCAATTCTCCCCTCTGATATGAGGGTAGAACTGTAATATTTGAAAACAATTAACTCAAACAGGAGACCAGCAGGAGATCCTGTTTCTGAATACATTGGTAAGACAGCTGACAAATAGAATCATTGAAAAAGCAATTTTTCATGAAAGTCAGGATGTACAGAAGTTTTTGCAAAATGTTCACCAGAGATGTGTGCTATCACAGCAATGCTGGTGTCAACAGGGGATGTGCAAGTTTCCAGTTTAGGAGATGTTTTCAGGTTCTAGACTTTGCACTATCTAATAAGAATATCTCAGCTCAGAATCAGACAGTATCAGAGACTGTGGTACGAAACCCAACTCTGCCTAATTCAGAGTACAAATTTTCTTCAAAATCAGACACTTGGCCTTTTCACATCTCAGGCTATCATCCTAACCCCTCAGAGATATGTCCAGTGGAAGTTCAAGCTATCTTCTTACTAGCATTAATGAAATGAAAACAGATTGGGATTTCTTAAAGTACACTGCCTATTACTAATGCTTGCAGCATACTAGTCTGCTCAATACTAGTCTGTCTTGAGAGCTGATATCTCATCCCACAATAACTTTCCTAGATGCTTGGTTTCTAGCCAATCCAGAAATGGAGGAGGTTTGAACTTTGGAAGATCCAAAAACTAAGCAAAATGGTAGAAGAGTTTTATAAAGATGCTGAAGAAGATAAAGGCAAACAATGAAGAAATGCTGAGGACTTATTGCAGGCTTATTTTGACTCCTCCAAAGTATGTCAATCAGAATATATCAACAGTTTTCATTTCTAGGAACAATCTTTGCTCCATAGCACTCTAGAACAAATGCGTCCAAGCAAAAAGGAAGAACAAATTGATCGAGGGCATGCTATCACTTAAGGGCTTGTCTTAGAGGCCCCTATGCTGCTTTGGCATTTAGGTATGTTCATGGTGCTACCTAGATAACCAAGATACTGTGCTTGGATAGGAGCACATGTACAGGAGAGAAATGTTTGCACCTCATCCCAAATAAATTGAGTGTTCTTAGAGTGGTAACAGGCACTCATTACATGCAGAATTTCTGCATAAGCTGCATGTTTAACCACATAAGAAATTCACACAGATCTGCAGAGATTTTATTTTTATACGTACTGCCTTAGTAGCTATGAGACTAGCTCAGTAGCTCAATCCCAGGCAAGGTCTTGTGTAATAGATATTGAACAAAAGAGAACAAAAAAGCTTTCTGTGTCCCAGAGATCTCTACTTTTTAATTCATAATTGCCTTTGCATTATCAGGATATGTCTCTGTGTATGTATGCGTGCGTGTACAAGTACAGTGTAGCTTAGATTTGGCTTTCAGCACAATATTTGAAAAGCAAATTTTCCAGAAATGCATGCACACCATGAGTGCCAAATCATTGCTTAAGTTTCCCATTATCATGGACAAATTACCATACCAGTATACAGTGAAAAAAACTCAATGCCAACAGCATTGGCTTTGCTTGTAGAAATCATGTTCAATTATAAGTAAATACATATTCATAAGCATGCATAATAAAAATCAAATACTGACAGATTAGAGTGTGAAAAAGAAAGAACAGATCCCAGCTGACAGAAGGCAACATATTTTTTAAAGTCAAGTAAGACCAAGACTTTAGCCTAACTTATCAGAAACAAAAGATAGTAAGTTGTTGGTTGGTTTTTTTTTTTCTTGTGTAAGAATAAGGAGAATGTAATATTGAGGAGCACATTGTTACTTGAAGCTATCAATTTTTTTCATCACAATCAAAAAAATTCTGTTTGTTCTTCCTTAGATAGTGAACATTCATTTTCTTTGATGCAAGCAGCATTTTCAAGGCATTTTTTTAAAATAACAGTTTTGTTAAATGAACTATTGCCTGCTTTTAAAAGTTAATGACTCTTCCAGCACGTAAAGTTATTTCCTCCTCTGATTTTTGCATTCAGGCTTGAATCTGGAAAACCAATTAATTTGTTAAAAGATTTGATTTCTTTATATTGATTTTTTCTTCTTTTTTCCTCACAATTATTGGCATACATGGGCTGTATACTGGAATTTTTCATGAAGAACTGAAATCAAATAAATAAAAGACTCATTTTTTCAACATATAAATCCATTGTGTCCCGTAGTCATTTGAAACTCACTATTCAATATTTTTTGTGCCCTAATCAGTTCATTAAATGCCATACTTTCAAAGGCACTTCAAATGCACTTTCAAAGACAGTAACTTTTGATTCAGCTGTAATCATTTCACTGTCTGTATCTTCTGTTAAGTGTCTGGATGGATCAACACCCATGAGCAAAACTGACCCCCAAAATTAATTTTAAAAATATAAACTTTGCAAAGCAAAAAAAGTAATGTTTGGTGACATAATAAAGAATGCGTTGCTTATTTTTATACTTATGTGTTTATCTACTTATACAAGCTGTCCTGCCAAATACACTTATTCTTTCTTCCCAGTCCTACTACTGTGTATAATACTGTCTTCCCACAAAAACTATGTGAAGTTATAGCATCTTATTAATCTATGCCATATTACACAGAATCACAGAATCACAGAATTATTGAGGCTGGAATAGACTTCCAAGATCATCAAGTCCAGCCTACAACCTAACACCACGACATCAGCTAGACCCTGTCATTGAGTGCTACATCCAATCTTTCCTTAAACACCTCCAGGGATGGCAACTCCACCACCTCTCTGAGCAGTCCATTCCAGTGTCTAATCACCCTTTCCATGAGGAAGTGCTTCCTAATATCCACCCTAAACCTCCCCTGGCACAGCTTCAGGCCATGCCCTCTCATCCTGTCACTAGTTGCCTGGGAGAAGAGCCCAACCCCCACCTGACTACATCTTGCTTTCAGGTAGTCGTAGAGAGTGATAAGGTCTCCCCTGAGTCTCCTCGTCTCCAGGCTGAACAACCCCAGCTCCCTCAACCTCTCCTCATAAGACTTTCTCTCCAGCCCCTTCACCAGTCTTGTTGCTCTCCTCTGGACCAGCTCCAGCACCTCAATATCTTTCTTGAAGTGAGGGGCCCAGAACTGCACACAGTGCTCGAGGAGAGGCCTCACCAGCGCTGAGTACACAGGGAGAATTACATCCCTAGTCCTGCTGGCCACACTCTTCCTGATACAAGCCAAGATGCCATTGGCCTTCCATGCCACCTGGGCACACTGCTGGCTCATGGTCAGCCGGTTGTCAACCAGTAGTCCCAGGTTCCTCTCTGCCAGGCCACTCTCCAGTCACTCATCCCCCAATCTGTAGCGCTGCATGGGGTTATTGTGGCCAAAGTGTAGGACACCCTGCACTTGGCTTTGCTGAACCTCATACCACTGCCCTCAGCCCATTGACCCAGCCTGTCCAGGTCCCTCTGCAGTGTCTCTCTGCCCTCCAGCAGATCAGGGGTATTACGATATCGAAGATATTACGAGCATCAGGATTGCTTTCAGGATGTTCAGGCTTATTATATTTCAGTGTGATGACATTTTCATTTTATAACATTAAGTATAATTTTGTATGTTCTTTCAAGTGGAGTACTAATGAAAAAAATTGAGTTTTAATTTGTCTGTTGTAAGGCACAAGTAATATTGGAAAATCCTCAAAATTCATCAAGCCACATAATGGGAATAAAAATGTATAGTACCATAAGCAAGACTTTGATCCATCATTACCAGTCCAGTTCGATATTTGCCTTAACAGTATAAAGGTTTCCCATATAATCTCCAGTTGCATTTATGTATCAATCTGAGACAAAATCAATATACAAATATGGTGTAGCATACATTTCCTAGGAATTGTTGCTATTTATCGTATATAGGTTTTCTTTTGTGCTGGAAGAATAAAAGCAAGGAATAGCAGATGAAGTAAAACCAATAATAACTTACCATAGCTGCCTCTATCAGTGCAAGCAGATGCAGGATCGGAGTGAAAATGAGTGTCATTTATGTAGGAATCTTTTTTTTGAGAGATTTTGTTGATGGGGAGATGTACAATGCTTTTTGAACTGAACGTTCTTCATGCTACACAGAGCACCAAATACTCTAGGAGTTCTGAGAACATACAACACTAATGACTTTTGCATTCACTTTGCTCATAATAAGCACCATATCATACCTTGGAACTCCCAGGTTTATGTCATCTGTCAACGCTGATAACTTCTCATCAATTTCTAGGACTGAATTTCTTACTCAAAAAAGCTGTTGTTTGTGGGATGAGGCTCATTTGTAGTGAAGTTTGTTATGAAGTCCCACAGGATTGGATTAGGTGAGTTTATAATTCAAACACAGTTGAAACAGTTTTCATTTAGCTATCAAAAAATTCCCATTAAAAAAAAGAGCAACATTTTGCTTGACTTGATATTTTGTTTGTTCAGTTACAATGTTCATGCGTTTGGCCTCACCATTGTGACTGTACTGTGAAACCTTTTATATAGTCACAGAATGAGGTAACCTGTTTCTTCCTATACGTACTGACATCTAATCCACCTCAGCTGTACCTAACACACAGTCTTATTGCCCATTTCCCTTACAATCTTTTGATAACTTTAAATAGTATCTCACTTTTTAACCAGTTTTCTTTTTCTCATGCAGGTATTCAGAGATGGTAATCAACTACCCTTTATCCTTCAAGATAGACACTTACGGTCTCTCAACATAAGGAAATATTTCCACTCTTTAATAAACCTGTCTCTTTCACACACTCCACAACTTTTCAAAAAAACTCTTTGTTTGCGTCTTAGTTTAAAGCAGCTTCTGAAGCATAACATATAGAGATCATATAAATGCTCTTCTTCTAGGGAATAATTGTTCTCTGAATATATATCCCAAATTTGTGCTTGGTATTTTGGCCATATCTTTGAACTCATAGTCTATTTTAAAATAACTATTAATTGACGTGAAATATCACAGAGCCTTTAGACCTTCAGAACTCAGAATGGCAGGTCTGCAATTCTAGGAAAACAAAATCCATAGGCTTCAATCCTGAATACATGTTCTGAAGTACAGAAACGCCTGTTGGCACTTGCATCCAGGCTACAAGGCTACCTGAACTGCTTTCTACTCTGACATCTATCTATTGTCACTCAGCCTTTGTGTCACCTATAAACTTAACAAGTCCTAATGTTATGATTGCCTCTCCATTATTAACAAAAAGTATTAAATAACATCAAGCCTGAAGACATAATATCTCAATGGAAGGTCCTGATGAATGATGTTTTTTCTAGCTAGGTTGTGAATCTTACCAGGTAGTCAAAATTTAATAATTTGATTTGTGCTATAATGATTTTCTTATCACTGTAGCTTCTTAATCAAAATGCCATACTGCATCAAGTGAGGTCTTGCAAATGTACATTATATCAGCAGAAATGTATAAGCTTAGATGATATTGAGCTAGTTTGACAGGAGTTAGTTTCTATGAATGGGTATTTCTGTTAATTATATCATCCTCTACCTTTGTAATAATCCATTCCAGGATCAGCTGTTCCATAACTTTGCTCAAGACCAATACAAAGATGAAAAGCCTGTAATTACTTTGGTCATTTTATTTACAGCTTTTTGAAACTGAAATGAGAAAAAAAAGAAAGTGTTTTATCTCCCCTCAAGCCTTCCTTGAGGACTTGTTACAAATGAGCAATAGTTACCCTTGGTCAGCTATTTAAACTATTGTTATCAAGTTATCAAAGGGTATATTCAGTAAAGAAGGAATTAATGAAGAGGTTATGCCGGGGAAGTGGCTGTTAGCCTGAGGAGAAGAGGGGAGGGGAGGGGAGGNGAACATTTCGGTTGGGAAGGACCTATAATTATCATCTAGCCTGACTGCCTGACCAATTCAGGGCTGACCAAAAGTTAAAACAAATTCTTAGGGGCATTGTCCAAATGCCTCTTAAACACTGACAGGCTTGGGGCATTGATCACCTCTCTAAGAAGCCTGTTCCAGGGCTTGACCACCCTCTCAGTAAATAAATGCTTCCTAATGTCAAGTCTGAACCTCCCATGGCTCAGCTTTGAACCACGCCCATGTGTCCTATCACTGGATACCAGGGAGTAGAGATCATCACCTCCTTCTCCACCTCCCCTCCTCAGGAAGCTGTAGAGAGCAATGAGGTTGCCCTTCAGCCTCCTTTTCTCCAAAGTAGACAACCCCAGGGTCCTTAGCTGCTCCTCATAGGACATGCCTTCTAGCCCTTTCAGCAGCTTTGTTGCCTTCCCCTGGATGCATTCAAGTACTTTCACATACTTGTTAAATTGTGTTCTCTATTTTCCACACATAAAACCAGTAACTGATTACTTGCATTCAAAAAAGCTGTAAGAATTAGTTTATCTTTTAGATTCAAACTTTATATCTGACACCAAATTCCTGTATGCTAGAAACAACGATTTTTGTTAAGAAATTGTAAAGGGTAAGGTCAAGAAATTCCAAGGAATACTAGTATTTGCCAAAGGAGTTTTCTTTTTCTAGCATAGACTTTCAGATTAAAGCCATCTGGTGCAGCTATTTCTCACTTCACATTTGTCACGGTCGGTCGCATTATAGGTAGATGTGTTTTGGTTTTCTTCAGAGGTATTTGGTAGCCTCTAACAGATGCAAGGTTGCATTCCCTTTGCTGTTTTATCCAGTAGAAAAAAGAAAAATATTGATCCATGTGTATTCACACTTACTTACTTCCAAGACATTTGACAGCTGGAAAAATGCCACTTCTGACTGAGTGTTATTTTAGCTCCTTCTTTGCCCACTCAAGCCTTTCTAACTGAATTATTATCAGCCTTTCTTATATTTCCAATGATGACTATTTTGTCTTTTAAAATTTAATTTATAATAACTTTTGAAATATATACTCATAAACAAGCCATGACTATTGTCTTAATTAATTTCTCTAGCTTATACCTCTGGTAGTCACGTAATGTTTTTTCCTTCACATTCCCTAATGTCTTTGTTGCAATGTGCTGTTAATAAATTAGTTTTGTGCTAAATAAATTCTCGCCTTCTCCCTGTTCCTACTAGCCCTTCTTCCTTAGGGCACTGACTTCCTGGATTATCTAGTTGGTCTGTTCAGTACTTCCAAGTTCCACTGTGATGAATGAAAAAGCCATCTTAAATCTCATCCAAATCCAACTACTTCTCATCTGTTCATCTCAATTTATAAGTAAAATTTTTCATTTCTGAACTCCAGACTCAAACTTTCATTTGTTTTTATCCGTAGTGTTTTCTTCTTTTAGTTCAACTGGCAATAAAGTTGGCTTTAACCTGCCAATAGTGTCAGTGTAAAATTGTTAAAGACATAAAATCAGAGATTTAGCCTAAGTCTCTTGATATTGCTCTCCTTACTGTCTCTAGGGAATTGCTTTTGCCTATTGTTGGCTCCTCTTTATCTGATATTCTGCAATGTGAAATATTTAAATTACAGGAGAATAACATGTACTGATTTTTTCAGAGGGTCCTGTTAAATTACACACTGCCAGAAAAACTGCCAATGTTATCCCTGTTGCAAATGAAGAAACAGAGTTGTTTTGCCTGAGTACCTTTCAGTAACATCTTTTAGTCATTCTCTTCACTCCTGGGCAATAGCCCACAGGTCTTTCTACATCTTTCCTGCATGATCTAGAAAAGGAAGAGTGACCACAAAGAACTGCAGACAGAAGAAAGGACTCCTGTAAAATTCTGAAGACAGGGATGAGCAAGATAAGTGGTTCAGTCGCATGAAGGTGATGTTTCATTCACAATTCAGTTAATTGTAGAATAGAACAACTATAGCACAGGAGGATATTGATATCCACTGATGCCAGAAGTTAATTAGTTTTTGGAAAATAAAAAAACAGCTCTGTGTAATAAAGCCAAACCAAAAAATGTATTTATCTTTCACCTGTGCTAACTTTTTGAAGAGCATATGGTAATATCTTTGATTATTACTTTATAGGTTCCAGTTTTTCTCAACTACAAATACTCAAGCAATTACCTAAAAACTTATGAGTTTTGGGGGGAGTGGAGTGGCCTGCAATACTTCAATATATGAGTCATCATTAATTGCCTATTCACATGAGCCTGTGTGAAGAGCACTGTATGTCAGATATGTGCAGATTAAAAAGGAACATGAGATAATTCTAACTGACTGTAACAGTAGAAAGTCTTTGTAGATTCAGGAACTTCAAGCAACGATTTGGAAAAGGAGAACAATTTGGGAATGGCTAAATATGGAAGAATCTATTTGGTTTTTAACTATTTAATGATTGTGCTGCTGTGGTGGCTGAAGTTCCCGTCTGCACATAGAAGCAAAGAGCAGAGTACGCAATTTAAAGTTGTTTTTTTTTTTTCCCAACTATCCATAAAACATTAAGTTGTCATGCATGTTTGACTGAAAGGGCCAAGTATGTTTCATTCATGTGAAAGGACTCGGTTAAAAAGTTGAATAGGTACACAGATGGAATGGAATAACTACAGAAAGGCTAGATGCTGACAGTTCATAATTCCTTTCTAACTTGTTGCAATGCTTGTTTTCTGCATGAACAGCATTCGTTCCTCAGCCTCACAGGCCTGGACTTGTAACCATATCCTACTTTCATTAAACAACTAGGTGTGAACTCTAGCCCAGTGGATGTCTTCTGCTGACTTTGCTGACTGCAGCCTAAATATTAGTAGTAGCGGTTTCAAAAGCACTTCACTCTATTGGACATCAATGAGGTACAGGTTTCTAAGTTGCTTATGCCACACATTTACAAGGTAATGTGATGAGCACGAGGGAGGCGCTGGCACCAGCCCATGTTGCAGCTATATAAATGCCTTACTAATACTGATGGACTTCTAGTCTTAGTGGGATCACTTTGAGACCAATGTTACTGGGCATTCATAGGATGCAAGTCCCTCATGACTCTATGCACTTCACAGACTGACCAACGGGCACTTTTAAGAGCTTTCTCCTGTGTACATTAGTTTTAAATACACAAACACAATCTGTCAGTACTAGTTATCCACTGCAAAAAGTATGAGACCTACTTTCTCTACATTTCACTCAAATTAAGTTTTCCAAAAAAGAAAGTGTAGGAATGTTTCCATTTCTGAAGGGCTTAGGGCAGCAAAAATGAAGTGCTCAATGAAGTACCTGGGGGGGCAGCCAAAAAATGTCACTGGCAGTCTTAATTTAAGCCTTTGTTTTGATTCGTTTTGTTTTGTTTTGTTTTCACAGACAGCAGTCTGTTTGCCTTGTGCTTTGCTTCTACAGATGTATCTAAATGCAACATGGGAAGAAAATACCACATGTGTAGAATAGTTACAGGTTAGAAATAACTAACTAGGGAAATATGATTCAGCCCTGTGAGAAGGAAACTCAGGAAATTCATAAATAGTTAGGGTTACATTTACATAGCACACACACCTTTGCAACCTGACCATGTACAGAACAGACATCACATTTGAGACCTACTTTGCCTAAGCTACCTGAGCAACCGTCTGCTTTGGGAAAGAAGCATAAACAAGTTTTTCATATTTCTCCCTAATAACTTTACTGATTTTAGAAACCACCAGACAGACCGGAGAATAAAGTATCTTATTTGCACAGGTTGGTCACATGTCTCAGCAAAACAATTAATATTCACAATGGTTAGTAGGCATCAACCTGAGGGGAAGAGTTGGCTCAAGGAAGAAAACTAGTCTTACGTTTCACTCTGTGAAGAGTGTAGTAACCAAGTGCTATGGCTGAATATGTGCTGACAGCACCTGCTCACTGAATGCTAGCTTTGGATAGTTCAGTGATTTGCAACATATACAATATTTAAGAAGGTCATTAGACAGCCCAGGGGAGAGGTTGGCACTGTGTAAATAGGTTCTTGAGTTTCTGTCAGCAAGGAGTGAAGTTTGCTGTATACATTTGTTCCAATAAAAAGTGCTTTTGAAAAAAAAACTAGGGAAGGACCAAAACATTGTGCCCATTATCCCTTTATCTCCTTTCATTTTTTAATTTTTATCACTGCTTCTTACAAAAGGAACCTATTTCTGTGGGCAGATTATACCTTATAGAATGAGAAGTGCTTTCTGAGACTGAGTTACCATTGATCAATTACTGTTGCATTTATTGATGAGCCTCACTATGACAAGATGCTCCATGTGAGACTTAATACCTTAGCCAAACAGCTTGAGTATTTGGATATTAAGATTAATTTTCCCCTAACATGTTGTTTCTTTCACTACATAATTTAGGCCTTGACTACCAGTAATTTTATTCTACATCTAGACCTCTCCTGCATTATCTATAGTTTGTACCAGGCTGTGCAGTAGCTTTGCAGTAGGAATAATGGGAATAAACACACTCATGTCCTGCTCACATAAAATGCTATTGTGCTAAGCCCCTACATGGTTTAGCCCCTGGAATTAGGTTTCTATGGCACTGCCACTTGGTTATGGAAAACTTTGGGTCTTTGTGCATAAATAAAATGTTTATGAGATGCTAATGGCAAGTATAACCTCCTTAAACTGTCAGAAAATGAACAGGAGAGACTGTTAAAACAGTAGTGCTTGGAAGAGCCTGAAGAATCACTTGTGATGAAAGTAGGTTGCTTTTCCATTAATATTTAAGTGTATTTTTAGGAGAAGGACAACAATATTGATACATACCAAATTGAAAATGACAGATTACCTATGAGCATTGCCTTGAGTTTTGAATTTTTTTTATGTGTAGCTGCATTGGGTCAGCATTTCACAGAGCTTTTAGGGATGCATGGGACATCTGTGAAAATGTATTCAGAACTGAATTTAGGCAAACAATACCACAGCATTGGAGCTTTTTACTTTCAGAACTTTCAAAAGATTATCCTAAAAGAAAAAGAAAGTTGTTCCACTGGTTAAAGATTTTTTTAGTACAATTTTTAACCCAGTTTGATTTAAACCATTATTTTTGGCAAGTACTGTAATTAATGATGAACATGAACAAATTCTGTGTCTATTTTGGAAAAAAACACATTTAAATAACCATAGTATGTAAAAAAAAAACAAAACAAAAACAAAAAACAAATCCCTTCTTATTCTGATAATATCTTCAACTAAATTCAGTTATAAAACCTCTAGCCACTTCCTCCTTGCTTTTTGCCTTGAATCAACATTCTTCTACCTGGTTTATTTCAGCTAGAGGTACCTATCCTCAAGCAGTCTTTTTTTAATGTTTCATTATTTCCTCATTGTGATTATTTTCCTACTTTAAGCAAAGATATATGTAATTTTGCTCCATCTCAATCTATCATGCACTTTGTTTTTTTTTCTCCAGCATACTCCCTCTTAGTGTACAAATTGCTTTGGAAATTCTCACTTCAAGAGTTTTCTGTACATTTAATTTTAATGTTAGAAAATGCAATTTGTTCTTTAAAATAATCATTAAACATGGCTTTTTTATGAAGCCAATGGGACCAATGAATAATGCTGTCATCTAAAATACCAGCCAGAGTAATCTATACTCTTGCAAGACAACATACATCCCCATTAGATATGGCAAACATAATTAGTTCCCGTGAGCACCCAGAAATATCTTCCTATTCTTGTGGTATCTTTTATGATAGTATCCATGAATTATTAATTTTAAGTGGTTTCAGTCACAGCCTGGATGATTTAATGTAGTAGACAGTATTACAAAGACATTTCTGATACAGTTCCATAGATGTGAATATGCATAAACTTAAAAGATAATTCTTAGGATTGAAGCATTATATGAAGTTAACAGCTCAATATTGTAAGATTATGATTTGGTTGTATGTGTATACATATATATATTGTTCCTTGCCATCTCACCCTTTCAACCTTCAGCAATAACTGATATTATTTTTCATATTATATAGCTACTCCATCCTCGAATGGATTTTTACATAACCCTTTAATAATTCAGATTTTTTTTATAAAAAAAAGAAGAGGTGAAGGCCAGGACAGTCAGAATTATTCCATACTACAGACAGGCAGTCCAGGATCTGGAGTTTCTGATCTATCTACAATATTTCTAAAGTAATGAAAGACTTGGATGGGTATGATCAAGAACAGTTCTAAATCTAAAACTAAATCCAAAGCTCTAAATCCTGACATATTCTATTTTCAGCTGTTGGCTGTACATATTTTCCCCTTGTAAAACTTTTCTTGAAGAAAAGTGCCTTTCTCTTATGTTAGCCTATCCTGCTAAATGGGACTCTTCAGGTTCTGTCTCGCAATGATTGTAAGGTAATTTACAGGTTCATGTCAAAACAGCAGACTACAATGTTAAGAATCGAAACCTTCCTTTTTGTTCCCTGTTTTCTGCAAGGGTCTTTCAGTACAGAGCAGTATATTGCTAATGCAAATTGCCTTGATTTTCCCTGCAGGAGCCTATCAAGTCTCACAAAGCCTGAAGCCTTGCCAACAGGGAATATTACATTTTTGGCAGTTTCTTCCAGATAGTAATGAATGACAAAAGCCAAAATGGTCAAAGTTTTGTGGTTTTGTTGCATTTAGGAGGTTGTTTGTTTGTGATAAAGCAAGCAGCCTTCTTTCTTGGTTTTCATCCAAAGTTTTGCTAGATTCAACAGCCTCTATTGAATCTATCCACTTCCTGATGGAACAAAAGGTTCGCCTGAACATTTTCTTTCGTTACTTTATTTGTAGGCCATCCTGAAGCCCTACTGATACCTGAGCTCAGTGATTGATACTGTCTATGATCACTTAGCACCCAGCTCCAGAAATGGACAAAATGCAGACATTTTGCCGTAGGTTCATAAGCACTTTGTTGACAGTGGAGAACAGGTGAGATCTGAGGGCCTTAGACTCCCTTCTAGGCTCTGAATAGCAATGTAGCCTTTCCACCAAGCTTAATATTTTCTGCCTTTATCTAAAGCCTTTTCTTATTCACAGCTCTGACTTTCTAGCTGGTTTGTGCAAGAGCTCCAGCACCAGTTCACCACGTTCTCATCCCATTCCCAGTCTGTCTCCTCATCCCTGCCATCTCCTTTCTCCCCTGTTCCTCAGTCTTTCCTACACTACATGGCTCCATTTCCCATGACAGAAATTTTCTTGTTCAGATTTCCCCAACCTCCTTCTGTTTTTCATTTCCCTTCTCTTATGAGCTGCTAGCTAGTCCCATCTATCCCACTTTGCCTATTCCTGAGTGTCCTTGTCTGTCCAGTCACAGCCCCCTGACCTCAGCTTCCAGTTTTTCATTACTTCCCAGCTCTGTCTTCTCTTGGAAACTTTTAAGATTGTTTAATGAATTTATTAATGGACTGTGACGAGTAATGAGGCAAAATCACCAAATGAGGCATGCTTTTAGGTTAATGAAGTCTGAAGAAAAATAAGACCTGGAAGAGAGGATTTCTTTCCTCCTGGACCTTCAGGGCATTTTTATATTTATCCTCCAGTGTGATCTCCTGACCAGAGGGAGCCCGGACTGGGCCCACAAACTCTTCAAACACAGAATGAGGTAAGGTATTTTCCATGGAAAGCCATCACTCTGTATTTATTAACTTTACGGTGCAAGCTCTTTCTTGCACACCTTAACTCGCACAGTGACCTTACACAGGTGGAGTGAGGCCATTTTAAACTTAACTAGGCCTTTTCTTCAAAATTATTTATTTCAATACAAACCTATTTCCACAATTTTGCATTATTTCTCATTTTCCTTATGAAGTGAAATCTTTTGAAAACACAATTTCTTCCATTGGTCATGTGCTTTGAAAAGAAGGAATGAAGCATTAAACAGAGTTCTTAACTGACCAAAACTGCTTAGAACTTAGCTACTTAAATCAAAGGTCAGGAGATTGGACCGTAGTCTTACAAATATCAGGGCAGTTGTATTTATGGTTTACATTGTTGGATTACATAATTAAAGAAAAAGGGAGTAGAGGGCTAGGTAGCTCTTCAACACTTTATTTACCATGAAGTCAATATTTCATGAAAATATTTCCTGGTGGTTAAGCATTTGCACTATAAGATTATATCAAGTTTTAATGATATTTTAGTGGCTGAACATGTTTGATTAATAAAACTGCCACTTTTCATTACTAATGCCAAAGCTGTCAACTTAGTAAAAACTCTGAATTGGAAAACAAAGCTGTAAATCATCAGACATCTTGGAATACTAATGCTTGAGGCTGCGTTTACATGCCATTGCAGAGGGAGAGAAAACAGTGTTATATCATCAATAGAAACAGTACATGTTTAATTTCACAGACACTTTTACAAAGAGGTTTGCCTGGGTTTTGTGTTTGCTTGTTTGTTTCTCTATTCTTCAAGCATATTTAACTGGAACTAAATGCAAATCTCAAGGTTTATATACTGCAACTGAACAAGTAAATCATTCCTCTGCCTGTTTCTTTCTTCAGTCTCCAATTACATAGATCATTTCATGTTCAGCTTTTGCAGTAAAAAAAATGGCATAAATACATCTGTAGTAGGAAATCAGTTTATTTAAATCCTATATATTAGAATCTTCTTTTGCCTTTTTATGAAGTCATGTAAACTTTGGTAAAATAATTTTAAGTATTACATACTGATTTGCTGTTATTTTTACATTCCCCATAAACTGATGTAAGTTACCACAGTAGATTCATGGAAAGAGAGAACATGTTCCCCATCTCTATTCCTTCTTGCCTTCCTGATTTCAAAGGTCTTCCTGTAACATAGATCTGCCCATAAATCTCATTCCATGAAGGTGAATGTAGCATGAACATATGAGACAATCTACCTCTTAAGCTGTTTGCCAAACTGATTTTACAGCTTGAAAAGCTGCAGGCATCAGAAGACAAAAATTTAAAAAAAAAAAAAAAAAAGAGGAAAAAAGAAAAAGAGACAGTAAGAAAACCTTTAAAAGTTCCTTTCTAACGCAACCCTTTAAAAATAGGTTCGGTTTTCTCTTCTTGGTAGAAAGCAATATAAATATTCATTGTTGATAACTGGATGTCTCATAACACAAAGTGGTGGGGAATAGGGCAGGCAAGGGAAAAAACAAAGTGCCCTGAGGAAAGCAAATCAGGTTAAAATATTGCTATTTCTATCTATTGCCAAACTGTGAGCAGTTTGAGTCAGTTCTGATTCAGAATAGCAGTAACCCCAAGATCACAGTCCCTCAGCAGAAGAGGACTGGGGACAGGTAAGAATAATAAGAAAAAAGATACTTTCTACATCAGAAGAGGGAAAGACTTTCATGATGTATAATACCACACTCAACCTTAATTCCTCACTAGGATGTCTTCCAATTACTTTCAGAAGAAACCTGGTACACAGATAGGTACACTAAAGCTAGAATCAGTTTTTGGCTTTGTTGAATATTAGTGTTTATGGGTAACTCATTTCACCTTTGCTTCTCACTCTGATGAATATTTAATGATCCTGGGCAAAATGTACTTTGTTCTGCTTTTGTCTATCTTTTACTTCTACAGCAGAAACTCTCTCTAAGGTAGAGGGAATCAGGCTTATTGAATTTCTTTGTTCATGCCCATAAATCCTTTCAGAGTTAACACAATCCTGTAATTTTGCATCGCCTCTAGTGCAAAAGCTACTGAGCTGTTTTCCTTAAGATAAAAGTTCATTATGAATCAGATATGGGTGTGCTGTGGTTTACTAAATCAGTACAACAACTTTGTGCGCTATGAAACCAACCCAAGGCAGAGGGAGCAAAGTAGAAGAGAGACAACCTTCTGGTTGTGACTTCAAAACAGAAACATTGACTCATAGACTACTGTACGCCATGCCACTACCAGGTGAAGCTGCCACTGCAGAAGTAACACCCTTTATTTCCTACACTGCCTGTACCTGTCATGCAACCATACAGCAGCATGTTTGCAGTTGAAGTGGTGACAAAAACTTTTCATGTTTCTGTGTGACCCATATACGGCACAAGAGAGCAAGGATATTATGTTTACTATATTCTTCAAGCAATTATTTCCAGGAGTTGAAATATGATTTTTTTTTTTTTGGCAATTTGTTAAACACTTTGGGAAGCACTGGAGGAAATTGTATGAATGAATGAATGCATGTTTGGATTTGGGAACTGAAAAAAAAATATTCCCAAGTTACCTTATAATGCAATGGTTTATATGGTATTAGTGAGATTTGAACTGTTTCAGGATGTTATTGTTTGTTCAATCCCAGATAAAACTACAAGAGTAAATTATTCTTCCCTCAGGATGACTGAGACTGGATGTAGAATGAGCCAGCAGTGCTCATATTTTACACACGTTTTTGAGTTTAGGGCAAAAAAGGGGTATACTGGCAGTTCAATATCGAAGAAAATCAGAAGTTACCAAGTTACCATGAAAAAATTGTTGCTTGCTATAATTTCTGAACTTCTCTGGAGTTCCCCTGTCCTAAGAAGTTGGGGGGTTTTTTTGCCATAAAAATGTTAGGTTTTGCAGAAATAACTTAAATCCACTTAAGGTGCATTTTTATTTTAAAGTTGTGACAATGGTAAAACTACACAATGCAGCTTTCCTTCTCCTCCATTCCTACATGACAGGGTATTAATCAGCGTCCTGTAATCCTGTTCTCTGCATATCTCACCATGGGTCTGATTTTTAAACACACAGTGTTAGAGAATGAGATTAAGCACCACTTGCAATGGGCCTTGGTCTGAAATTAGTTGTAAGGCTACTGCTGAGCCAAAATCACTTCTGTTTTCTCAGATGACACAACTAAAACCAAACTTTCTACACCTATAAGTCACAGTGTAGAATGTCAAGTCCAAAAGAGATTCCAGCTACTTTATTTGCTGCTAGAGGAAGCTAAAGGACAGCTCTGCACCCTTGCTAGTGTTCCCTGAGGGTGATGGAGGAAGCTTTCATAAGCCAAGTATTGAGACTGCTTAATTGCAAAGGAGATGGTCCCACTACACAATGCAGCTTTCCTTCTTCACTATTTCTGGTGACTTCAAGCAGAAAAGATAGCCCAGGACTGCTCCTTTAAGGTTCCTGATGATGAGCAAACACAGCCTGGATGCAGCTTGAGTTAAGAAAAAAAAAAAAATTTCAGGTTTGTGAGCCAGGGGTCACCAGAAGTTCAGAGGTTGCTGAAGGGATCCTTGCAGGTACTGTGGAAACCTGTTCAAGGACTCAGTTTTTCTCAGATGTGTCCTTAGAAATTAATCTCTCTCTTCATATAAATAAGAATAAGCAGCCAAAGGGTTTTCTTCACGTTTGAATGTGCTTCTGCTTTTATCTATTGTGTTAACACAGGCAACATTTACAAAGCTCTCCTCCTTTTGAAGGAAGCATGTAGAAAAGCAAACAGACATGCTCTCTCTCAGTGGAGGAATGGAAGAATAAGGATAAAATAGAGAGTCTGGAATAAGAGTGTGTAAATTTGTATTACTACAACAGATAGTTTAATCTATGTGTTATATTAATAGACATGTTCAGCAGGATTTTTCTTCTGAGAGGTATCCATATAAAAAAATTGACTAGATGGAGAGAAATTCAGACCAAAGTGGACCTAGACACAGATTAAAACTATTATCTGCAGGTTTGGCTTCAGCTTTAACTAAAGATTTGCATTATTTTGACAAGTGCCCAACTTGTAGGAAGACGTATGGGAATTTCAATATATTTTTGATGTCTATACGTGCTTCATAGCAACCTGCATCTAGTGAACAATGTATAAGATGCATATTCTTATTTCTCTTCAAGCTGTTTTGAAATTCTTCTATGATTCTGCTATTTCACTACTGTACGAAAATTTATGGTCTGAACCAATGGTACAGATGGAATAATTTGGCACACTGTTTAGAGTATGCAAAAGACATGCCTGAAGCTGTGGACATGAAGAGCAGAAAATTCTTCAGATATTTTTTTCACTCTAACTGCTCCCGCTTGTAGGAGGTCTGCAATTAACTTTGATACTGACTTAAATTGGGATGTGGGTGGTAGTTCTGTACTTCTCAGATGAAAATCTGCATTTTATACTTATCTAAAAATAAGCTGTTCTCCTTTGGTAAAACACCATACATTGTTTTGTTTGGGGGCGGGGGAGAAGAGGGGTGCTGGAGGGTGGGTGTCCCCAGGTCCAAGACAGACTTGAAAGATTTATACAAGCTAAAAGGAATTTACCACAGTTGCAGACAATTAAAACAACTAGAACAGGAGTAGCTGTGGATTGTTTCTGTTAAAGAGAGATAATGTAGATGGTATTGTGAAACCCTCACACTGGGGAGCAACCCAAATCTTCAACATAGCTAAATGTAGTCTTCCTAATGCCAGTCTTTATGGGTCATGTCAGAATTATTTTATTTTTTTTTTTCTCCACTGAGGATAAATACAAGATGGTAAATTCTGAGAAAGAGCAAAAGGTTTTGAAAGAGGCTAACAAGAAAACTCCCCACTATCATGCAGAATTATCCTAAAGGATATTGTCTACTCTTATAGTTCTACCACTGTTTCATATAACAAGGTCTAGAAGATGAAGCAGGCTCACTTGCAAGACTAATTCAAGATGGCAATGTTTTCAAGAGTACTCATCTGTTCAGAAGCACAAGGACATTGGCAGAACTTAGTACAAGTCACTTGAGTGTTTTGAGATCCTTGTCCTAATGCCACCTTCCTGTACTCTTGGGATTACGTATTTTAGTTCTATACAGCCATGAAACTCTGGTCCATACCTTCAGTTTTCTCAAGTTGACTGTGATTAACTTTCTCTCATGTAATGGGTGATAGTCTACTTGGTGTCTCCTGCCAAAATTATTTTGTAAATACTGCAGTGCACCATGACTGATGCCAGCCCAGATTTCCATCACTGCCAAACTGCCACACCCAAGTGCCAAGGGTTCACCTCTGGTTCTCTGTGGGATGCTGTGGTAGCAGCACAGAAGTCATAGCAGGCTTCTTTACATTTCAAGAGTGCTCTCTCATGTTATCTCATATCATTACTTTGGTTGTATTTGCTGGAAGGTTTGGAAACTTGCTAAACACTTATTCTTGTATTGTACCATTTCCTTAGCTATCTGACACCATAGCTCCTACTTGCCAGACTCTCTGACAGGTAATGGTAAGATACATATTGGCTTCAGTAGGCAATGGATGAATCCAACATCAGGCAACTAATCCTAGAAGAGATTTTGGTTCTTGGCAGTTTAACTAGGAAGCATAAGGTGTTGACTGAAATTGAGTTGTTAACATGAATAAGACCTGGATGTCGTGAATATTAGCTACAGAAAAGAGTCCTAGAGGCAAAGAGCCTCCATGACTGCATGGAAGAAATCCAGAAATGTGATGCCAGTGCGAAAGAGTAAAAGCTAAATAGAGAGAGACCTTGCTAGCATGTAACTAGTCTGTGCTGCACTTTTTCTAATGTATGGCACATTAAAATCTAAAAAGACACTTAGCACCTTTCTGCAATATGTGAATAGTTACCCCATTCTGTATCTTAAAATTCTCATTAAGATTGTAGATTCAGCAGTGAATAAATTATAAAATACATTGTGGAATACTGTGAGTTTTAAATGAAGTGCTGCTTGCAAAAGACTTTTAGATAACATTGTAGCAACTTCGGGCAAAGGCCAAACATTCACAGATTGTATTAATATAAAACTTTTGATTGAGCTCACCATAAACCACTAATGCAGTGGTGTAATGACAAAGAAGTATGAGTAAAAGCCAGAGGTATTGGCTTTTGCAAGAGTCTGTAAAGTTGTTCTCAGCTGTATAAATGCAGAGTCTCACAGTTCTTATGTAATATGTCTTTCCAGACCCATTATAGGGATATTAACACCAGAAATGGTATCATCAATATGCATTGTACTCCAGAAAATCTCAAGATATGTTTTGCAATTTGAGTCAAAATAATCTGCCCACATTGTGTACCTTTCTATAAGTAAATACAACTTACTGAACCAATTCTGCTTTGTCTTTTGTGTATTAAAGACACTTGTAAAGCCATTGTGTCATATGCATTCATGATGTCTTTTCTGTGGAAATACTTCCCTCTCTCCTTATCGCTTTTGTCACCACAGACAGCATATTACTACTTTTATAAACGTAGCCCAAGGGTTGTACCTCTAAGGGCCTGGGTATCATGCACATGGCAGTGAAACTTCTCATTTGGCAACGCCTGACCACAAAATCATTCTCACAGACCCAATTTGGCATGGCTCTCTGCAGCAAGTAGGGTATCTGGATATCTCAGAATGAATCTATTACATCCAGCAGTTTTCCATGTTGTCACCTAAGCTGGGTAGGAAAAAGTGCAGATGAGGAGAAATGGCCACTAGGAAGTGCTCTGTTGTTATTAAAAATTCATAACTCTTCTTTTGAAGGAGTCAAAACCTTTTTCCTAACAAAACAGGGAAGCAATATCAGCCCTCTGCTTTCTACCTTGTGGCCTACCGGTTAAAGCACCAGGACATGTGAGACAAATGCCCCTACCTCTCAGGTGAGTGATTTGGCTAACCTTCATGCTAAATTCTGAGATGGGTTCACCTAGTTCTTGATATTTGCTATTAAATATTCACTCATTCTTTCAAACTCAGGGGAGAGCTCAGGTCAACAACCCCAAGGTCTAGGTTATGGCTACTGGAGAACAGAGTCAACCCTGTCTTCCTTGTGTTCTGGTGAGTTACCCCAGCATGGAAAATGATATCACTTCAGAAGAAGGGAGCAGGAGATCAAGACTATGTACAGAGGGGAACAACAAATATAACATTGCCAATGGATATGTGAATGAAGACATTAATTCAAGAAATTTTTAAAGGTTCCAAACAAAACTCCCAAACTATGGAACTATGAGATTTAAAAAAAAAAAAAATCTGAAGAAAAACCTAATAGAAAAAAACTGTGTGGTTTTTTTCTCCAAACGATATGCAATTTTTTTAAAAGGACAACTTGAGGTCCTTTACTAAGGATAACTGGATATTTTTTAGGGAAAAAAATGCTTCCTACTGAAATTTTCCCTTAAGAAAAAAAACACAGGTGGAGACCTGCCTCTGAGTCTTCCCTTGTCTATTTTTTTCTTTTGCTTTTACCACAAAGTTATTTCATTTCTAATCTCTCTCATCATTTGCAGCAGTAAGCACCTTTACAAAGGACACTAAGCATTTGTCTCTGCAAGGCAAAGCATAAGAATTAAACCAGTTACATATGCAGTTCTGCTGAACTTACAAAATATGGAGAGGAATAATATCCTCTCCACTCCTCTTGTTCTAATAATCTTTTGTATTATTCATAAACAGAAGGAGAAAGGTGGTTTTAGAGCTTGTTATACTTAGCCCACTGGTATTAAGATGAGTTTTCTCCAGTTTCTAGTGACTGAGGAGTTATTCACATTAAATAGTCAGTTTCAGGCTCTGATCCAAGGCCAGAATCAGGGAAAAGTGCCATTAACTTCAGTAAGCTGTTGATCAAGTTATATATCACTCTTTTTAGAAGCTGTCTTACTATGAGGTTTGTAAGACGTTTTGGTAACAGGATGGGCAAGTGCTGGATTTGTAAGGCAATTTGAAAGTTTTGATTGCCCTTAAGTGTTGGTCCAAGTTGTAACCAACATAGGAAAATACTTTGGTAGAAGTATTATTAATGCCCATTTATTTAGTGATTACATTTCTAACCCAAGTGGCTAATGGCAACATTGTCAGAATCTATTATATGAAATTTACAGTATCAGTGCAAGATGAATTGCTGTTAAAAATAAAAATTGAGATTTCTCATAGAAAAACTATAGCTTATTCAAAAGATTCAGTTTGATTATTATTAGACATGAGAATATCTTTTAAATGTCAATACAATACAGCCACTGTTGATTATCTCTGCTAAAACGGGATTTGATTTATTGCAAATACTCTATCAGATATAAAAACTATGTCAACAAAAAGATTATTGCTAAATCTTATAAACAGACTAATTTTCTGTTTTCATATAAATTGGTGTTTACTGTCAGAAAATAAGTCCTCTGATATTCCTTCGTTCCAGAAATGATTACAGTGGCAAGGACTTTCAGTATTATTCTGTTCCTCTGAAAGGAGCCAACGAATGATAGCCAATTAAAACCTAGGCTGTGTATTTGGTGCAGCACACAAAGTAAATTTAAGCTGTGTAAACATGCTGGATTTAAATGTGTTATTGGAGTTACATTTTACAATAAACTATGAAAAATCAATGGGGAAAAAGCAAGAGAGTGAACACATTATATATGCTACAGGTTAATTCTGTGGGTCAATACTAGGCATTATTTTCAAATACTAAGTAGTGTTTTCAACCTATTTGAAGTTGTAAATGGGATTTTGTGTTCTTGCACCAGGTCTGATGAATTTATCTAAGGACAAAGTTGTTGAGAAAGCTGCATATAAGAAAGAAGACGTGTGAAAACCAGGTTACAAGTGCAAGTACAGTGTACATGTCTGCATGTGTGAAGGCAGCAAGCAGACACATCTTCAGCACTGGAGCTGGAGACTTGAGCAAGAAGGGCTTTGAAGGGTGCATTCTTGGTACTTGCTAGTTTGGCAATGCTGAAGCTGCTGGAAATGAAGGCAGAAGACGCACAAGGACTCAGAAGTTGTGTGTGTGTGTTTGTGAAGGTAAGGTGAGAAAGCAGAAAAGACTGCGATGGGGGCAGCAGATTCTGGTGAAAGATGACACCTCAGGCATCAACTGTCCCTATATGGTTCCGTCTACCACCTACAAAAATAAACTTATACTCAGCTTGAAGACTCAACACAGGATTTCAGCTTCATTCCTAGGATTTCCTTCTAAATGATAGAAACAGTGTTTTGAAAGCCCAAACCTGATTTAATGACCCTTGGAAACAAATGCAAACATAGTTTGTAGGTTTGCAAAGTCTAAAATTCAGATCACAAGTTTCAAGAACACAAGGACAGCTACAAGTATAATTACACCTATCTGATACAAAGGAAGACCCAGCAACCATGGGACTGAGTCGTTTCCTGAAGTGTCTAAAGGCCAGGCGAGGTGTGTTGGAACTGAAGAGCTGGAGGCCAGAGCAATGGAGAGTTCTCCCATCAAACTATTTTCTGTTCTCTTCTTTGTGGAGTGTTAGACAACCTCTTTCCACACACAAATGCCAGAAACAGAGAAGATATTGTCTGACATAAGAGGAAAGCAGGTTCTGAGGTTGGAATCCAGCTCCCACTCCCACAGGACAGGATAAGGGGAGAATGGGATAGTATCAGGAAGAGGAGAGAGGACCCTGTCTGAAATCATGGGAACCCAGACTAGATGTCTGCTGATGGCTGTATACCAAAGCCTAACCATTAGAGCAATTAAGACTATGTGATACTCTGGCTGAAAAAGGCAAAGCTCCTGCAATGCCAAACAGGTAGAAAAAGGCACTGTTTTCAAGTAATGCAGTGTATTTATCTGAGTCTCCACTTGTTTGCTTCAGGATGCCATCTGATTAAAAACAGCTGTGGTAGTGTGTGCTGGATCTCACTGAATTTGGTATTTGAGGAAAAAAACCACCAAAATTCACACTTGCTCTGGGAAGAACACATACATGACAAGCACTCTGTTATGTGCCATCAGAACATTAAAAAATGTCAATGACTTTAAAACCCACAAGTTTCATGAATCTTCTTTAAATAAATATCTTAGATCAGTTAGCTGGTACAGGAGAGGGAGTGACTGAACCAGATCGTTAAAAACAAACATGCACAGACACAACCACATTCAGCAATTATGGCATCTCATGCATTTTTTTTCCACTTATTGTCAGGGCTATGAGCACACCAACAAACTCCAATTGCCCTGATCAGCCTGTGACCATCTGAAGTACTGGGGCCTGAACTGTGGGCCCTGAGTTGGAGTTAATCTGTGGATGAGTCACAACCTAGCAGAATGCTTTGTTTTTCTTATTGGCTTCATGTTCCAGAGGCAGAAGATGGCCCATCTGTGGCTCTGTATCTCTGCCCTCACCCAGGTGGTCATGGTTAGGGTGGTGGGTGAGGCCAGAACTATATGAACTAGAGGCCGATCATTTGGAGGAGCTTCCTGTTGGGTGTGGCTTCTGTTGGGGCTGGGGGAGCCATCTCTGTCTGCTGTGTCCGGCAGGTGATGCTGGCACCACAGTGGGGAGCTGGGCCCACAGGAACCTATGTCAGGACTGTCTGAAAGAAGACTTCTGAGGGTATGTTGCTGAGTTCAGCATTGGCCTGTGTGATCAGCCAACTGATTGCAGTATAAAATGAGGATGGCTGAACTGGCATAACACCATCCTTCTCTGATACACTGCTTGACAACCCTTTCCCCAAGCTGAGGGGCCTAGCTGTCTGCTGCCAAACCTGGCCTTGCCTTACCAACCTGATATCTGGGCTGGGTGGTGGTCTATTGTCTACTATTATTCACAGTGCTTCCTAAAGAAAAACATAGTTCTGCTTACATTTTGAAAAAAGCAAAGAAATTGGATTTTTCAAAAATTTTCCACCTGTTAAGCTGAAGGTTGCTTCTAGCAGGTTTCTTCTGCAACTGGGAGATTTACCAAATGGCAATAATGGAACTTACTGCAGAGATGATGTACAACACAACATGACAATGTCGTTGGGCGTTGACTGAATTTTATGAGAATCTATCCAGCTGAAATAGTTTATTCTATTTATACATCTTTTTTTCCCCCTATATTGCTGTTATTATAAGAAAAAGCAAGATTTCTGAAGAAATAAACAAATATTGATTAGATTTTAATTACAATCAATTGGTAAGGTCACTAGCAAAGGCATTTATCAACTGAGAAATAAAGAGTGCCTTTGAAATACTAAGAAAAATCCTAAACCTGTGGCTGAATGTATAACTACTATTGAAACTGTCTAATTTCACTAACCCTATCATTATGCTCAAAATCTTTAATTTATGGTGAAGATGTATACCTCAATGCAGGAATGGCTTAATAAACTTAGCTGAGGAGTGAGAATCATATAGTAACTTCAAGTAACAAACAGCCACATCAATTTAGCATTTATTCCTCAGTTTGAGAAATTACTAAATGAGTAGAAGAGTTATCAAAAAATCTAGACGAAGTCAACAGTTTTGAAGTCTGTATTTTAAAGGTTTTAATATAAACATTGGTACATATTGAAATCAAGATACACTCGAATGAAAGCAAACTTGAAACAAATATCTTGAAATAATTTGTTTTCTAAAACAAGCACTACCATTTGTATCATTCTTACCTGCAGAGGTTTTCACAATTTCTGAAGTATTTCTGAGACCCATAAAGTCAAACTGATAGAGTCTCCAAGATTTCTGATCGGCAGCTTCCACTGAGTTTTTTCTCCATCTGTAAATCATTTCCTCTTTAGGGTAGCCATCTAGAATTAATAAGTAAATATATACATAAAAATATATTGCAAAACGATGATTTTTCACAATCATTGGGTTTTTTCTAATTTCTAATTGGTTCTATCAGAAGCAGATCTCTTCAGAGAGGCATTTGATTGTACTAATTTGAGGTCCAGACACAGAAGTATACTGGATTGCCTATGCTCTGAAGAAGTTGTGCAAACCAATAGAATGTAAAAAAAAAGGGAGGGTGTCAGTGTAAGATGTAAACAACTGAAAAGGACAGACTGTTTTAAAAGTGGAAATAGTTCTGATGTGGTGTGTGCTTACTGTACTTCTAAAATGAGCTCAATACAGTACAAGAAAGTAAAATTTATTTAGTATGGGTTTTTTAAAGTGATTATGCCATCATATTGTTTCTAAAGGCTGTGGTATTTAATGAGACATCACCTGATCTCTGCAGCTGAAAAGCTTCTGAAAGTCTTCCTTTATCAATTTAGCACTCATTAGTCATAATTAATCCTCATGCCAATATTTAATTTCCTTTTTGTTAGAGAATGGCATTTTCCAATACAAGTCCAACAACAAATTTTCAACCAGCCCAAACCATAATAATAGACTGTCTAGAAAACAACAGCATGCCCATGCTAGTTAAAACTAGATTGTTCTGTAATGTATAATGCAATGATACTTATTCCACTAATAATTTATATAGTCGATGTAGGTTACAAGGTTAATTAAAAGCATGACAACAACAATAGCCAGTTAATATAATTGTCTCATCAGTAGTTTTTTTTTCCCATTGGATACTGATAAATTTTTATATTTGGATTGCAAAACAATCTCTGGTTTGCATGACTTCTCTGGTCATGGTGCTATTTCCTTGATGTTTTCCTCCTATGAGTGTCTTGTTTAAGGTTTCACCCTGCTGGGGCACTGCTGTAAGGTGTGCATGGCCTCATTTATCCCCCTCACTAACACAGCATGAAAAGTACCCACAAGTCCCTCAGTTCTAATCTGTAGAAAATGACTATGTGTTAATTCAAAATGCCACGTTTGTCTATTTCCCATCAATGTAAATAAAGAAATAACCCATGAAGGACCCCACTGAGTAGCAAACACAAGCTTTGCCATTCTCTGTGAGAATTCTTGCTGCCAAGCAGATTTCACTGCCAATTCTGCTGTGCCTGTCTGCAAGATTGATCTAAAGGTTAATTTTTTTTGGCTGGCACATCATCTTAGAGGATGTAGAGCTACAGTGAAACAACTCAAGCTTTGCAGGGCCTCTGAGCCTTAGACCTGCATTCTCTGAAATCTTTTGGAGCCTGGCTTCTGTTTGAGTGAGCCCTCTGATCACATTTCTGACTGAATAATGTCTCCCTCTGACAAAAAGCCCTACATTTTGCCTCAGGAGTCTTCTCAGATTGGCTTAATCTGTGGAGACTTTGATATCTTTTCCTCACAGTTCAGCAGAGAAGAAGCATCAGATGGCCTCCTTGCTGTGCTGTGGCTGCTATGCCCTCACACCAGGTGGTGGTGGTGGCAGAACTACCCTTTCCCCACAAAGCAGTACCAGGACCGCAAGGGGGGCTGCCCTGTGGTCTGTGTCCTAATCCTACCTCTTGATTTGCCTTCTGATGTGGAGGAAAAGAAATCCTTGCTCTATTGCACCAACTCCCGCTACAGAATTTGTGGCCCCAAGTGCTAATTTGCGGGTTCTGTAGCAGGCAGTAGATGGGGCCCCTTTTCTCAGGTAAATTTCACCATAATCATTGCAAGTAAAAATGTATCATATATCCTGGAAGTAACAAAGATATTGTTTTATTTAAAACATCATTTAAAATAGACTCAAAATGAACATCTCACATCTTTTTTTCCAAGTTTTACTGAAAAAGTTGAGTCAATTAGTCTTCTATTTCTTCCTGATTTTTTTTTTTAATCCCATGCTCACCCACCAAAAATACATTACACTGTCAGTAAGCTTGAAAGCTTGCTATCTTATTATCCAAAACATGGCTGTTTATCCTGGCATGAGCAGCATGTATTCAGGAACAAGTTCATGAGAATTCCATCCTTCAGCATTGTTCCTGTATTTTTTACTAAGAAGAGACAGATTCAATTTCAGAATAACTGCTTTCAGTATTATTCATCCTCATTAAATAGTAAGCTTCAGGAGACCATCATGTCCTTTCAATAGTAGTCTCCTTAATCTACAATTGCTGACATCTGCTCTTACAATGGTTGCGTTATTTACATCAAAGGAGATAAGTACTAGTGATTCGATGGGAATTGTTTCAACCTGTTAAATAACTGCTATTATGTTCTGCTCCAGTGCCAGGTGACTTCACTTTTCAATTCATTTAAAAGATGTAGTATTTCTTATTGAATAATGACATATCTGCTCGGACAATATATCACTCCTAGGATTCATTTAACTTACAGAATGAACTATGCATGATGGTTCTTCTTTCATCGATATACTTCTTGTATACAGCCTAATTGCTTCTAGCCCTCTAAATGCTTCATTTTAGAAAATATCAGAACTGGAGACTTCAGTAGTTTCACAATAAAATGCAACCTTTGCTTTTCAGCCCACAACACAACTAAGAGTATATTATTTATGCAAATGTCTATTTTCTTTCACTTCCCCAGCATGACTGGCAATTTACATTGCCATAAATTACCTTAAATTCTTGACCTTGTGGCTTCAAGCCATCAATGCTGAACAAATTGCTATCAAGTGTATTTATCCTGTCAGGTTGCTTTAGGTTATGTAAGAATATCCATACTGCATCAGGGCAAGTCTCCAGGAGGTCCTGAAGCCTTTCCAGAGGGTGCTGGTAAGAAGGCAGAGAGGGTAGCAGGGGAAGAAGACAACCATGACAACCTAGCGTGTGTTCTGTGTTACAGCCATCCAAGTTCTCACAACTTGCAACTCAGGAACTTCTCAACCCAAATTTGTGTCAACACCTTTATTTTCCCTCCTATGAATTTACTTGATTGCATTTAAATTCTCTTATTTTTTGGCCTGATTCTTGTTTTGCAGGCTGTGCTTTAGCTATTTGCATCTTCTGCAGGTTTTAGATTTAAATACTACAATGTCAAAGACTTTTAGAGAGTGCCTTGACCGGTTGGCTTTTTGCAAGACTGGTACTACATGCCATTGTAAAAACAAGTCAAGAACAAGTTTAATTGAAGATATTTCTTTATGATCCCAATAGAAAATATCCATGTAATATCTCCTGTTTATTTTTGCCAAACATGCTTAATGGCTTTTGCAGTTAACACAAATGATTGGTACCTTTATTTCTTTAATCATAGTCTTAAACATACACAAAGTGTACCACTATCTCTAACTCCAGTAATGAAAACATGGATGAACAAGAAGTGCACTTTTTGCCATTTTGGAGGTGAAACTACTATAACAGAAAGCCAAACTGTCGTGACAACCTCTGAGATTCTCTGGTTTTCATTTTATATCTCTTTTGTTATTGGAATGAGTGAGCTCAAGTTACCACATCTTCTCACATCACCACCATATAATTTATAACTGACAGGTTCAAATTATTAAAACTTCATTCTTCATGTTCATACTGCTTCACTTTCTAGGAATAATGTCTGATTTGTGCAGAAGCCTTGACCAAAGTGCTGGAAAACCAGTCAAGGCCAGAAGCATCTCCAGGCCAGATGAGAGGCATATGCAATGACGAGATGGTGTCAAGCGGTCCTGAAGCATGTCTGCTACAGGATTCAACATTGACGGAAAAGCAGAAACTTTCATAACAAAACCACTGATGTATCCATGCCTGTTAGTGCATGCTGCGTCTAATCTTGATTTCCCCAATGCTGTTTTTGGTCTGGGAGTCTTAAATTAATGCTTGATTTCTGTGTTTTACCTTTTCTGTGTTAATGGGTCTATTTTAGGAAGGGAAGAAGATAGCAGGAAAGGTTTCATGTCAAAAAGGACACGGACCACTTGAAAAACTAGTTTCTTTCTAAAAAACTTCCCTTAGAAATGTATCCAAGACCTGGGAAGACAGAGAAGCATGGAAAAAAACCCAACTTTTAAAATCTCTTCAGATGTATTTTTCCCCTTCTGTGAAACCAGTTTATTTTACTGCTGGTTCCCCACACTTTGTTTTCACATGTAATGCAGGAGATCCATGTTTTAGCAGAAAGAGTAATGCAACAAGGAGGCTCACTTCTTCTTCTTAGCCTTCAAAAAAATTGTATGCTCAGAGCATGAGATGAGGAGTTAATGGAAGCAGCAGCAAAGCTGAAAAGATGGGGGAAGCAGGCAAGAAAGGATCAGTTCAGTTCAATTAAGTGTCTGCCAGGGTGCTGATGCTTGTGACAAGAATATATATTTGAAAGACATAGCTGTATTCTGAGAAGGTTCTGCTTTTCCAAGGTTGTTAGATACACACTCAAAGTCAGGAGAAAGCATGATCTGAAAGACAAGCTGTCACCATCAGTTAGTGGTCAAAGTTTACACCATGAGCATGGAGGGAGTGTGGAAGACTTGACTCATGCCAAGGAAGGTGGTCAGGAGAGGGAGGATGCTCTGACACAATGAGAGGCAGGTGATGAGCAACCCTTTACACCTTACAGCCAGCTGTTTCCAGACACATTTTTCTTCCTTGAGTAAATTCTTCAGGCTAATCAGGAGACCCCTGTCAACATAGCCTCAGTCAGATGAAGAGGGAGGCCTCTGTCAGCCAGAAGAGGATAATCAAGTCCAGAAATGCACCGTTCTCTAGTACCATGTTGTGGATGACAAATCATATGCTTCCACAGAAGCTGCCTGGGCTCTTCTTCTTGTTAGCAGTCTTTATAAATGCTTCTTTGTTAGTGAGCAAACTGCATTTTTAATCCAAACCTCTCAACATTTTGGAGGAAGAGGTTTCTCAGTGATCTATTCCTGTAACTGTCTGGTGTTTGTTCTCAAAAGGTATGTATGTTTTTAACTAGGAGAATCCTAGAAGTTCCCATATTAAAAATCATATTATATTAGATTTCATGATGGTATGCAGTTATCAGTTAGATGGCAGAAAGAGCAAAGTTCCAGTTCAACTAATTTAAAATAAAACAAAATAAAAATTAGGGGATACAGAAAATTCATTATATCAGCAACCCATCAGGGCAGACTGAAGCAGAAGTAGGGAAAGAGAATTGAGACATTTCATTGTTTACTTAACAACTACAGAAAACAATACACATAATGGAATGCATATTGAGTTGTCTCTGTGCACCGATGAAGGTGATCAGCTTTTTTCCCACTAACTGATTTAAAATAAATAAATAAGCAAATAATGAAATGAGGTATATTTCAAAAGGCAGCTATAATAAAAGCAGGTAAATGTGAATGCTGTAAAGATAGCTTTAAAACCCGAAGTGATTTATTTCAGTAGTTGTAGATAATTGCACTTAGATGATAACTACACCAATTATAAACATTACTCTTTGCCCTGTTTGCTTGCATTAGTAATTGAGACCTTATTAACAATACATTAGCTCATGAAAACAATCAACCAACATAAACATGGCTGCAAAATAATGGATCTAATACTGCCCTGAAGTTAAAGGATGCATCTCCCATTGAAGGGAACAAAGTTTTTTCTACCTAAAAATGTGCTTTAATATGATTGTGATATCACTTTGGCAAGAACTAGAGGATCCAGTCACCATCAACAACAGTAGTTCTTCATTCTGTTTTTTGAAATAAGTGCTAGAATGCTGATACAATTTACTGTTATGTTATATGATAGCTTAGCTTTTGGGAAGAACTTGAAGCATCAAAGCATATTTGGGGCCTTCTCCTGTTGCTGAGAAGTAAGGCGCAAAAGAAGGATTTTCTGTTAACTGGCTCTTGTAGGAGGTAATAACTTTCCTGATCTTTGCTCCACATAGACAAATTGCAATCTTGGCTTAGAGGAAACAGGGAAGAGAATAGAAAGGTGAAAATGAGAAGGGAAAGAAGGAAGATAGAAAAGAATGAACAGGATTGGACAGAAATGACAGACAGAGGTTTTCCCTTAAAGATGTTTTGAGATGTGGCTTTTCCATGTACTCACTTCCTGAAAAAAATCAGTTTTCTTTTAAAATCTAACAGATACTTCTCATATAGGGGTGCTACAATTTGTCACACACAGCTCTAGTAGTGAAAAATCCCTGTTCCAGGTATCAGATTCTAAAGGATAGGTGGAGTAGCTTGAAATTACATTAAGAAATGAAAGCAATTCTGTTGCCTCATCATACCTTTGTACTTTGTCCTTATGCTTACCAAACAATTTCCCTTTTGACACATTTCCAATTGGTATCAAGATCGTTTTGAAAAATGGTTGACATTATCATATATTGTCCCTATAATTACACTTTTCTATTGTATTGCAAATGCCTTCAGCTTTTCTGAAAACAAACAAACGGACAAACAAAAACCCACTAGAAAAAAAAAACAAAACCAAATAAACCGAAAAGCCAGGCTCATCTTATAGCCTGTCTTAATGTTTTGCTATGCATTTTTATTTATATACTTATTTTTTCTGCCTGCTAACAGTTTTATTTGGAAGGCAATTTTCAGAATCCTTGGGTGCATCTGTTGCTTTTGCCTAACTGCTTGCATTACTCTGGTCAGCAGATTATCTCATAAATTATTCCATTGCCAATTAGAACACCTGATAAATGTTCAGATTCCTCTGGTTTAGCTATATTGCATCCCCATTCCTAACATCATTAATGGTTAATGGACTCATCTTGCTCCTAGCTTACTGGATATAAATTGTATCATCTCAAAGAAGAAGATATTTAGTGATATAGCCCTTCTAAAGTGAGTGCTTGAATTCCTTATGACTAGGATGGACACTAGTGCCACCAAAAGATGCTGGCCAACTGAGTTCAAACAGTCCAACAGGACTGGAATACCACTCTCTAGAGGACTTAAAAAATACCATTTGTTTTTTTCTTACTGACTATGTAGGGCACCTCAAATTTAAGGGCAGAACAGCTGTGTAAATTAAATGGAGTAAATTGCATCAAAGATCTTTAACACAAATATATGTTAATTGAATTAAAAATAGCCCACAAATGCTCAGTATCAGCTTCAACTGTACTAGATATTACAAGATAAAATAATCCTGCCTTTATCCATTTAATGGCAATTATTAACTATCATCCATATAAAACTTCCTTGGGACTATCCTGATGAGAAAGATAACATTGTTTACTTCATCCATTGCTTTGTTAGACAGGCTTCTGAGAAACTGTGTATTGGCTCATCTGACAACATATAATGAACAAGCAGAGATTCTGATGTTGACTCAGAGGGCTAGTAAAGCCAACAAGATGGTCATAGATAGCCCAGGAAATAAAAGCAAATACACTGGTAAAGCTTTTTTAGTCCCAGCAAGTGGGGAGGAATGGAGAAAACAGAATCTACTTAGGGGTTTCTTCCTTTCATTGACAAGTAATCTATCCAAGCTTTTCATTTCAACACATGATATGAAGATTTTGGTAACACTGAGAACTCATTTTGTATTTCTCACACAGACATGACAGTATTTAAAGATTATGTTAGCACGCTTAATCCTTATCTACCAACTGCTATTCAATAATTAGCATGTATATGCTGAATGCAACTAAAATAAGATACCCATTAGCAGTAAAATAATACATTATGAATAGAAGTATACTATTATATAAAAAAAACTGACAAGGAATAGCCTTCATTTCTACAGACAAGCAAGAAGACTTTGTATTCTCATGCAAAATAATAATAATAATAATAATAATAATAATAATAATAATAATAGAGTAAGCATAGACTGAAAGTATATACTCACAACTTGAAGGTAGCTGTTACAATGAAATAGTAATGGACAAAATGGTAGGTGTTGGAAGGTACCTCTGGAGATCATCTAGTCCAACTTTCCTGCCAAAGCAGGTTCACCTAGACCAGGTTGCACAGGAATGTGTCTATATAAGTTTTGAATATCTCCAGAGAGGGAGACTCCACAACCTATCTGGGCAGCCTGTTCCAGTGCTGTGCCATGCTTACAGCAAAAAATTTTCTTCTTATGTGTAAGTGGAACTTTCTGTGTTCTAGTTTCTGCCCATTGCCCCTTGTCCTTGTCACTGGGCAACACTGGAAATAGAATGGCCCCATCCTCTTGACATTCATCCTTTAGATATTTATAAGCATTGATAAGATCCCCTCTCAGTCTTCTCCAGACTAAACAGAACCAGGTCTCTCAGCCTTTCCTTGTAAAAGGATTGTTCCAGCCCCCTAATTATCTTTGGAGCCCTCCACTGGATTCTTTCCAGTAGTTCCCTGTCTCTTTTGAACTGGGGAGCTCAGAACAGGATACAGTACTCCAGATATGGCCTCACTAGGACAGAGTAGAGGAGGAGAAGAACCTCCCTCGACCTGCTGGTCACACTCTTCTTAATGCACTACAGGATATTATTTGCCTTCCTGGCCACAAGGACACGTTGCTAACTCATGGTTAATTTGTTGTCCACCAGGACTCCCAGATGTTTCTCCGTGGAGATGCTTTCCAGCTGGTCAACCCCTACACTGTACTGGTGCATGGGGCTATTCCTCCCCAGGTGCAGGACTCTACACCAAAGGTAAATGTTAACATACATTTTTGTGCCTCACGCTTACAAAAATAACAGTTCTTGAAAGGGTTGTGGCTAAGATGTAATCTACTTGTTCTTAATAACAGCTCATCAGAAATTATCCGATGAAATGAAGTTTCAGATGAACAGGACACTTTGTTGAGTCTGTAATTTTTATAGTCACACTCAAATTAGGGAGAGCGCTACACTGTTTTCATTTAAACATCAGCAAGTGTTATGAGGAATTGGTAAATACATTAATTTTGCATTCACTACATTTGGCTTTCATCTTCTCTGGAAGCATTTATCAATGCCTTTGTCATTTGTTTTCCAAGCATCTCAGGGCTGTCACTTCTCCAGTTAGTACCCTTTTGTTTCCCCAAAGTCTATTGTTTTTATCCCTTTTTCTCTCAGGATACTGCTGATGGAAATTATGTTTCTGTGTAGTATGCCAGTCCAAGCATTCTTCATATCCTTTTCTCACCTTTTGACGTACATGTATTGATCACAGCAATCTTCCTGTGATGTGTTTGTGTATCTCAATGCTTTAATTTCTTGTTCAGGTATGTTATTTCAAGCACACGAAACTGTTATTTTGGTTAGCTTTACTTTAGCTCTAAAGCTCCTAAGCAGTCATGCTCTTTAACTGTACTCCCCAGATCCCCGCAGTCACTCTAAATCTCAGTATCTTATAGTACACAATAGGGTAAATGTTGAGTCTCCTCAGTAGTTTCCTTCTCAATTTCTGGTCCAAGACACTAATCACAAATCTTCTCAGATGATCAGTTATTGCTCTAAAATTGAAGAGCTGTTGTGGAGGTATGGTTCAAGAAGCCAACTCACTAATATTTTTGCTTGCTAAAACAAATATATCAAGTGTATTTCTTTCATGCATTACTGCACCTTGTAGTGCAGTATTTCTCAGCTCTTAGGGTCATATATAGCTTTGCCTATGGTTAACTGAAAAATATTAAAATTTAGTACCTTGTTTCAGAATAAGGAACTATCCGAAATTAGGTCTGCATACCAACTGTACATAGTTTTGGGCTGCTTCATTTTCCACTAAATCTTTAAAACAGCAGTTTTGTGCATCAACACCCAACACACCTGTCTCCAATAGCTCTGAATCCTCCAGAGGCTAAGGCTCCCCCACATCCTTCCAGGGCATCAGGCAGCTGCCACCACTTGAAAAACCATATCAAATGGTGTGGCTACTAGTGTGCTCCAAGCTGCAGCCCTGGGATCCCAGCAGCCGTGTCCCAGACAAAAGTGCTTTCTAGCCCCTGGCTGATTCATGGCGAAACTGCCTTTTCTGCAGCAGTGAAAACAGAAATGATGCCAGTTTCAGAGACCTGCCAGGTTCTCTCAGAATCATTTGTTCTTGCAGAATGTATGCCCATGTTTCTGAAAGAAAAGCTTATCTATATATCCAGTTCTTTCCTGGTTTGGGTTAGAACAGAGCTAAATCTGCTCAGTGATTTTATGTTCCAGCTCAGTCTCTTCTAATTAACTGCACTATCTGAAGTTAATGGCATATTTTTGCAGATAGTGTCTGCTTCTAGTAGTGATAGCGTTCAATGTTTACAGTTACTACTAAGGACTGGTATGCACAAAGGCTCTTTGATATTGGTTTTGTATATATTTGTATATAATTCATTTTATTATTATTATTTTCATTAAAGATGTTTTAGTTTTGTTTTCCAATCCATATTCCCTCCTTTATTCCCTTTCTCTTCCCCTCTGAGGAAGGGAAAGGGGTTAATAAAGAGCATCTGTCATGCCTAGAGGCCAGCCCAGCCCAAATCCTTACAGGCTCAGAGAAAACCCTTTAAAAAAATGGGGTTTGTGTGCTTATATTTAGGAAAAAAAAAATCATTATAAAACAGTGAGACTCTTTGTGCAATATTCCTTCTGTGAAAATTCTTTTCTTGGAATTTTTGGGAGTGGTCAAATTTCAGTTTCTTCCCATGTTCCCCATTGTTTGGCGCTCTTGTTACACCTCACATCCCAGCACCACCCTGAACACTGTTCTCCTGAAAAGTGCACAGCTGCCAGTCATTGCTATTCCAGGCCCTTGTGTAAATCATACTGACAACTATTAAAAAAAAAAAAAAATCCCCAGTCACAAAATCAAAACCTCAGCAGTTTTTTCTTTATGTCTCTGTGTCAAGTTACAGTAATCAACTTTTTTTTTAGTATTTTTGCTTAGGAAATGAGGCTTATGTAATTATATTCATTATTTATGTTTATGTACATGTTATCTGTCCTTGCTTCAATAACTTTTGCACCCATTCATCAATTTGATTGAAATTTGACAGAACAAAGTAAGCCTCAGATATTATATATTATGTTAAAAAGAAGCTCCCAAACAGGAGAGACATTTCTTAATAATGCCCCTCAAGAAGGAAAAGGCTGGAGCCTTATTAAAGATCAGAGAAACGCCACTCATCCTCAAGTCATCCCTGGGATATCAGCCTTCATTATTTTCACTACTCCCACAATCAAAAGTGCTTCTGATACTGGGAACACTGCACAAGTCCCATGCGTTGATAAGACTAGTCCTACAAAAAAAAAGGAGGGCAACAGAGCACCTGCTTTTAAAAATAGGTATGTGGGCTCATGCAGTCCTAACACTGCATGCATTGTGGAGCTCCAAGTCTCAACTTTGAGTCTCAACAGGTCTTCTGACTCTGTCTGTAGCACATCATTTCCTTTGTGTTGCCTTCATCACACATTTCTCCAGCAGAGCTACTTATTTTAGCATCCCTCTCAAAAGATCTTTCCCTACTACCACCTAGTGATTTGGCAGATCCTATATTTAATTGGGCCTTAGAATGTTCAAATGGCTTTGCCCAAGGACACTGACAAGTAGGGGATCTCATCCTTCAGCCTACCAGCAGGCGAAAATCTGTCATTGTGGAGGCTTCCTGGACACTGCTTTCTGCATGTGTTTTTCAACTGCAATGGCTGATGCTGCCATGACATGCTATTGTTTCATGCAAACTACATTCATTTGAAGATGATTCAAAATGTGCCCCAACCAGATCACTGCTGACACTGAGTCTTCTCCATTAACATTACCTTGACCCTTTCAGTCTTCTATCTTCATCTTAAATTTTAGTCCTGGATTTTCTTTGCAGTGTTTAGCGTTGCCTTTCCTTGAAAGTATTTTGGATGAGGTATATGTTTTAATTACCTCCTTTTCCCCCATCTGTCTCCTGCTCTTGCTGGTTATTTAATCCCCCACTGCAAGTGATCTTCATTGTGTTTACCCATCCACTGAGGGCAGATTGCTGATGATGCTAGAGGCAGCATGGGAAACCCAGCTCCAAAACCCACTGCCCATGTCCCAGGGGAGAGAGCCCTCACAGAAGCATGGGGTAAAGTGATTCAAATGCAAGGGGCTCAGACGGTTGGTCTAAGACTTTAAGTCTTTTACAAGCTTTCCAAGGCTCTGGCATGGGCAAAAGGGTCAGTAGAAATATTCACACTGCTGTCCAAAACAGGACACTGCTGATGACTTTGCCTGTTCTAGTCCTACCTTCCTTTCCTTTCCAGAAGCAGGCTTTTAAAGCAAGAAAACCAAGGTGACAAGAATTAATACACAAGTGAAAGAGGAGAGCAAGAAGAGTTCTACAGCCAAAAATATTCTCCTTGACTTACACTTTGCTTGCCAGAACAACTGGAAGAATAGAAGGTGAGATGGGCACAGGGTGCAGCATTTCTTTTTTCTCTGGATGTGAAACCCACCACGAAAGGAGCAGGACAAAGTTCAAGCTGGAGTATGAATACATTGAAAACCTGTGAGTACCTATTACAAGATTTCTGGATCAAGAAAGGATTGAACTGTGAAAGTAAGAGCTCTGTTTCTTTGATGGGTAGGCTAGAAACTGTTATTCAGAGTCAACTCTAGTAACAAAAAAAATCTTGTTTCTCAGCTAAAGAAAGGAGAGGCAGCTCCACCACACACTAATTACAGCACTGTATCTAACTGTACAAAACTCCCTATCCTAATTGTCCACAGTTTCCTATTTCCTTTGAAAGGCATTATAAAAGTCCAGGGCTTGCACAGGATCCCCACATCTTTCACAGAAAGGTCCTCACACCTTGCACAGAAATTGCACCTTCTATAATGAAGCAATCTGTCTGTATGTGACAAATCCAGCTCCTTTCTGCAAAAAGTCTCCCATGTCTGCTAACTTGGCAGCCTAAATAAACACATGCATAGAATAGCAACTGTCCTGGCTTGTCAGCTGATTTGGCAAAAGAAACTTTGAAAGGAAGGAAATGACAGTAACTGTCATGTTATCCCACAGCAAAGCAAAAAATGCAGCAATCCTTCCAGCACTGAAGTAACCCTCCTTTCACCGATAAGGTTCAGTGGACTTCCATGAATGAGGTTCTGTGTTAGGTAAGGAGTGAAGATGGGGCTGAAGTCCATGTTTGCTAGTGGCAGTTAGGCAAATTTGACTGGCATACGAAACCAGTTGCTCCACCTCAAAAAACACCGAGCTTTTTCAACTGGAGGCTAGGATGAAAAAGTAGTATTGTCTCCTGAAAGAACCACCTCCACCCTATATTTCTCTTTCTCGGTTTCATTCTTTTAATTTAATCAATAGACATATATAATGTATATTGACTCACCCTTCAGTTCACCACCCCCATATCTGGGTGCAAAGAATCAGAGAAATGGCATATTGAGGAACTAAGAGAGAGAGAAATTGCCTCTGTCTTGTGCTGTGCAGTGGCAGAGGGAAGGTGCGATGCTCACTATATTTCATTTACCTTGGCGAGAACATGAGAATGGAGCCCAGTATTTTAACTGTTTATTGGCACCTTTATAAAACTTCAGTATCCTCCTCTATTCCTGATCGTTCTATATACACTCATTTGCTCTGCAATGTTTCCTGCTGTGATACTTAACTATTTTATGCCTCTAAGCCATTGTATTCTTAAAAAAAAAGTATATATTTCTCATGTTTCCAGATATGCTAATTAGCATGTCAGAGCTGCTAATTAGCTGCAGTGCTCCTCACTTCAGAACAGGAAGGCACGTGTGAGAGGACACTGTGCAAATGTCCTCCCTCTACATGAAAAGCCAGTCATAGCTTTTTTTTTTCCTTGTGGTACATATGCTTTAATCTGCTTCTCTTTAAAAAATGCCATCCAGTCTTCGGGGAATTATTTCAGGCCTATATTTCTCTGTACTTTTTGATGAGATAAAGATATTGGTGAGAGTTATTTATAGAAGGTTATAATGGCTACAGATGCTCTGAAGAGACCATTTCATAAGGCACGTTTCCTTTATAACTGCACAGAATTCACAAGAATGTTAAGAGTGAAAATTCCCTTTTTCAGACTCAGCATCTTATAATGAGGTAGCACCTGCTGCTCATCTGTATTATAATGAAGCCAAGCAAAAAGCCCTTCAAAACTGGCCACATTTTGAAACCAAGTTGTGACATATGGAGAGGTAGATGTTGATGCTGCTGCATGGACTGCCTAGCAGATTCCTTCAGCTAGGTGCTATATGTAAGTGTAATATAAAGTACAATTTAACTGCTGAAGGAACCTCAAAGTCTAACCCTTAATGTAGACTGCTTATAGCAGAATTTGTATAACACATGAAGAAATAAGAGCTGAAGGAAGAAATTCCTTCCAGTCAGCCAACTACTGCTAGATTTTCAATTAAAACTTTAAGAAAAAAACCAAAATGAACAAACCCCCACCTGGTGACTTTAAAAGCGGTGACTGACTTGACTGCCTGTTTTTAAGTATCAGAGGAAATGTGTCTCTGTATTTCTTGAATTCTTTCTGAATTCAGTATATAACAAGAACACTTTCAGGAAAGTGCAGCTGCAAAACTAAAACTGTCCTGTGGCTGCAGTGCAAGCTACTTAATGGTGGAGTGAAGGCTCTGGTAATGATGATGCAGATCATCCTCAGGAGATTTTTAAGACTTAGTTATGACTTGGTCATGAGATGCAGGGAAGGAACTTTGCTGTACCACAGGCAGGGCTGGGAAGCCACTGTGATGCCATTCCCTGGTTTCTTTGGCTGAGGAGCCACACGTGCTTCTGATTAAAATGTGCTGTTTCTGACATACCAGCTCTGCTGGTGGGTGAGAAAGCAAAGCCCTCACCCACGCCCTGTCCCTTGGGTGGAATACACGAACTTGGCTATGCTGAGTTTGCACTCCCTCTCCCTTCTTCCCTACTTGTGCAGGTAACACACCCAGAGAGCCTGACGTCAATCTCCATTTGGACTACCATGCAAATCATACACTCAGCCTCCATTTTCAGGGGCTGTAATACATTCCCTACGTAGATATGGATACTTGATGCAAAGGAAGCCCACACACCCATTAAAGCTACACCGTCACGATCCTTATGATTGGTGAAATATTAAAAAAATGCAGCAAAGTTAAACACTATGGTAGCTGATACTTCTAACATGCACAGCATGAGCACAGGCTTCTGAATTCCCTTCCATGGGTTTACAAGGTGAATGTTGCCAAGAGAAGGGAGTAGAACAGCAGAACGGAAGATATGCATAATACCAAATTAATATAGTAACAAAAACGTACACAGACTACACATGACAGACTTCTCTAGTAACTCTTCTATATCCTTGTGTCCTTCCACTGTACATAATTCTTTAATTTTTTATTTTAATTTGTGTCTCACTAGATATCAATCTGGCCTACTGTGTTTTAATTTTTTTCTTTTTTTTTTCTCAAACTGACACCTAGATTAGTATTCTGGGTCACAAAGGTGCTCTTTTCTGTATTTTTTTTTTTCAGTCTTTGCTTTTGAAAAAAAGATGAGGTGACAATGCAGATGCAGGGTACTAAATTCAGAATCTCCATTAAGGGATTATCATTGCTTGCATAACAGCTTGTTTCAATGAGATGTCAGATATTGTCTGAAATGACTAGCCTGGCATTATGGCTAGGTGAGATTCAAGACATTAAAATTTCTAGGTGATCTGAGAGAGATTTCTTGTTTTCCCCTTGCAAAGTGCCATTGGATTAACCACTTTTTAAGAGGAAAGTACACTTCTGTAATAGAGAGGCAGATATTTTTTGAGGTTATATAATATATATATGGCTCAAGCTCTGATTTTGCTCAAGTTTTCTCACATCTGGTGGCATGTGATGTTCCACGAAACTAGATCTCTCATATCTAGTGACTGATGAGATATAACTGAGCCTGGGAGCCATGCAGCACGCCATGCCTGTTACGGCAGGGCTAAAGATAATTGCCTTTGGGACAGAATGGTTTTTCTTCAAGACAATGTCAATCTCATTCAGCTGCAGCTTGTCTCCCCAAGACTCCCCATTCTTGTGCTCCTTCCCCAAAGAACAGATCTTACTGAAGTGAGTGTTGCCATTCAGCCACAAGGAATTATGCACCTGCCTCAGACCTTTTCCTCTAGCAGATTCAGGTGTGCAACAGAAATGGAAGGTGTTTGAAAACCTTGTTGCCAAGTGTCTTAATTTCTCTGTCCATCTCACACCTACCCTGCTACTCAGTGTTGATAATCTAAAACATCTCAACTACCATGAACTTATTTAGTATCTGTGATTCCTTGCAACAATTCTAATAATTGGATGGTAGATCCTTGTCACTTCTTTGGTGCTGACCAGTGTAATGCATGCTGGGTGGAAGACTCTGAGTTATTCAAACAGCTTCCCAGGTTCTAAATTAAAGCTGCAACAACTCTAGGAATTAATTGCAAACCTTGTCATCTAAAGGGCTGCAGAGTCAGAAAACAAATACAAAACACATGAAATGTTATAACCAAGGAGAATGAGAAAATCAGACTGAAAATGTAACAATTACAAAGGGCATTGTCACCTGAAACACGACGCTCAACTCTAGCTGTCCTGTTTAAAAAAAACGAGAACAGAGGGAGCTGCAAGATTAATCATAGGACTGGCTAGGCTCAGAAACCAGCTTTGTATGAAGAGACCTTGAAAAGTTTGAGACAGTTTATTTTGGGAAAAAAGACAAAGTAGTGTTGACAATGGCTTTCAAAATAATGCATGACATCAAGAACACGGCACGAGTGCTTCTAGTTGTTTCCCCACAGAATACAAAAAAAAGAGCTTGCTATTAAATCCAGATGGCATAAAATTAAAAAAAGGTAGAATTATTTTCCAATGAAGTACACAGTCAGAAAATAAAGTTTATTGCCCATCGATGGTTATTATCAAAGCTACCATTAAGAAAACACCCAAAGCACTTAATGAGCCTATAGTTAAGATACCAGGATGTACATATTAAGAATTAAAAAAAAATCTCTGCCTTTCAGAGTATCTCAACCTGTACCCAAGAACATCCTTCATCTTGGGAGGAGCAATGGAGTCACCCACAGGGAGAGTAATGAAAAACGGCTACCATGGCTGCTGCTAGGAAATCTACCAGTGCTGAGGGATGCAGGGTCTCCCCCTCCTCCCTGGACTGTGAATTTTGATGGCATCTTTCAGCTTAAGGTGCATAAAATGGCAGAAATGGATGGTCTTGTCATTTTATCCCCTGGTTAGCCCCTGACATCTTCAACTGCTGGGTGATTAATCTGGGAAAGGTACAGATACTTGACCTAGTGGTGCTTGCTGGCCCTTGAAATGATGCACAGATACCTGAGCCAGCTGCAAAAGAACTGTCCAGGACAGCCTGGTTTGGAGGTGCGCTAGCCTGGCAGCCTGAAGCAAAAGATTACAGGGAGCCCTTGGGAAGCCCTGGGCAGTGGGATGCTGCCGCAGGGGTGATCCCAGCATTTAAGCCTGCTGAAGGGAGGGGGTATTGCCATAGTTGCTCCACCTGGCAGTCCAAAACTTCCAAGGAGGAGAAGATTGATATGTATATTTCTGTTGTGTATCTGTGGCAGCAACGACAAACAGATGTTCGTCATCTTCCAGCACTCTTCAGGAGCTGTAATTTAAGGCAAAAGCAAGGCAAAGAGCCAGCACAGGTCAGCTTGCAATCAGACTGAAGTTTTGGTCTTGATTCACACCTGTGGAGAATCCACAAACTTCTCAAACTTCATAGACAGCTTCTCAAATTAAAAAAATTATTTAATTTTCCCTAGCAGAGTTTCTCAGAAACTTCACATTGACCTGTTGCTAGAATATGATGCTGGACTAGAAGTAGGGTTCAGCTTGATTTAGCAGCTTTTGTGTTTTCAACAACAGAGTACTTAGGTTAATAAAATGCTCCATTTCTGCTGTCCTTGCACATTCATGAGGTGTGAGCCAAAATAATTTATTTCCTTGCAATATTAAGTAGAGCTAAAAGTGTGAGTCCTTTTCCAAAATAGCTTGGAGACACATCCATTCTTCCAGTGTTCTTCACACTTTGCTGATAATGCATTTCTTGTTTATGTCTGGGAAACAAATATATCCCCTTTTGTCATCACTCTAAGATGCTGCTACACTTCTGCTGAGCTCTCTACCCTGGATGCCATTCCAGCAACTATGTTGTAAATCATTTCTTTGCCTCAGGACCTTGCATTTGCAAGGTCAATTGCTGCTGAAATGATGATTACTACAAAGCTGCTATGTATAAGAAGCTGAAAATCACAGTGCCCTTGAGCATTGACTATAGGAGGTGGCTACTATCCCATTTTCTGTGCCAGACCAAACTATAGATAACCAGTGTTCACTATACAGTATGGTCCCAGAGAGGGAAAAACTGAACAGCTGTCCTGTGATTTCATCTGTAGTATTAATATTAAACAAAAATACATCCAGAAAAAAAATATTTAAAATTAAAGCTTTGACACACATAATGTTGATCCTGGATTATAAATTTACTTCCTCTTAGATAATTCAAATAAATATCTCCTTATTGCACATTTTCATGTTTGCAGCTGGACCATGAAACTGAATTCCTTATCTACTATGGAAGAATAGAGTCCAATTTTTACTTTATAAATATAAAGCTGAACAAAATAGAGGAATAAGTCTTCAAAATTTCACAAGGTAACTGCATTTCTGGACTGACACTGTCTTCTGTTTTGGTAATGTCTAATATAACCTAAGTGTCAGGTGAGCAGAGTGGCAGAGCAGACAAGGACTGGTCCCTGGTGCAGAGGAAGCCAGCCTGGGACCTCCTCCCTTTTCTTTGCACAGACTAACGGGGGAAGCAACCAGCCAGAGATCGTACTGCAAAACCAACAACACAGTCAAAAGTACTGACTAAAACAGAGTCAGAAGAAATACTAAGAGCTCTGTTGTCTCCAACCACACCTGCTGCGTTGCACTGCTTATCTCAGCAGGTTTCTGTAAGTACTGCGTGTTTGAGATTATCCTTCCAAATGCTCCTGTTGTTAGGGTAAGCTTGTTTTAAGGTCCATGCACTATTCCGGTCTCTAGACATTGAAGTTCATAGCTTTGAATACTTTGATTTCTTTGACTATTGTTAAACTTGCTAACAGTTCTCTCTGTATATGACCTGGAAATCACCTTAAAGGTCCAAGGCCAAAAGCATCACCCTCACTCCACAGTGATATTTTTGTCCTTCTTGGTGGATAGAACAGCAATTTTTTGTGCTCAGGATATCTCAAAATCCAATGGATATCACAGTCATGAAAGCTTAGTCTTTTGCCATTGCTTTGCCAATTACCCAGCTGAGCATAAAGAACGTGACCATCAGCAGAAGACACATGCATAAACAGATGTAGATTTTTTTAGCTATCTCCATGGAGCTCAGGAATGGTATAGCATAACTGGCAACAGAAGAAATAAACCCGCTCACCACAGGTGATATAACAAAAGGGAAAACAAACCAAACCACAAACTCAAAAACTGAAGAAAAAAGGAACAAAGCAGTAAATTCAGCAACAGAGGTAGAAACTAACCACACCCCGAATACCACCAGAGCCATGCACAGACCACCTTGGCAAATACCAGAGAGGTGCATTAGCAGAACATGATACATTCCGCAGAAATACACGATTAAACCGTGGCAGATACCAAAGGGATAGATAATCAAATCTATTACCCTTGTCTTTCCTGATATTCCTGTCAAATCCATTACCCTTGTCTTCTCTGATGTTCTTGTCCTGTCCCACTGTTGCTGGGGAGTCCCGGCTGCAGTGAGCAGTCGGGGGCCCTTTCTGGTAACAGGGGAAACCCTACGTGGTGTGTCCACCCACAGGTCATCTTCCACAGTTCGCTGCAAGCAGGGCCAGCTTTTATACTGTTGACTAAACAACTCAGGTTGCATAGGCAATCCTCAAAAATAACTTCAAAAGCAGGACACCTGCTATTTTTCCTCCTTATTGGGTTCCGTCCAAGGTCATCCAAGCCTGGGAAGAAACTCAAAGAGGAGGAGGTACCTTTATCTGTTTTGTTTTTAAACCATCCGTTTCTCAGGATAGCTACGTGTCTTTTCTGACATCTAATCAGCTAATTTCCCAGCAGAGAAAAATCCTCTGCTGGTTTCAGTCACACTGTCCCGTTGTGAGATTCATCCAAATGTCAACTTTAATTCAGGGCCTATTGCTCAGGCCCTAGCACTTCCGCCATCCGGTGCAATTATTAAATCTGAAGGATCTACATAATGGTAACACATAGTTAATTAAACTTCACTCATAAGAATGTTATGTTATTAATCATCTTTCCTCACATAACAGCACATATATCTGGCTGAACTGAACATGTAAAGTAGTTTCAGCGTTTCTTGCTTGCTTATTTTTTTCTGATTAAGCATTAAAAAAATGAAGGCTAATTTTTCCTCATCAGATTTTTTCTAGTTGTTTCATTAACAACATACCCAAGTTATCAAGAAACAGGACAGCCACAACCAGATGCCATGTTCCACCAGTCCTTGAGGTGGGACCATGCATGAGAGAAGAAGCATTTCATATCCTCCTCCTAGCTGACGCCAGGAGCACAGGGGCACTTGGGCAGACTCAGGCACCTCAAGGCTCCATTTATGACATTGTCTCTGGGTAATACCATTTCCCAAACACCTAGCTGAATGACTCCATTTACTCCATAGAGGCTAAATACTTTAGGACAAAGCCCAATTCTAATTGAAGCAATGTGAAAGGGCCTGAAGACACCACTGAAATATTAGTAACCGCCACTAGTACTGGTGTTGCTCCCCAGTCAGGGGCAGGTGGTTTATAGTGTGTTTCAACCTACAGAAGTTCAAGGGAAGAGCTCAGTTACTGCTACCACGCTTTTGCACAGTAAACTGTAAGATTTCCTCTCAGTGTTCTTTTGCCCTCCACGTTTAATGTGAAGATGAAGCCAAATCTACAGTTTGCTTCAGAAGGAACCAAAACCAGACAAAGAGTAAGAGCTGCTCTGGGAATTTCATGAGAGACTTTTCGATGTGTGGGATGTCAGTGAAAGCAAATGGCATCTGGCCTGCTTCTTTCTCTGTGGTAATTTCAGAGCAAAAGGATACTATAGTAATGAAATAATATTGATAGCTTTTCCTCAGTAATGAATTCAAAGTTTACAGAACACAGTAGTGACTCTTGCATAGCAACATCTCATTCCTTGAGAAACATGGTTATTACAAAAGTATTAAATTATTCTTCAATAAAATATTTCATACACATAAACACATAAAGTAGCTGGAGAAAAAAATCAAATTCTAATTCTGTCTTTAAACCTTGGTGATAAATGGTTTCCTTCAGATTCCAGGAGATAGATAAATTTAAAGACAGGCTTGCATGCAGCCTTGATTTCTCTTCTCCTCTCAACTAGGACTCAGGAATGCCATATTGAAGATAAAATTTAATTTCATGTGGGGACTAGATGACTCTGGGAATTGATAATGGCACAGAGAGCCTTTTGCCTTTACAAGTCACTGGTTCAAAGAGAGGTCAAACTATGACCGATCTTTGCTCCCCTCTGATGGCTGTTGGGTATATGGTCCATGACACGAATCAGTCCTTACCAGCTGCTTTCTGCATCCTCACAGCTGGCACAGTCCCAGCTATTTTATCTGCCAGACACTGCAGGGCTACGGAGGCAGTGGTGGCAGTGGGGACATCAATGACTTCTTTGTCATTGCTGGATTTTTGGCCTTCTTCCTTCTGACCAAGGTGGAAGTTATACACTTGGCAGCATAACGAACCTCCACTGCTCATATTATACTATTTCTATGGCTGGCAGAGAATTTAATTTTCCACTGTTGTCAGCCAAACAGCTTTCAGTAAGACTAAAAATCAGTTTTAAACCAGTGCCCTTTCCTCTTCTCCATACACAGTATATTTTCTCATATATAAAAAACCCTAACCCAAACCATAACTAAAGATACCTCCACCTCCCTTTGTATGAGCTGGTCTTTGAAAAACTATCAGTTATTTCAGTGAATTTTGGAATATTTACCACTGACCTGATGTGGGAGGGGGAAAATAAGTCTGTTCTTTGAAAATCAGAAGGAGGATGTGATGTTAAGAAGACTTCTCATCTGTGCTGCTATAAGTCTGAAAAAAACCTGACATTTGTAAACGCTATAGGTTTATATTTTTATGCCATGGAACAGCATCATATTAAAGGCATAAAGAATGCAGAGTGGAAGTGTCTGTAGAGGATCTCATATTCATGAATGAAAAATAAAATGCAATTTAAGTCTTTGAATGTTTGCTGTGTATCTTTTTAAGGAGGCAAAATGAGATTGTATTCTAAAAGAAAAGGCAGAAATAGAGTGAGGATGATGTACATCCCTATTGCCCTTCATGCCCTCTCCTTGAGAGGAATTTGCCATCCCACAGAGCCTGCTGCCCACAGTTACCATCTCACTGAGTGTATGCACAACACCTTGTTGTGGGAGGTTCTTAATACCTAATAGGTTTTTAACATCCTACATACAAGATCACCAAACTATACCTCTCTGTAGTACTATAACTTTGTATAAATCAACATGAAGTCAACATCACGTTGCTGTGGCCTAAATTTACAGTTGCCAGTAATGCTGACTGCATCAATGATTCACTTTCTGCTTCTTTTGGACCACATCACATTTCAGTCTGCTTCTGTTATCTTATCAGCATGGTACATCAACAACAACATTAAAACTGTAGCTTTGGCAAGTGGAATTGCCTGAAACACAGCAATGCTATAATTTTCTACATCTCCTACTGTTTACAGATACAAAACACCTACTCTGTTTAGAAGAAAAAAAATTAAAGGCCATTTAGTATCTCTCTGGATAAGTTTAATTTTACATAGAAAATGATACCAAAACATTTAACAAGAACAGTTGTAACTAATGTCACAGGTTTTAGAGTGATCAAACATCCTAGGGAGTTCCAGGAGTAAAAGGCTGTAGTAAATGAGAAATACTTGGAAACTTGGTACAGTATGTAGAAAATTGCTGCTTATTTTTCAGGAAACATTAATTAAAAATTATTTCCACAGCAACTACATTTAGGCTTAGCGTGTGTGTTAGTTTTAATGCAAAGCAAACATTAAAAAAGCCCCTTAAAATATTTGGTAAAGTGCTAAATTTTTTGTTACATTTTGAATTCATGGAAAGCTTTTTAGAAAAAAAGAATGTAAATATGATTACTTTTCAAACAAATAATTTTGATCAGTACTCGTCCTAAATTTAATTTAAAATAAAGTTAAAAATCAGATGCTCACAGGCTAAAGTATATGCATATGTACAGTTCCTGGGAAAGACAAACTTCAGCATATACCTAATTTTTTGGTAGATGAGGTCCCTGGAATACCTCAAGGTTAATCAAAAGTCCAAAAGACTTTGGAACACATTTGCTTGGGTCACAAAGCAAAATTCAAGTGGAAGAGATCTGCAAAGATTCAGCTGTGGAATAATTAAAGCTCTAACTTTCCCTTGGAAAGGCAAGACCATCTTCAGCAAGATGTGGTCTTTCCCCAGCACACAGCTCTCAATGGAATCACTGATCAGAGGTATCACTGAACTGATCACACTCGCAGTGCTTCCTACATATAATCAGTTGCAAATTCACGTACATGAATAAATATTAATTATGCAAATTTACATAAATACTTGAAAAACATGTTAACATATTTTAATGTGTTATGATTAATAAATTATTTTTTATTATCAGCAAAGTTTCAGTCTAATGATATGAACCAGTACATTTAATTGGCAGTTCAAAATAAAATACAAAACAGGTTTGGAAATTTACTTCAAAAAATTTTCTTCCATGATTTTTCTAACAAAATCTGCTCACAGATTGCAGAATGCAACATGAGTAACTTCTTTCTATTCAAATACCGTTTATATAATGATAAAAGCTTAATATTGGTGCACATGCAAACTGAAGGGGTTGCAGCTGAGACATTAGATTTCTCACTTATTATTTGATTTTCAGGCACCCAGTCAGAAACAAAGAGCAATGCTGAGATGGCTATGTACAAAAAAACGTATGCAGCTAGTTTTTCCAGGGAAAAGTTTTCTTTTATGTACATCGCACACAGGATATATCAACTACTACAAGTAGCACACTAATAAAAATGAAAATATATTAACAAATTCTTTTTAAAAGTAAAAGCTATGTTGAAATATAGAGAATCTCTTTTACGTTAATCATTGTATGTTCAGTTCTTTGGGCACTAGGAAACTTCCTAGCTTAGGGAGGTCCTCAGATTACTGCCCAGTACTGATTTTCCATGTGGGTGGAGAGGAAGCAACAATACATAGTCCAAGAGTGATCAAGAAAGACTTCAGGGCCGTGGAACAGTTGGGAGAGACTCTGGGGCACAGGTTATTTTTTACTCTCTCCTTCCAGTGTAAGGCAGTGACATTAGAAGGAACAGATGGATACAGTCTATTAATACATGGCTCTGGGGCTGGTATCATCACCACAATTTTGTGGTTTTTGACAATGGGATGGCCTATACAGCACCAGGAATGCTGACACCAAACAGGAGACATCTTTCTCAAAGGGGAAAGAGGGTTTTTGCCCAAGAGATTGTGGGGCTGATTGATAGGGCTTTAAACTAAATGTGAAGGGGATAATATCAAAATGATCTGTGATAAGCAGCAGGATGACAAACCACAGTTGGAGGTATGGGGTGACAGTAAGGGCTTTCAACATGTTGCCCTGAGGCACGCTGTTGACACCTCAGCACAGCAAGGTCAACAGAGATGGCACAGGGGCTCCTGAGGAAATAGGAGGCACCAGGGTAGTAGCCATGAAACACCCTGGGGGAATAAAGGGGTGTCTCTCTAAGAAGCTGTCACAGCCAGTAGCCCAGCTGAAGTGCCTCTACACCAATGCACACAGCATGGACAACAAACAGGAGAAACTGGAAGCTACTGTGCTAAANAACGAAGGCTATGACATAGCAGCCATTACTGAAA
>VZZY01000746.1:8874-55627 GCA_013400335.1 Eurystomus gularis
GTTACAGGTCTCCAGCTGGACTTGGCACCATTGATCACCACTCTTTGGGCTCTATTGGGTAGCCAGTTCTTAATCCATCTCACTGTCTGTTCTTCCACCCCACACTTCCTGAGCTTGCTCACAAGGATGTTATGGGAAACTGTGTCAAGCGCCTTGCTAAGGTCAAGGCAGATTACATCCGCTGGTCTCCCTGCATCTAGCCTGGTTTTAACTAGTTTACATTTGTTCTCAAAAGAAGCATTAAAATACTCTTAAAGCAACAGATTTCTTATCTTCTGTTCCCTATTTAGTACTGTGTCAGGTGGAACTCTAATTCTGTAAAGCAGCTTTTTTTTTTTTTTTTTTTAAATGGTCAGGCTTCAAATCCTTCACAAATATTCTGCCCTAAACATTTCAAAGAATACTTTCAGGTAGGTAGGCAGCTAGTACCAGAATTTCTTCAGTATGAGGTTTCCAAATTCCTCATAGAAATTTGTGATTACAATGTGAGATTCCTTGAGTTATGAAAGAAAATGGGATGAGGTTGAATTGACTTTGATGGAATTGAAGCAATACGTTGCTACCAAGGTTGACCACTAGATGGTGATGCTACAGAAGGATTAATTTCAGTTGTAAAACTGCATTTAGCTTCTCTATTACACCTTCAGATTGACGTTTTTGAATTTAAGATTTTTTTTTATTAAGTAGCTCCAACCCAGTTAAATCTGTCATAGATACTGTAACAATTAAGTTTTTAAACTGTGGAGTGGAAGCTGGAGTTTTCTATCATGGAAGAAAGCTTTGAGTAGTAGATTATTACAAGGCTTTAAAATAATGGGTCATGATGTAGTAAGACAAAAAATCCATCTTAAATTGCGGTAGTCTTCGTTTAAAGAAACCTGGTCATGAAAAGGAAAATATTTTACTTATAGCTCTGTATTTACGATGTAGCATGGCAATTTGATATTATAAAGACCCTGATTGGGGCTTGTGTATATTTCTGTATTATGTTTGTGCATTGTATGTTGATATTTGGGGCTGTTATTTCACTGATAATACAGAAGCTCCAAAGAAAACATGCAATAATTTCTAAACTATTAAATATATCTTATTTTAGAAGGATACACTGTGTGATAAGTGTTAATCTTTATCCTGCTGTGTAATAAATTCTTAATATTACAGTATTCACTGCAGTTCCATCATATCCACAGTTCCCATTAAAAATTTGCACAAGGCTGTTCTTAGAGGGTTTTCCAGGTATTTGAAAGGTTTATAGATGGAAGTGAGTGGCTGCCTGCAGTAACAGGAAGCTGGAGCTACTGCTTCAGAAAGGGCTCTGCAGTTCTTTTTTCTTTACCAAACCTGTTTTGCTGATCTATCGCTGGAGATTTTCACCGTAACGCCATTCTCCAAAGGGTGTGAGGAAAATGCTTGCACTTGGTTTGTTCCTTACACGCATAGCAGGCATTGACAGCTGAGCAGAAATCAGGAATGGTGTAGCTGGAGCATTGTTCTAGCTTTGTTAGTCTAGTAAGGTATCTAAATGTGCTTATTCATGCTACATAGTAAAATTTTAATTACTGACTGAATAGCAGAGCCATAAGGAACTAAAGGTATAGCTAAACTGGTTGAATATTTGGCATCTTTAGAACAGATTTGTGCAGTCATCAGTGAAGTAGCAGAACAATCCAGGAATTGTGAGAAATAGCCGGGAGTGGGGGAGTGTGTTAGTCCTTAAGTTACGGTTACGTAATTAGGGACTCTTGTACATATTTCAGGCAACACAATTGGCTACTTCACTGTTCTCACGTGTTGGCGGAAATGATCATCTCTGCACAAGTGGTGCTGGGAAAGGACAATGCTGAGCAGAGCAGGCAGCGCAGCGACTGGCCTTTTTTTATTACCGGCTGGCTGTTCGAGCTCGTGCACAGACCTGCTGTTCTGGCTGATGCTGTTATATTCTGATGGAGTACTTGAGCTTCAGACAATGCAGTAAAAATCCCTACTTCCCTATATGAAAGATCTTTTTAAAAAAAAATGTTTTAGAGATGTGAATTAATGCTGCTTGCCCATTTGAAGCACAGTGGTAGAGTCTTTTGTGGTTCTATAAACGTTTCAGTTAAGAAATGATGACTTCATAATATTATGATATTAAATGCAATTGAGTTATTGTTTTCCTGTCTTAGAAGACTGAAGTATTTCCTACTAAGGTGAAATGCTGTGACCCCTTGAAAAAAGGTGAAGGTTTTACCCCCAGATTTTAGTGGCAAGACTCATTTTGCCCAAGTTAAAGCATCTGGTGCTAGTTCTGAAACTAATCTCATCATGTGTTGAAGCAGTAGCTTTGCCCCGTGTCAGTGCCCCTTTGTGTCATCTGTGTTTGCTAGCAGTGTCATATCTGGGAGGAATGAAACCTGCTCAGGCTCTGTTTGCATTCGAGTGAAAGTAGTCCATTATTAGAATAAACACAGTAAAACAGAGTTTTCCTTCTTTGGCCCTGTGACTCTCGAACTGTTGGAGCTCGGGATGGTGCAGTGGGGAGGAAAAGATTACTCTGTACCTACACTAACAGCTACTGAGACAGGCAATAGGATAGCTGGGCATTTTGTTTGACCTAGTGCTGTGGTTGTGCTCATTGAGTAAGAAGTATGCTATTTAGCCTTCCCTGTTGCTTAGGAGTAGCAGCCCCCATTTTTGTACCAGATACCCCATACTTAGTATAGTATATGTATAATTCCAAAAAAGTTTCTGATAATATGTATCAGTGGTACCCAAACCTTCTACATGATAGGCTTTGTAGTGCTAGTACAGCAGTCCAGCTGACTATATGCACTGTAGTTTTACTCTGTGAAACAAATGTCTTGTGCCCACTTAGTGTATGCTTGCTTTTTTTCATGTTTTTAGACATCTTTGGAGGAGTATTTCCTGACCCTAATTGTGTTTAAGCTTAATGGTTTAAGATTAACTCTGATACAAAACTGCTTATCCATTAGTGTGGCAGTGCTGTACAACAGTCTACTTAAACTGCCTGTGGTATCCCAGGAATGAAATTTGGTGACTTGGTCCTTGTTCTTGAAGTAGCATCCAAAACGGAGAGGAGAAATGAGAACCTACTCTCATTTCTGTACTGGCAAAATATGGTGGAACTATTCTGAAACAGCAGAATTAATGAATACTGGGAAATTACAGATCAGAAAGCAATGAAAGCATTGTAAAGAAAAGTTCTGCTGCACGAATCTCGTTGAACATGCATAAAGATCATCTTGTTGATGTAGGTTTCTAGATTTTCTTAGATGCATACAATAGAATTCCTCAAAAAAGCTTACAGAGAAACTTAAGCTTTCATAGGAATAAGAAAAAAATAATCTTGGTATTTAATTGTTAGAAAAAAAACCCAAACAGAACACAAACCAACAAGAAAAGGAAAGGGTAAGAAAGGAGATCAGTGATCATAATGTATGGAGGTTACCAGAAGGCTCTCAGAAGAACTTGCATTGTCATTACATTATCTCAGAGGAATGAGAGCTCAGGGTCATAACGGATTAATGGAACAGTCATCTCAGTACTCAAGTTACAGTCAAAACAAGGAATATCTGGAGAAGCAAATGGGAATAAAACTATATTATTTTATCACTCTAGAAGTCTGCACTGTTCCTTATCTTGATGAAGAAGACATATCAATCTAGAAGTGGTTCACAGAAGAGCAATAAGTGGTCTGAGGCAGAGGGCAGCTACAGTACGATGAAAGATGAATCGGTTTGACTCCTCAGATTAGGAAAGGACTTGAGTCAGGAGATACCACTAAAATGACAGTCAATAAGGTTTAGTCACATGAAAATGACCGGGGAATGCTTATTTCACAAATAAAATTTATATTAAGAAAGAGAAACAAGATAGTTGTCTCCTTGCCCCTTTGATGTGGGCCAACCTCCTTTCCCTGTGAATCCGAATCTTGTGCAGACAAGCTTTGTAGGTTCTCTCCCCTTTATCTCCTGGTGTGTCTTCTTGCCAGTCCCCCCTGTTTCTTCAGGTGCTTGCCCAGAAGTCTTTTAGAACTTGCGCAGCTTATGTTAAAATAGACTTCTCTGTTCATTAGGAGAGTTTTTCTGCTCTCAAAGAACTGATGGTCCTTGATTTGAACTGGGCACGTTCAAGGTTAGCCAACAGTCAAAATAATTTTACTTCCTCTTTGCCCTAGTACATTTTCTTGCTTATATTATTTGCTGAATCCTACTCGTGTCTGAGCAGGTAGGTGAGATTATACTGAAGATGAAGATGCTGTTTCCGTTTAGAAATTAAAGATTGGTTGACATGTAATTTACAACATTGGCTAAGATAGTGAGAAAGTTGCAATCTGCTACCTTTTTCAAATGGAGACCTTCCTAAAGCTTTATGACATCTTCAGCAGGAAGATAGACTTCTGGAGTTAGGAATATACCTGAAATAGTGGAAATTATAAAGAAAAACTTGAACATACCCTCAGAAATACTCATTTTTAGACTAGCATCATACTTTGGCACTCTCCCCTGAGAGGAAGTTAAAATTCCTTGCCCAAGTTCTTGATAGGTTACTACTTTTAAACTTTCTATAATTGAAGAATATAGAAATATGTGCAAAGGTGTCAGTTTGTGTCTTATAGTAAGAAGCAGTTGACCAAATTTGCCCCTTTCTCGGTATGGATCTGCTCAACAAATTCTTGTCAACAGAGATAAGAATGAAAAACTGTAACAGATGGACCCTGGATTAATCCAAACATTAGAACAACCTAAGATACAGTAATCAACATCAAGTCTTCTTAATAACTGTTTATACTCTTTTTGCCTGAGATTCCTCCTGAGCTCTCAGTGCAGTTGGGTTCATTTTGATACCTGAAGAAAGCCTAAAGAAACGCGCATTAAACACAGGATGTTTTTATCAGTCTGGCGTGCCAAAAAGATGGGCAGGAGATTCATGAACAGGGTATGGAAGACCAGGCAGTTTAATCTGCACAGATTGGTAGGTTGTCTGAGGTGCAGTATGAGTAATAATGTAATAATTTTTATGTGCAACATTTATACTAGAATGTGTCATTATAGAGTAATTGTGCTGGGATGTTTACTTAAAAGGTAGATTCAGCAGTAAAATACTGACTTTTTATTGACTGTGTAAATCACGCCTGATCAAGGGCTGTCCTTTCAGTGCTGTGTCTCAACTAAAAACTGAGATAGGCTTTCTAATGTATCTTAGAAGAAAGGGTTAGCAATTTCTTTTTCCACCGTTTCCGATTTGAGTAGCGTACTCCTGGACTTTGGCTTGGAATATTGATGAGACTTAAATTTTGTTACTGTCAGTAAAAATTTATTAAATATAGAATACTGAAAAGTGTAAAAAGTAAACATGAATTGATACCTACATTTTCAGTGGTGTGTTTTGTTCCCCCCTGCCTGGACAGTTAAAGTTGCATGGTCTCTATTTGAGTATTTAAATTGAGTTCTGCACATTTCTTTTGTCTCTAGTTTTTTGGTAAAAAAACTAAGTGGTACTGAAAATAAGTCATTGTTTCTGGTGGCTCTTGAATTTTCTCTGTTAAGTATATGTTTATTCCTTTAGGATCTGTGCTTATTTTAGCCAATATTCTGTTTAGCAAGATGGTAATAAAACTAATATAAGGCACTTTTCAAATGCTTCAAGGGTTTTTTGATATTGTTTAAAAAGGGTAATTGAGATATAACTGCCGTTTACATATACAAACAGCTTTTGTGGCTGTGCATTTTTAATGTCAAGATGTGTGCTGCTTGTGAAGATGTGACTAGGAAGACTATTTTTGCAATTAAAATATGACATTATGTCATGTTTTAACTTGTCCCAGAAAGCTGATAGAAAGAACTGGCTCAGGTACAAAGTCAGAGGAACTTTATTCCATGTATTTGATGTTAATTTTTAAGTTCAGTAGTCACTGTGATTGCTGTCTCGTTAATTGGCCACAGAACAAGTAATGTTACTCTGTATCCACTACAAATGCAGATATATCTTGTAGTAAATTTGTTAAGCTTTAGAAAGAATGTGTATGGATGTAGGATGTAGAAGTCTTAGTTATGTGTTGTTCTGTTTTGTAGTGTGTTGTTTCTGTGGAGGGGTTTTTTTGGGGTAGTTGTTTTGTTGTTGTTGTGCTGGTTTGGTTTTTTCCAATCTGCAGATTCTCAGTTCATGCCTCACAGCAAATAGGGACTTTTTTGTTTTGCTGTGGTGTTTGGTTTTGGTTGTTTGGTGTTTGGTGTTTGATTGTTTTGGTGTTTGATTTTGTTGTTGTTGTTCGAGTTTTTTGTTTGGTTTGGTTGGTTGGTTTTTTTAATTATTTTTTTTGGGGGGGAGGTGTTGTTTGGGGTTTTGGGGGGTTTTTGTTTGTTTTTTAGTTTTATCCCCATCAGTTCAATATGCAGAATAGGAAAAAGGGATGACAGATGCTTTCAGCTTCCTTCAGGACTTCCTGAGATTCCCTGGTGAGCCTTCACAGATGCAGTTTCAGCTACCACCTCTGTGATGATGATTCTTAAATTATCTCCTTTCTTTGGATACTTCTTTTTCAGTCTAAATAGCACTTTTTCTGATTTCTACTTTAGGTGTTTAATCCTGTGTTGAGATGCTCTTTGACCAAAACAAGCCCTTGTTTTTACTCCCACCCATTGTTTTTTCAATTGTACAAGTGACCCTTCTTCTACTCTGGACTCCTTTGCATTATCCTGATGTTGTTCTGCCTCTGGAGTTACTCCATGCCTTTATCTTCAGGTTGCTTTGTAACTTGGAAAAATCAGGATTTGTCACATCACCGCAGTAGGGGCTCCTTCTACAAATAACTGCAACTGTATCTTCTTAGGCATCAGCAAATCTTGCTCAATATCATTAACATCCATATGGAGTGTAGGTGACACAGATTGCTGTCTTGTCTCACCAGCATGATTGCATAACTTCTTCCTGAAGTACTTTTCTGGATTTCTGTCTCCATTGAAATTAAATCATCATAGCCTAATTTTCAGGACTGCCTTTTTTTTCCTTTCTTTTTTGTCTTTTCCCCTCCATACGAGCCTTTCCTGAAATGCTGATTTCTAAAGCCTCTTTGTCAGCTGATCATTGGCTGGATGGGAATCATTCTTGAAAGAAACTACCTTAAAACACAGCAAACCTGTGTCATGTTCAGACAGCTTGACATAACAGCAAAATAAATAGATAGATGGTACTTCACTTGTCTGTGTGTTGTATTTCCTTTCAGAATTTTAAATAATACTCTCCCATGTGACTCTGAATTTGGAGCCTGTGTAGAGCTGTATATAAAACTGAATTCTTAAAGATTTTTTTTTTGTAAGCTATTCTGTCGAGGTTTAGGTTTACTTAAACCAGGACAATACTAATATTCTTGTGCTCTCAGGTCTTTTAAAGGCGTACAGCAGTGTCAACATTTGGGGTCATATGAAGAAAAACGTAAAAAATACTTTCACTTTGACTCTTTATAAAAAGACTCTGAATTCAAAGCGTGTCATTTGTCGTTTGTTCCAAACATCCTCAACCATAGCCAGGGATTAAGAAATTTCTCCAGGCGTGGGTATTTTTCAGATGACGTTTTTTCTTGCAGTCTGGAAGAAGGTGGGGCTCAGGTAGGGCTGCAGTCTTCCCATGAAAAGAATTCACATTATTAAAAGCATGTCCATTTAAAAGGGTCATTGCGTCTACTATGTCTCAGGCATTTCTTTAGGTCTGTTATCTATCTTTTGGACATAGCTCTGAGGACATTGCACAAGTCAGACCGAGTTTCATGTGACTTACACTGATAAGCCATTGTATTTTATGAATATTATTAAAGTCTGTCTGAAAGATGTGTTTGGAATATTTGTATGTGATATGTTACTGAGCTGTGCTAGTGACTAGGTATAAATGGTGCATTGATCTTATTGCCACAGCTTTAAATTAGTGTACTTATTATTTCTGCTTGTAATGTAAGCTGTCAGGAAGAATTTGTTACACAGAATAGGATAGCTGTCAGGAAGAATTTGTTAAGCAGAAGAGTATATTGCACCAATAAAAATATATGGGGGAATTTAGTAATCCCCACAAAGACGCAGATCATGAATTAGTGGGTATGTAGAATCATGGTGTTGTAAGTTGTGGCAGTGTTGGAAGGACCTTTTTTGCCTTTGTTCATCATATGGACAGTGTTTATTCTTTTTGAAATGTGTACCCTGGTGTTTTGATCGTGCCCATTGAGCATTTGGTATAGAAGTATCCCACAAACAGTTTGGTAACTTTGTGTGGGGTTGCTAGGGGCAAACTTGTACTGAAAGCCTTGACACATAAGTGATTGCCCGGGTAATCTCTTTGATGTGAGCTGGAGAATTTTTCTTAAATAGTTGGGTATAAAAGTTTGAATGGTGATTTCTGTAAGGTAACTTGAATTCCATATAGTATTTTAAATAATTACTGTGTGAATTCCTTTTTTACTATGAAGAGAGCAGAGAAAATGCACACTGGTAGCAGTAATACTCTTGCAGTTTGAACTGGACATCAAAGTAGTGTTACTGAAAATTCATTAGTGCATAATCAGAATTTTTCATTTCTTGCCAGTTCTTTTACTTCTGAGAAATAATGTTGGGTCACAAATATATGTTTATTGTTTTCATATTATCCTTACAGTAGTCAAAGAATTTTGGAAATAGATGTTATGATCATAACACATTAATCATAAAATAAGAACAACAGGGTTTTGGCTTTTAGTGTTTAATCTTATTGTCTCTAATCTCCTTGCTGATTAAAAAGAAAAAGCAGCAAAACAACCCCACTAGACATCCACTGATACGCAACACAAAATAACTGTTTAGTGGTGCTATGATTTTTTTCCCTCTGCAGTTGTTTTGTGCTGAAAGGAAGGAGGAAAACCAAGGAGCAACCAGTAAACAGTCATTTCTTGAATATTTTTTCTGAACGTAGTGTTAAGGTCTTGTTCTGTGGAACATTTTCAGAGCGAATCGGGGAACAAGTGCAGTTACTCTGCATGCTCCCTGGTTTTGTTCAGTTCAGGTTTATAATTTATGCAAGCAAGGAAGTGAAAAGATGCTATTGGATCTTGCTACAGGCAGTGATTGAAACTTGGTTATTTTTGATCCGTGCTTTCTCCACCCAGTAGCTGTTATCATCCACCACCATCCTCATAGCTGTGGATTTGTAACATTGTGCTGTACCTGCTACCCAGTTTCTTTTCAATATCTGTTGTCAGCTAGGAAGAGAAAACAAGCTTTCGATCCTGTGGGTTCTGCAGAGGAAAAATAAGAAAAACATTTGCTTGCTTTTAAAAAAAAATGCTCAAGATTATGCTCATCATTATAATTATAGGTAGAGAAGGGATGTAGGGGGTGAAAAAGCTTGGAAGAAAAATAGCATCAGCTGTCAAGAATTTTGTTTTCCTGGTTTGTAAACGATGCTGCTGTAATTCTATCTGCATTTTTTTTTTTTTTTTTTTCTGCTCATTCACCACTCAGCAGCTGGTAGGGAAGTAAGACTGCCTGGCAACCACCTGCAGAGCTGCAGAGATGAATTACATTTTCGGAAATAACACACTCCTCTATTCTCGCGCCAATCGAGGCAACACTAGCTCCAGCCACAGTTCTGTAGGCCCAAAGCACAAGCAGTGGGCAAAGAAAGGCTCAACAGATGAGTTACGGAATGAGCCTTCCCGTTGGCAGCAGATAGTCGCATTTTTCACTCGGAGACATGGTTTCATTGACTGCATTTCTGTTGCTGCCAGCTCCACCCAGGTAATACTCCACTTGTTGAAATAATTGTGTCTGCATGTTTGCTGGTTACTTGCTAGTCAGAAATAGCAATTATTTATATATGCATGCTCCTGTATTATTTCTGATTTAGGAATGGTGTTTTCTGTCTGCTTTCATTTTCATATTTTACAGAGCTCTGTGTAATTTGTAGCATTAAACCGTGAAAATGGAAACACTAAGTGAGGTCTGATTTTTATTTAAGCTATTCTGCAATTGGTGAGCCTCTGACAAGCGTAAATAAGAGATATTTTAATGAAATGGTGAAATACTGAAAAATGTAGTCTACATTCTACTGCCTAGCTCTGGAGGGGAATAACGTAGTTAAGAAATGCTGATTCCATAGCTGTAGTAAGGTGACAAGTCAAATAAAGATAACGTATTTCCTGGTTAAGGAGTTATTTTTAAAGTATTAAGTCATTTGAAGACTTAATTATATGTAGCACAACAAATCCTAGTCTGTGTCAGTTTTCTGGGGTTTTTTGGCTGTTAATAATCCATAAATAAGATTAAGGAATGCCTTCCTTACATATCGAGTATACGTTTAATAGTGCAGCCTGTAAGAAAAACATGACATTTTTCAACTTCATTGTCAATCTGCTGTAAGTGATGTTTTTATTAACTATAATTGCAAGTCAGGTAAAAGAAGGGAAGCCAAATTTTGAGTGTGGGGATTTCAGGCAGGTTCTTAAGGTTGGTATTCAGAGAAGTTTAAACTTATTTTCATTAGTAAATGAGTATCTCTTTGGATAATATGACAAAGAAAGATCTATGGAATAATGCTGAGATGTCAGCAGTATTTAAAAATGTGAGGTTAGATTTGTTTTGCTTACTGTCAAGCTAAATGCAGCTTTAGTCAAGATGTCATTTAACCTGAAGTACTACAAAAACTTAAAAATAAAAAGGAAAAATCTCTTACCCTATGACACTGTAATATTATTAAGATAATTTGTATCTGTTGGTAGTTGTTTTAAAGGTGATAAAATGGCACTTCCTCCAAAGTCTGCTTATTACTATCTTTTTTTGCTTGTGAATTTACAGTAAATAATGAACAGGAGATCTTAGAGGGGGATTTTCACTTTCTCGTTGCAAATGTACATGGATGTTGAAGAGGGATCCTGTAGTTTCTGTAATGGGGTCATTATACCACTGTAAGTGGTGCATTAGGTTGACATAATAGCTTTTAAGTACTGTTATTTTTTTTAAAGTAAAAATATACACGATTGACCTTTTGTATATATATTATGGTTGCTCTTATTTTTTTTTTTAATGCTTGAACAAGTAATGTTGGAATGTATGAAACTTGCAGTTGGACAGGCTAATCTGGACTAGAAATTTGCTAATAAATAAAATAGTGTATAGCCTCTGCTTTGAGAATGGATTGGAGCAGATAAAGATCCTGAGATCCTTTCAAACCAGGGCTGTGATTCTGTGAATATCCCAGTGTTTGTTCTATTTTCTACTATGAAAGTCTGCCCATTATTAAAAAATTTTTTTATAAGTCTGATAGATGTTCTGTTAAAAAGAACTGTTTGTACATGTTCATGGCCAGAATGGGGGGAGAGGGGGGGAATATTTCGAAGTGGTTGTAAAAAAACTTAATGAGCATATTCAGAAGTAATGAACTGAGAACTTAAGAGCTTGTTGAATCCTCCTCTGGAAAGATGCTGTGCTGTCCTTGAAGCTTATCCATCCATTGCAGCTGTTCTAGCCTTAGGGAGGGAAAAAGACATTTGGAGATTGCTCATTGTGGTACAATTTTGTTTTTCTGTTCTCTTCAGTTTTTGTTCTCTGATGTAGTATTCTGATAATTCTTGATGACTTTTCTGTGTTCATTTAAGATATGTTCCCATCCCAAATATGTAATCACATTTGCAGAGCCCAAATAAAGAATTAGGTGTGGTGTACTTCTCCTCTAACCTTGTCTGTTAAAGTTTGGTTTCTGATGATGGGCTTTAAATAGTCTTATTGTTGTGACATTGTGTTTTTTAACATATACAAGATCAAATGAATGGATTTTAAGGTACTGGTCTCCTGCCTCCCTTGTGAATCTGCTATACAGCACCCATTTTTAGCTGTCCCTTCATTTTGCTTGTCTTTCTTGGATGGGATGATGTGGAATGGGGACACTTGCTTGGTTCCCTCCATTACCAGTGAAAGGGAAACAACTCCAGGAGCTTGGGCTGCTTGCCCCTGTCCTTTTGTGGGGCTTGCAACAGGACACCTTCCCCCCAGCAAGGTGGTAAGAGGATTTTTGCTAAAGGGACTTTGAGTTTTGAGCCAGGGTATTTTTTGAGCCTTCTTTCTTGCTCCTTTAGGATACAAGTTGGTGATGGATATGGTAGCACTGGTTCTTGCTGTAGTTACCACTAGGTTTATGCCCCAAACAATGTACGTGTGTACAAATGCAGTGTGGCATAGAGGACTAGTCAGGAGTGAAGGCTACCGTAAAAAACCCAGCACCCTGAAGACGTACCGATCCATTTTCAAACATTAAAGGTGTGTTACTTTCTAGTATTGCCCCTTTTTAGTGTTACTAGAAGATGCAAATTACCCATCTCTGGTAGGGAAAAGGCAGCAGTGGAAGCAAGATGGTGTGAATAGATACAAAGGAAGACAGTAAGGTGGTCATTCTGACTCTGTGTCCTGCCCTAGCCAAGACCTCCAGGGTGCTTTGAACTGGAGGTGACCGTAGTGATTTGTAGACTTTGCATTATTTTGGTAACAATAAGTTCAGTGATCGGACGTTGCAGTCTGTCTGTAGAGCAGCAGGACTTCCCATGGGATTAAGAGCTGCTCCATTTGCAGTGGTGAACTGCTGTTGAGGTGCCTTCCTGCCCTCCTAACCACACCAGCCTCCTTTATGAGCGTGGGGAAGCTGTTTTAACATGCTCAGGCATTTGAGACCTTTCCTATTTCTTCCTTCTGCATTCCCTGTGATGAGGAGTTATTACTCAATTAGAAGAATTAGGGAATTTGATTAGAAGCTGGTCTTTCAATTTGTCAGCAAATTTATTAATTTCTTTAATAAAAGCTAAATCTGTGGCATAAAATGGAAGATAAGGATAAAAACAAACATACAATTAATTGGTGTTGTCACAATGGTGAATGACTAAACCATGAGCTTAGTAAATATATGGTTATGCAAATGAAAAACACTGGCTAAATTGAAGTGCTGTCCTAGCAAGAGATAATGTCCATTGCATCAACAAAGGTACCTGTATCCAGGGCAGTTCTTTCCCCGCAAAGTGTTTCCAGAGCTCTGAGGAGCACCTGTTCCGGACAGTGAGTACAGCTGTGGTGTCTCAGAATGTATTGTAACTGTCTGTAGTATTTGGCCCATGTTTTGCTACAAATTCAGAAAACATGATTTGCCTGAAACTCTCACGGCGTTGAACCAGCTGTAGCAGCAGTGTGTTTAGGCTATTCTTAGCCTGTAACATAGGATAATATGCTTCCGGCATTTGATACTGAAAAATGGTTTAGCTCTTTGAATACGCTGTGCTAATTTAGACTGCTATTTTTTCGGACACGTTTTAGGAGAGGGGGGCAGAAAGCCTCTCCTAACTCCACTTAACCATTTCAAAACTTAACTTTACATTTCAGAGCTTATCAGCTGCCTCTGGGAGTTGTTTGAGCCCGATCATTGGTTGTCTTTGTATCTCTTCCTTTTAAGATCTTGATTAAAGCTTTACTGTATGTCATTACTCCTAGAATATTGCTTTCATATTCACTGGAATATTATGAATATAGTTTTAGCATGTATGAAATACTATATATAATCAGACAGCAACATAGAGGTGTTTTAAAAAAACCCAAATCTCTACCCTAACCCCTTTTTTATTGTACTTTTTACAGTTCAATTGATTTCTTACAGTGATATTTACCATCCTTCCTATAATTTTGGTATATTTAAGTATTTATATATTTTTAGACATACAGATCATAATACTAAGGTACATGCTGAAAATACATAAGATAGCATAGTCTGATGTAGTGTGTGGAGGTTTAATTAAGCAGAAGTTGTAAAGCATGTGTCACAGTGGGTGATGGGTTTTATGAGCAATATTAAACTGTGGCGTGGATGTACGACTGTTTTGGCATCCCCTCAAGTTGACAGGTGAAACAGGGACTTTATTATGCCAACCACTGCATGACATGAGGCTCTTTACTCACAGGACTTGATTTATTCAATACGGTTTTTTTTTGCTTTTAAAGAAGTGATACAGTAAAGAAAAAAGGAATTACAGGAGTAACTGTAGGGAATTTTATATGAGTACATAGAAGACCTGTTGTGATTGTTAGATTTTTAATGCAGTCCTTTCCCTGAGTTCAAACTGTAAGCATACGTTGCCTGGAAATTGTTGCTGCTGATGTGAGGAACACATGAGAAAGCAGCTTTAAACAGTGTTTGCTTTGGATTATTTTGACAGTAAGAATGCAGTTCTGAAATGTAAATGTGAATTTTACTGTACTAAGTTTCCTTCTTATTCTTAATTTTTTAGCTATGTAATTATCACACATTTGTAACAGTATGAATTTATGTGGCAAACTTTAGTTCTGCCACTGGTTGCATTTTTTGTAAGAGGGCATTATAGCAGAGATAAAAATGATAGGTGATTACTGCATTAATACATGCTCTAATCTATAGACTAAGAAATAGAGAATTATTGACAGTTTAAACTCAAGCATTAAGGAACGGTCTCTGGAACCTGTGGTTCATTTGGTAATGGCTTTCTGTCTGCATTGTGCCCAAGAGTGAACCTTCAGGCAAGGCAGGCACCGCATCCCCTCTTAATTCATTGTCTTCAACTCCAACTAATAACTCCGATGGTCTAGCAGGGTCTTGCTGTATGAGGCCAAGTGTATGGAAGACTGTGACAGGGGTAGGGGTCTTTAGGTCTGTTATATAACTTCACTAATTTATTTTATATTGTGATAGTTGCCCTCTCAGTTGAGGCTTGTATTGATTGACAAAGTGTTTTGAAAGTCAAATACAGGCCAGTCTGTCTTTCATCAGCTGTCAGCTTCCTAAATAGCCCTAGCATGGTTCCTGCGGTATAGCATTTCTGTTTTGCTGCCAAAGCTGCTGTATATGTTTCAGTTAATACAATTATTAAATAAATGACTGTCTGACAGAACCACTGCACCTTCTTCCATCTTCTTCCTGTTCATCTATTTTGGTCCACAGCATCAAGAGCTGTTGTGATTATGGATATGCAGGATGTTTTTTAGTTTGAAGAAGCTAATACAACAGAAATGTCTTAGATGTTTTTCGGAAAAGTGACTTTGTCTTTTAGAATGATCTGCATCCATGTCTGAGAACTGACACGATACCATGTGCTGCGCAGCTTGAGAGACTTCTAGTTTATAACCAGCTCAGAGATTTGGTGAACTTAATGTTCACAGCCTTTCTGGGATTTACAATAACTCAACAAGATGAATTGTTGTCTTATTAAACAAGATGAACTGTAATCTTTATGCACGACTAGCTAAGCAGTCTCTTTTGATAAGAATTTGGTTCTATTTTCTAGAACCTCTGTTGGGGCCAGTGCTTTTCCTTTGTACCCCAAAACAGAGGAGGTACTTGAATTTGTCTTTATGAATAACAGTTACTTATTGAGCCAGCAGCATGACCAGGTGGCCAAGAAGGCCAAGAGCATTGTGGCTTGTAGCAGAAATAGTGTAGCCAGCAGGACTAGGGGAGTGATCATCCCCTTGTACCTGGCACTGGTGAGGCCACACCTTGAGTACTGTGTTCAGTTTTGGGTCCCTCACTCCAAGGAGGACATTGAGGTGCTGGAGCATGTCCAAAGAAGTGCAAGGAAGCTGGTGAAGGGTCTAGAGCACAAGTCTTGTGAGGAGTGGCTGAGGGACCTGGGGCTGTTTAGCCTGGAGAAAAGGAGGCTCGGGGGAGACCTTCTTTCAACTACTACCTAAAAGGAGGTTGTAGTGAGGTGGGGGTTGTTCTCTTCTTCTAAGTAACAAGCAATACGGCAAGAGGAAATGTCCTCAAGTTGCACCAGGGGAGGTTTAGTTTCGGTATTAGGAACAATTCCTTCACCCCAAGTGTTGTCAAGCCCTGGAACAGGCTGCCCGGGGCAGTGGTGGAGTCACCATCCTGGAGGCATTTAAAAGATGTGCAGCTGTGGTGCTAAGGGACATGGTTCAGTGGTGACCTGGCAGTGCTGGGTTAAGGGTTGGACTTGATGATCTTAAAGGTCTTTTCCAGCCAAAGCAATTCTATGATTGTATGATTAAAATTTTCAGAGATGCACATAGGCTCTTGAGCTCTCTCTCTCTCTTTTTTTTTATTTTTATTTTCCCCCTCCCCTGGAAAGCACAGTTTTCTGTATGAATGTTTGGAATCGTTTTATCTATGTCAGAATTTTTTCCTGGCTCTCAGAGGTGGTCCTACCCAATGTAAACTAGTCGGTGTTAAGTAAACTTCTAGTCCCTGATTTGCATTTTTCTGTTCCTTCCTTATCTTCATCTGAGTTTCATAATGTGATTTTTATTGTCATGTAATAACCAGTTATTCCCTTTTCACATGAATTGTTCTTCCATCACTTGAGACCAGTTTTCTTTATTCTGCTGATATGTTTTGAGACCCACATAGTAATGTGGATTGTTGTTGCTTACACCTTGACACTGTGCCAGCCTCCCCAGTATTTCAGTGCATGGAAGCAAGCGTGCATTCTGGAGCTGCTGTAAAATGCCAGATGTGTGTATCTGTAGACCCCTTTATAAAAGATGTCTTTGCAAGGCATGAACTATCCCTGACTAAACCTACCTGTCCGGGCTAAGCGCACAACTTTGGCCATCCATTGCAGGGGCATGACAGTCTGAGTGAAGATCGCACCTTTCACTACTCTCCCTGGGAGCGAGTTCAGACTAACGTTTGACAGGCTACTGTTTGCTGAAATTCAAGCGCAAGCATATTGTGAAGCATTTCCAGTACAGTTCACTTTTTTTTTTGTTACTTTAGTGGATCCATAAAAGACAAAAATATCAGGAAAACATCTGCCTCTCCGTGTGATGCATCTCATGTGCAATTGAAATGAAGTGCCTCATCCTTGTTTATTAGTATAACCGCATCGTTTGCACTTTGCTTATGTAATGGCTCTATAACAGATGGGTCCCAGGGGATGCTCTCCTCCCTTGAGGAAGGATACTTCCTTTAAAGCTGTTTCTAATGTGCCTTCCCCAATGTCATTCAAGTGAAGATTGCATAGTTCTATATATGATTTCAGAAACACTGAAAGATTTCTCCAATTAGAAGACAAGAAAAATCCTTCTGATCTGTTGGGACTGTTCCTGCAACTTGCTTCAACAAGCAACAACAACAACAGCATGAAATATGTCAGTAGACTTTGAGAATGGTGTAACCACCCTGTCATGTTCGTGTTAAGGGACTCTCAGTTCCCACAATTTATTCCTTACAAAGTGAATAGGAGCATTCCTGTTTCACATCAAAGACTGTTAACCTTATGCCACCTGTCAAGGAAGATCGGGAAACGGTAATACAGAGGCCAGATTCGGTGCTGAAACCTGAACGTTCCTTTTGAGGATCTGCCTTTTCTGGTTTTGCCCAAAGTAGCAGTAGCAACAGTCATTTCTATACCAGTCAATTAATTAGATCAATATTCTCCCAGAAAGCAGTCCCTCATGACAAGAAGAAAAAAAAATTCTCTACTCTTTTCCATATACTTGGAAAGCTGCAGTATCTTTTAAACTATACCTTTGTTTACTTGGGATCATCAAGCAGTCACCTCTTGCTACTTGCTTGAGTTTCTTCCAGGAACTGCTTGGACTCCAAGACAATAAGCTCAATAGTGCTTCCTGACTCTCCTGAGCTGCACGTGTTCTCTGTATCTCATTCATTGTTTACAAATGATACCTACTGGAGGCTGCTGCTAGAGCAGATGCTGAAGTTGTTAGCTCTGTTTTGTCTCCACTTGACCAATGTGGCTGATTCTTATCTTCCCATGGGTAGAGGCCACCTTTTCCTCACTGGTGTGCATTTAGTAAAATCTGTTACACACTTTGCTTTGGGGAGGTGGAGTAGGAGGAGGCACCTCTTCCAGTGGATTGTGATCTTCTTTTTTTAATGTCCTCTCGTGTCATGACCATACAGTGGTTTTATCCCCCAAAACGCTCTCAGGGATCCCAAAACTTGCACAGTTCTGTCACTTGCTTTTTGAAAGACTTAAGGCGGCCTTCTCGGTACCAGTGTTTTGTGCAGACACACGCATGACCACACAAATGTACAAGGCTCAAAATCAAGAAAGCACTCTGGAGGACTGCAGTCAATGCGGAGCAATGATTCCTTTCTATGTCTGTCTTTTATAATTTAAAAAAAAATATTTTTGCTACCAGCCAAAGCACTTCTGGACTTGTTTTCCAGTTTGGTATTCCTCGGGGTGTCTCCGTGCTGTTAGTGCTATTCCATGTGACTTCGGTCGTTAGTACTGAATTTCATCTCGCTGAATGTAAACCGCTTCGCTGATGTGTCAGCCTTGCTCCACAGCTTGTTTCTGTTATGCTTTTGCTGCTCTTCCATTTTTTGGATGTGTGTAGCTGCACATTAGGATGTAGTTGAGCTGACGTGTTCCCCAGACAGATAACAGGCATTTATGACTCATTTTGTCTCTCTTTAAGCTGATCTTGGCATTTATGACTTTTCAGTCTTTTGCTGCATTAAACTGTTTCCAGTGCATACCCTAGTCCATTTCAACAGTCTCTTTTGTGAAATGATATGTCTAAGCAATGATTTAAATAAAAACAGATAAACTTACCAATATTTTTCATAGAAAAGAAGGCATGGTCAGGACACAGTAGTTCCGATTTTACCAGGACACTGGCAAAATACAAATACTTATTCATTTCTTTTCATGTCTGTGTAGTCAGCTTAAGAGTATTTGGTTTTGGTTTTGTTTAAGTTACGCTTGTTTTTTAAACCGTGTGAAAGTTATTATTGGAGACTAGTATCTGTATCAGTCTTCTAATATGACTTCAGATATTTTGTAGGATGCAGGTATAATACAGGTTTTTTCTTTGACCGTGGAATCCTCAATTTCATCCCAGTGCTTTATCAATGACCTGGATGAGGGGATCAAATGCACCCTCAGTAAATTTGCAGGTGACACCAGATAAGTGGGAGTGTTGATCTGCTTGAGGGTAGGAAGGCTCTGCAGAGAGACCTGAACAGGCTGGAGCGATGGGCTGAGATCAACTGTATGAGGTTTAACAAGGCTAAGTGCTGAATTCTGCACTTCAGTCACAACAACCCCTGGCAATGCTACAGACTTGAGTTCGAGTGGCTGGAGAGCTGCCTGTCACAAAAGGATCTGGGGGTGTTGGTGGGCAGCCAGTTGAACGTGAGCCAGCAGTGTGGCCAAGAAGGCCAACAGCATCCTGGCTTGTATCAGAAATGGTGTGACCAGCAGTGGGGAGGTGATTGTGCCCCTATACTTGGCACTCGTTGAGACCGCACCATGAGTGCTGTGTGCAGTTCTGGGCACCACAGTACAAGAAGGACATTGAGGTTCTGGAGTGGGTACAGAGAAGGCCAAGGAGGCTGGTGAGAGGTCTGGAGAATACGTTGTATGAGGAGTGGTGAGGGAACTGGGATTGTTTAGCCTGGAGAAGAGGAGGCTGAGAGGAGACCTTTTTGCTCTCTACAACTACCTAAAAGGAGATTGTAATGAGGCTGGTGCTGGTCTCTTCTCCCAAGTAACTAATGACAGGACAAGAGGTAACGGCCTCAAGTTGCGCCTGGGGAGGTTTAGACTGGGTACTGGGAAGAAGTTCTTTACTGAAAGAATGGTTAGGCATTGGAACAGGCTGCTCAGGGCAGCAGTGGAGTCACCATCCCTGGAGGTGTTAAAAAAACGAGTAGATGTGGTGCTTTGGGGCATGGTCTAATGGTCGGGGAGATGTTGGGATGAAGGTTGGACTTGATGATCCTAGAGGTCTTTTCCAACCTAAATGATTCTATGATTCTATGGTATTTACATCCCCATACTGTGGGAATGTATTGGATGAGTCTTCTAGCCTCTCCTCCTTAATTCTCTTTTATCAGTGCTGCCTCAGTGTGTCTGTTTGCTTATTTACGATTACTTCTCCAGGACTGATGCTGGTAGAAGTTAGTTGAGCAAACTGTATTATGTGCCTTCCAGGTACTAGCATTTGGTTTTCACAGCATAGTAAAGATTGCCCGTGCTTCTAGCGTACAGTTCTGCTTCAAAGCAAATTTGATTTGCTAAATAAATTGTTGTTTTTCTGGGATAACTGTCTCTGACTATGAAATGGGATGTAGCAGGTGAGAAGGGAGTCAGCTTTCCCTCTGGAGGAGAGAGGGAACTCTGTATGCTGTCGGTACCATGTACAGTCTCCCATCTGAAATACTGGCCTGAAAACGGATCCTGATAAATTGAAAGCATTCATAAAAGAGATTAGAACTGTAGATGGTGTTCAGGAAGACCTGCTTTAAAATGAGAAACTTAAGAACCTCTGCTTAGCTCATCCAGTGGAAAGTCAGGAGAGGATTTGGTCACAGACTATAAATATATAGGGATAGATTTCAGAAACAAGCAAGCTTATTATTTAGTAGACAAAGGCATCTGTATTTCCAGTCAGGGAACTGAAGCTAGACAAATTTAGATAGAAAACTTGATTTCGAAGAACCATATTAATATAATAAGCATTTTGAAAGCTTGGTGGGACATGATGTAATTGCCAGATCAGGATAATAAATTAGTATTTCCTATGTAAAAAACATAACGACAAATAAAATTTGTACTTGAAAATGTCAAAATACATCACATAATCTGTAATTCAACATCTAATATAATGACTTCAGAATGCTATTTGGAAGCTGTAAACTGCTGGAAAGCAGCTTATATTTTTAAAAAACCTCTTTATTACATCCATTTGCTACTGCTTTTAACTTTTGCTTTAAATATAATTTTTGTTACTCTTTTTAAAAGATGAACACCATGGAGGAAAATTGTGTCTACAGCTTTTTAGAATCTGAGAGCATTAAGCCTCATTAAAGAGCAGCAATTCAGTAGTTAGATGCTAAATCAAGTGGATTGCAAATTGACTGTGAAATACTGCTGAACAAGATGGGGATAGTAGAGAGCTAAGGCCTATTCCCAGGTAAGTGTGGAATGCCAAAGCAGGTGCCTGTCTCCTAGGGGAAAAAAACAGCTAGGGCTGTCCCACCTCTGAGCTCAGAGTAGTTCCTTTGACTCATTTTACTGTATTACAAAACAGTAAGATTCAGGTACCCGTACAAGAGAATTTAAATTAATGTGTTAAGAGGCATGAGTGATCAATGGGAGATGATATTTATTCAGGATTTCTCAAGGAACTTGTGTTTAATGTGGCAGAACTACCTGTCACGTGAGAGCTCTCTGTTTAAAATGCCTGAGCATTCCTAGGACAAAAATTTTTAAACAGAAGCAAATATGCTGCTTTTTTTAAACAGAGCTCAGCTGTACTCTCTAAGCAGGTGGTGTACAAACTTTGAGAAATTCTTTATTATTAAAGAAGAATTAACAGGTAGATGGATAAAGAGATATTTTGAGAGGCATCGTCTTGTCTTATAAAGGGAAAATAAGGACTCCCAGATCCTCTAGACTTCTTTGAAAACAGGGAACATGTAGATAAAAATCTACTTGGGAACATGTGGTCATCAAAAGGTCGTTATTTGAGAATAACGGTTCTTGGATCAAAGGCTGTTAAAATTAATGGTGCCATGAGATAAAAGGGAATGATGTTTTGTAGATTGTTCAATTGGTAAAAACAGGTTCCTTCAACTGGGTCTGGATTCCCAGAAGGTCGTGTTTGTGAATGATTAGGGGAAGAGATGATGTAAGGCGGAGGCACATAATTGATTTTTAAAAATTATTTTTGTTTTCAGGTTAACTAAACTAGCTGCAGAGAATAGCAGACAACAGTGAATGGGCACAAAAATAGCTGGTGACATTTGTTATACAGGAATGAATGAGGAACAGAGTTAGAAGCGTAATCTTGCCTGTGTGCGTATAGTGATAGGCTACAAATGAAGTGTTTCTATCCCAGAAAGAGCCTTTGGAGTTGTCATTGATGAGTGTCTGAAAACACCACCTTAGTACTCTGCATTAGTGAAAAGGGTAAATGAAATGTCAGGTATTGCTAAAGAAGCAGAGAATACAGGACATGACATGGAGATTATTTCTTGTGTATCTATATTTTAAGTTTTGTGGGGGGTCCAGTTTGCCTTGTCTTAGAAAGGTTGTAGCATAAGTAAAAGGAAAAAGGATAGTAAAGCATTAAGAAGAATAATCTAGTTATCTGTAGGGACAGTTAATTTTAAAATAAACAAAAAAACTGAAGGAGAATATTATAAGGACTTATAAAATAAAAAAATTAATTAATAAAGTTCTCAATTAGAAATGATTTAATAGTTCTCTAATTTTATATCTGCCACAACTGTCCTGTAAAACTTCTGCTAAAATTGTGAAAGTCGGTGCCTCAAAATGCTGTTGGGAAGAGAAGTTTCAAAACGAGAATGTTTTCTAAATGGAGTTAAATGGATTTGCAAAGGGCAGGTGGCAGGGAGCTGTTACAGATACTGGTTCGGGAAGACCTTGACTGTCAGGTTCTGAGATGGTTTTCTAGGAAAATCACTGGGCATATGTCTAACTACTTCTCGCCCATCTATCAGTTTTGCTGCTAGTGAGATTCTTGACCACTGGGGCCTTTGCTCTCATCCAGTATGGCGGTTTTTACTGTTTGTCTGGAGTGCATATTTTTAATGGAGAGAGACATGAACTATCAGAATAATCTATCTATGTCTGTAATGTGTTATGTTATTCGATGTTTCTGAATAAAGCACAGAAAAAAACCTGGATAAATCTCTAGAGGCTGTTCTGAAGCTTGGTGGTAATGGGAGTTAAATGCAGGGAATCAAATCTCAATTTCTAGCCTTTGTGTGTCGCTCAGCAATCATGAGCATCTGACCCAGAAATCTGCAAGTCTCCTAAAAAAATGCCGCTGATAGATTCTTCCCCTGAGTGATGCATCAGTCATGAGATGATCAGAGTGGCAGGAATTAATCTTGAAATGTATCTGGGAAGGACTAGTGGCTAGATAAATAGTTTCAGAGAATGTGATTAAGGAAACAAGTAGCAGGTGAATTCTGTCCTGCTGTCCTGGGGCGTGTCTAAATCAGAATCGTTCACATGGTGTCTCGCTCTGCCGCCTTTTAAGTACAGTAGTTATGTTGCTGTGCACCTTACTGAGTCATGGGACTTTCCTGTGTTCTAATGTAACTGGGGAATGGCAGGAGAGCTGACAGGTTGCTTTTTTTGTCTGGTGTTAATTTTTATACCTTACATTATTACTTTCACTTCATTTTTTATAATGCAGGACTTGGAAAATTTATTTGACAGCTACTAATTTGGTAGTAACCAGCATAAAAGACATATTTTGTTTTCTGGTTCTTCAAATTTAAAACCATTTTCTTATCTATTTATAGCATTACCACTCAATAATATGTTTTGACGTATCTGTTAGTCCACTTTCTTCTTTCATAGTTTTTGGTGTTAATTTTGCATTTGTTCCCCTCCTGTTTAAGGAAATACCCATCCCTTGGACTGAAGAGTCGGATTTGCCTATTTGGTTTTAGTTTAGTATCCAAAGATTTTATTGATGTCTGTTAGCTTATCAATATTTAATGGCTTGAATCATTAGTAGAATTGTTGTGTAGGGATGGAATTAGGTAGGAATCATATAAAGTGAAACTGCAAAATTTTCTTTAAATAATTTCTAATCTTAAGGGTTAGACAAATTCCAAGATCAGAACCCTTGTCTTAGGCTTTCTACAATTTTTTTTTTTTTAATGAGCAATTTCAAATATTTGTATCCTGAGGACTTCAAACATTTTATTGTAGATTAGGCATTTAAATTATCTGAACTAAATCAAAATTGGCAAATACGATTGTGTAAACTAATATCCTGTCAAGATTAGACCCAAAAAATTAATGGACTTAAAGTCGTAACTCAAGAAAAGCTTATGTTTCATGTATTTTAAAGTAGTCTGAGAAACTTAAGCTACTTGTAGTATTTACTGCTGCCCACTTTTTTCTGGTCAGTATAGTTAATACTTGTTTTGTGCAGAGTATGTGAGGCAAGAATGTGCCACAGAAAATGCGGCTGATAGACATTTTAGTCAGTGTGATACCAACACAAAATACTGGCTTTGTGTGATCCCGGCTCTTCCCTGGCGCTGACACAGAGTGGCACATCTTGCACGTTAGATCTGACTTCTGCAGAGCCCTGTGGTTGTTACTGCAGTGTGACAGTGATGAGGTTTCCCACCTGAACTTGGGGCTGAACCTCATCCTCTGGCTCCTGTGTCTTTGTCCCGGATCAGGTGAGTCCTCATGGAAACTGCATGGAATTGTTTCAGTGACTATTGCTCTCAGGTTGGGTACACAAAGGCTCAGTTAGCTCCATTGTAGTTCCAGTTGTAGCTGACTTGGCGTATTTCCTGTTCATGAGATGGACAGACTGTGTCTGTGTGGAACCCCGAGTGGCTCAGGCTTCCTGCTCTCCATGAGAGGTTAAGCAGCTTCTGTGCTAGCTCCGTATTAGTGCAGCAAAGCCGTGCTTGTCCAGCACTGACCATAAACTGATCCAGTCTGACTTAAATCCAGATAAAATGGATCATTAAGGATAAAATTTATCAATAAACCTTGTTTTTACAACATATTGTTTTTAGTCAACACTGTAAACTTAAAATTATACACAAATGCTTCTTTTTCCATTGCAAGGTTGTGTAAGGCTGTATTCTTTCCTAAGCTATACTGAGAAGTGGTAGAATCTCTAGAAATTTTTAGCAAACAACACTATAAGAAAAAAATCCATCTTTATTTACTTGTAGAGTGAAAGTTTGCTCAAATGCTGCTAGATATTAAACGTGTGAAAACCTTTACAGTACTTTAATTTGTTGAAGATCGTGTGTTTGACACTACATAAGAGCTGCCTGTGCTGCTGAAGTGTTGCAGGGCTCCTATGACTCATCCTAGAGCCTGGATGTGTTGTATAATGGTACTTATTTTGAGACTGTGTTATAGATGCATGTTGTCATGGCAGCACATCTGAGAAGACTCCAGTGTTTCCATGGTGTAAGAATGAATAAAATTAGATGAGGTACCTATCTAGTGATTGCATGGTAAAGATTTTAGCCTTAGCTCTGAGCAGTGAAAAGGCAAAGCATCTGAATAGCTTCATATTGTGATCAGAACTGTAGTGAAAGACTAGGTCATGTGCTGGAATGCTAATGCCGTTTATGTGTACAGAGCCTTTTGTACATAAAAAGGAAGTGGCTTTAGTATAAAGCCACTTTATGTGTAAATCAAGCAATTAATTTTCCGAAGTTTTCTGACATTTACATTCTGAAAAAGTGAATGGATTTTATTTAATGGGTTCTTCTAGATGGCTTTTCTTGTATGATTTTCTGTTTGCTGTTTATTTTTGAGGGTGAATGACTTTCTGCTCGCACTCAGTGTTTTAGGGCAAATTTGTTTATTTTTATAAAGATATTTTTGGACAGTAATAATAGACTGCTCACAGAATAGTAGAATTGTCAATAAAATCATAAACACTTGTCTTAAAATGGAAAGCCTTAGCTTGGATTCACTTTCTTCAGATCACTTAATGACTCCTTGTTTTGAGCCTGTACCCTTAAGTACTTCAAGGACAGCAGGGTGACTATAAGTTAAGTGAACCTAAATATTTCTTATCCTAAAGAAGAAACAGATAAGATGAGGTTCACATTGATCATTTTCATATTTTATGAGTAGTAGATTCTTATGTATTTACTCAGTTAAAAAAACTCCCCAACAAAAACCCCCCAAAGTTTGGAGGAGCATAGCAGGATAGTTTTTAGAGTTAACTGACACATTTTTAGTATTGAGAAAGATCAGCTGTAGTTTCAGAGCTAGATAAATATAGGACATCTTTGCTATTTGAATGAATTAGGAAGAACAAAATAGCATTATTCCCTGAATAATTTAGGAATGATTGGAAATTGTGTTACAAGAGGTTATAAGAAGTGTTGTATCTATTAAAGCGTGTAAATAGTAGCCAGACTTTTGTTGTTGTATTTTGCTTTAATAGTGTTCTCCTGAGTGAACAGAGTCTATTACAACTCAGTTTCCTACCACAGGATACCCCTTCTACTGGGAATTTCAAAAATACGGACAACTGCTGGATACTGTGTTAAAGCGCTGGTGATGGTTTTGTAGTTCCAGGTTCCCTATTTCTGCTTTATGGGTGTCCATTTATCTTATATGCAGAGCTCTGTGTTTCCCACAGGGTAGAACTTAATGCCAGAAACTGCTGGACAGTTTGTCTTGTCCTACAGTGTTGCTTATGGTTATAGTACTCCTTTTTTGTTTTGTTCTGATTTTTTTTTTTTTGGTAAATTTTCTGCACTGAAAAATTGCTTACTAGGCCTCGGCAAGTAAGAGTCTTTCTGTCACTGTGTTTGCTGCTTTATTTCTGCTTGGGTAATCTTGGTGCAAGTTGTTCCTTGCTGGATTATTTTTGTAGATTACGATTGCTACAAAGAATTGACAGTAAATAAATTGCATGTTTGTCTTTTAAATTGGTTCAGGTCATCATCACGATCTGTGATTTTACTGTCACTGTTTTTCCCTTTCAAAGCTATTTATTTATGTTTTAAGTTCAAAGTTCATCTGAGTTCATTGTAAAATGCTATGGGGCTTGAGGAGGAAACTAGGTTAGACAATCAATTTGTTGACTGAGTTAAAAAAAAACACAAACCCCAAACAACCAGATAACCCCTACAGCTTAGACATATCTAGCATGCTAGCTGTGTGTCTTTAAAATAGAGTGCTCACATACAGAGGATTTTCAAGAGCCATGGTTTACTCTGAAGAAAAGTGAGATCTGCAGTAAAGTCACAGGCATTCAGACTAGTCGTTTTAATCGACAAGGGCTGGGTGGGCAAACCTTTTTCCTGCTGGGATCCAGAAAAATGTTCGTGCCTGTGTCACAGTCGTTACCTGAACTGGTGTTACAGCTTGAAGATGGCTGGCCTGTCTTCAAAACCTCTTAGTAAAACCATTGTGTACTTACCTACCCATCTTCATGTAGACATACCCTGAGAGGCTTCAGGCTCAGCTTCTTTGCTGTGCTCTCTGTCCAGACTCTTCTTGGAGAGACCTGGATAGCATCCAGGTGGAGATCTAGATATTTTTATTCCTTCATCCTTGGGAGACCATGAAAATTGCTCTTTATTCCATCATGGCAAGGAATGGGGAGAGCCCTTGAAGAGGTAAGAGGGTCAGAAACCCAAATCTGAAGCCAAAAGTTCTTCGTCCTTCTATCAGTGCAGAACGATAGGCAGGCATAACTGTAACCACCACTGGGTTGAAGCCATCATAATTCAGCTTGTTTACCCTAGCCAGTCTCTTTTAAGATTTTGTTTGTGGAAAATCAGTTTACTGGTGAAAACCAGTATGGAGTATGCCAGCTTGGATAGCAGAATCTGAACAACACACCCACCCCCATGAGGTGCACGTGATACCAATTTGTGACATTGGTTGCAAGCATGAGTGGTTAGCTGAAAAAGTGTGTATGTTTTAAATAATTGGTTTTTAGCCACTGTATATATAATAGTCAGATACAGTGTCCATATCAAAACTGGAGAGCTACTGTACTAGTGTGCTGAGAAAGGTGGACACGTGAGTTTGAGTTCTTTGGCTGGGAAGTGCATTTTAAAGCAAAGCAATGGTTTGTTGATATGAGAGAACCTTTTTCACATGAAAGAAATAACAAGCATGTTGAGAGGGAAGATCTTCAGTCACACTTATATTGTCTTCTATATTTTTTGGTGGTTCTGCTTCCCATCCTCTGTATTTAGCGTCTTTTACCCTCTCGTCTAGCTTGTCAGCAGTGGCAGTACTTATGCCTGCGTAGAATTGGGTCATGTGTCTTTGCAGTTCTCAAAATTCAGATACATGCAGCGTTAACATGTCTGATTGTGTTATATGCTGTTAAAATATCTGAATAGTGTTTGGAATTTCAGGTCAATAATGATTGCTTACGTTCAGATAGTTCTACACTTTTTTAGCTCTCGTGAAACAGTAATTTTTTATTTGATTACTGCGAAACTTTGTTTTGGCAGTAGGTGCGCTTGTGGTACTGTTTATTTTCAAATGAACTCGATGCTGCATTTTGGTTAAAGTCCTGGAGAAATACACTCAGGAAAAACATGCATGTCTTAAATTTGTTGCTTAACAACTCAAGTCACTGATGCTGGGATACTAAGGACCTGCCCAGGCCCTAGGGTAGCACTGACTTAGGGGGGGGTACAGCAGAGATAGTGCGTGGCTCATTGTGTGCTCGCATTTAGGTGCTCTGAGCAGCACACAGCTAATGTGGAGTATGAATGAGGAGAGATGGTAGTTGTGCTTTGTTCTTAACCACTGCTGGACCCCTCCACCAAGGAGCATATAAATCACTGGAGGTCTGCTTAGCTGAGTATTGACTTCTGTGATTTTGAGGAAGATGGATGCAAAGTTCTTAAAATAGTGGGCTTCTCTAGTGAAACATCCTGTGGCATTCGAGGATGTAGTTCAGAGAGAAGATACCAAACTGCACTGACAGATCTTAAATTATGTATCTCTAGAAAGAAAATATGCATTTTGTATTCAGCTTTGTCGCTGGGTATTGAGTTAATATTGCTTCTTCCTAACACTTTTAAAGTTTTTTGTTCGCTTTTGGGAAGATACTTTATTGCTTACTTCCAAGAAGAGGCAATTAATATGGGCTTGTTTTTATCAGTCAAGTCATATTAACAGAAGTTGCTGATTTTGTGTTATCTGCTTGAAGGCAATGGAAGGAATGAAATACAAAATTAGTTTTGGAGGATTCTTCCTGCTATTAGAATTACTTTTTCAAGTAATGATAGTTGGTTATTGAAGCTTTTAAAAATATCTTTGCAGTAGACATTACTGGTCAAATATTAGTACTATTTTCCCTTTCCACGGGTTTTGTTGTTATCTAACTATTGAGTAGGTGTTACAGAATGTGGAAAGAAAATGATTCTTGAAGAAATACAACTTGTGAAAGATTGCTGGCACTTTAACAGATTGCTGCAAAGAAGCGTGCACTGTATTTTGGATGTAGTAATTTAGAAGAATGAAATATTGATGAATCAGCTTTGAGTTAGCAACAAATTGTTCAGAGTTGGTATGTAATATGAAAGCACAACCTGATCATGACCCCCCTCTGGTTACAAAAAATCACTTAGTGCTTGATATTGGAGTAGAGCAGTTCATCCTAGTAATTAATGCAGTCTGCAGAGAACACTTGCGGGTTCAGGCTTTCTGCAGTCAAAAGATGAGCTGCCAAACTTGTGCAGCTTTAGTTACATAACTGCTTTTTCTTGCTTTGAATTATGCATATGTCCCACTACTTCGCCAGAGATCTCTCTCTTCTTTTTTCTACCAGTGCAACTGCCAGGCAAGCTCTGCCTTATCTCACATGTGCATGTAATTAGGCAGAATGATCCCTGTGACTCTCAAATATCTGATTGATCTCTTCTATTATCATTCTTCTCACCTTCTCTGCTTTCTTTTTTTTCCTTGCTTTTTTTTGTTGTTGTCTGTTTTTATTTTGTTTACACCATGATTGTTCTAGATAAGCCTTACTGCACTTTGGTTATGTATTCCCTTCGTCTTCTTCCCTTGTGTTTTTGACCAAGATGCTATATTCACTTTCCCCACTTGCACAACACTAAATACCAGTGAGGTCTGAGCTTTCTGACTGGAGATTGCCCTGGCACACTGTACAGCCCTGGATGAATTGGGTATTCTGCCTGTGCCTCCTGTTCTTTGGCTGTGTTTTGGTGCTTGGACTGTTGCTCTTGGAACTACAAGTGCTTTCATGTTTTTGTTTTCTTTTAATTATTGATATCTTACTGATACCATCTCAAGGACCACAGGCATGAGGACTTCCAGAAAAAGCCTTATGCTGCTACCCATTATCTGCTATATTATCTTCATTCTTTTGGCACTGAGATCAGCATGTCTGAAGGCACACTGGAGAGATGTGAATTCCTTTGTCTCATCTTTTGTCTTGTGTCTTCCCCTTTCTTGTTTGGAGGAGAATATAGGAAGCCAGACAACTGGGTTTGGAATATGTTATCCAGCATCTCCTTCCCTTGCCCCCACTTTCTCAATTGGCATGCCTCAAAGCTGATTTTCTTTTCAATCAAGAGGCTACTTGGTATATATGTTTTCCAGAAAGTTGATGCCTCCAGGAATAAGATGTTCCTTTTGCATCTGGAACATCACATATTTGGGGATTTATTATATACACAAGAGAAAAGCCTTATAACCAAGCCCCTTTCTTTCTTTCTACCTTTTAGTCATTAGACAGTGTCATGCTGTGTAGAAAATAGAGTACTGAGACGCAAGTAAAATGGGTGGTATAAATGCTGCCTGCTAAATGTCAAGCAATCTTGATAACATCTCTGGAAAAAAAAAAAAAATTGTTCATAGTCTGCAAAGGCAGCCGTTTGACTGATACAGAGGCTTCAACACAACCTCCATCCAAACAATCCCCGCAGCCTGGGGAACGTGCCTCAGAGTTGCTCGGTGTTAAAGCATCTGTGTAAATTTCTCAAAGGAGAAAAAGTTGGTTGTGATGTGCTGGTTTTGAACTGTTTACCTATATGCACATTCACAACATGCTTATCTTTCTCTCTACCTTTGCACTTCAATAACAAAATGTAGAGATTATTAGATTGTCTAGAACAGAACAACCTGAATGCATCTGCCCGTGTGTGTGAGTGGGACACAGTCCTCCAGCTCCCTGATACTTCAAAGGCAAAAGACGTACCTACCATACGTGTGCACGAGTCTGTGAATGTTTGTATGACCAACACATTTCCAGCTTCCTGTCACTGCCTAGAACCTTTCCTGTCTCTGCATTTATGAATATTGCATTAATGATACGTTATGTGGCTCTTGATTACATCCACTCTGGGTAGAAGATGAGACATGGCAGCTCTTGGTGATTAGAGGAGCATCTGTCAGTTCCTATTTATCTCGTAATATCCATGCTATAAATAACTGGAAATGTTTGTACCTAGGTCTGTATTTCTAGATTTTTATTCTGTGTGTAATAATTATGCTGACTCCTAATATTTATTCAGATTTGTTGTGGGAAAGCATACAGTGAGAGAGGGAATAATGTTTTAATGCTATGAACTGATGTAATCTCTCCATTTTATCCAAATTCAGTACAGCTGACCTAATCAAGCTTTGTTTGCTATGGGCTGCTGTCCTTCATTCTTATCATACCCAGCTCCAGATGTTCAGATTCACAGCACATGCCTAGAACAGACCCGTTGGGCCAGAGGCAGATGGTGTGTGCTCTGGCTGGCCCAGAGCTCTGCAAATGTTGGTCTTTTGTCCGCTGTCAAGAAGAGTGCATGGCCACTGACTTGGGCCTGCTGCTTCTTCTGTAAGGCTGTGAATCTAGGTGTCTCTGTTTAGCTGTCAATGTTAATGTAGACTCTGAGAAATAAACATTTGATCCTTAACCTCTTTTTGGAATGATTGATTTAAAATTGGCTTGTAGAGTTAAATATTCAACAGCATGATTAAGTCAAGCTAGCTCCTTATTGTGTGCTGTTCTGGGGGGATGGGGGTAGGTGGCTGAACAACCCCAACCTTCTCAGCCTGTCCTAACAGGAGAGGGGTTCCAGTCCTTGGATCATTTTCGTGGCCCTCCTCTGGACCTGCTCCCACAGGTCCATGTACTTCTTGTACTGGGGCCTCCAGAGCTGGACACAGTACTCCAGGTGGGGTCTCACAAGAGGGGGCTAGAGGGGAAGAATCACCTCCCTCAACCTGCTGGCCATGCTTCTTTTGGTCTCACAGTGCTGTTGTATTCCATGGCGTTGCAGCTCTTAAAATTATTAATACAAAGTAATTATTGTTGTTGTTGCGGTCTGAATAAATTTGCTTTCTTTGATGGAATTTTAATGTTGAAATCTTGTACAGTGTATCTGCCCATTCACAATTCATAAATTTTCATAAGCTTCTTCAAATTTATGAGTTTAAAGCCCCCATATAGTGTTTAGAAAAGTAGAGGAATTGGTATATTTAAAAATTTTCTAGATGCAAACCGTGGAGAAGTTTTAAGGTGGTAAAATACAGCAAAGTTTAGGGATAGTAGGAGCTATAATAAAAAAATAGCTGTAACCTTTCATGGCTTCTTTTTAATAAATAGTCAGATGACTTTTGCCATCTATTCAATAATTTGTGCATTGCATTGATTATTTATGCCCAGCAAATTGACTGTTGTGTGGTGGTTCAATGGTGCTCTTTAAATAGGCTGAGCGTACACAACATACAGTGTGAGCTAAACCAGCATTTAGTGCTTCTTCCTATCACCATCATCTAGAAAACAATTGTTTACTTTCTCAAGAAGCAATACATTGGTTTATTTTCCCTCCTTTTTTTTTTTTTTTTTGGCAAAAAAGAGGGCTTTTTTTTGGCTAGTTTCATGACTACTCGGTGTCACAACTCCAAATACTGTGGTGCTAGAAATGACGGTGAAATGGGAACACTCAAGCTCACTGATTTAACAAGGAGCCCGGGAATGGAAATATGTCAAAATCTTCATATGCAGCCGAAGCAGCCTTTCTGGCATCAGCAGCAGGCGCTGGACATTCGGACATCCTTTAGTTCATCCACGTTGCCAGTGTCTTCCAAACACAGAGGAAAATTTATAAATCTACGTGACAGTGTAAAAAAGAGTCCTACAAAAAGCACAGCAAAAGTAAAAGCTGCTAGTGGTTGGGTGTCCGATGGCTCGTGTTCTAACTGTTCTTTAGGAAAGGTATGTATTGCCTGCGTGTTTGGAGATGGGCGGTTTCGGTGCAAACTGTAGAAAGTCGCACTTGTTTCTTTCTGTAGTTTTATCCTTGCTGTTTCTAGAGACTTTGTTACTGGTTTTCATCGCTAGATAAAAATAGTAATAATTGAACTTGGGCCGGCAAAGAAATGCTTCTGCTCAGTGTTTTCCCATCAAGATTGTTGCACTGTATACAGTGCGGATTTTTTTACAGCAGTTTCTTGAAAGAGAAGAGAGTCTGGTTAGCTTGAGGTTTGGTCTCGAGAATTTGTACTTTAGTCCTTTGTAAAGAGCAGCATTATGGAATGTGCTGGTTTAGCTGATCTGCCTCAGGGTGTGTATGGTGCTCTGATTTATTTTTCAGGGTAGTTGGTATTTCCTTGTGGAAGGAGTTACTGTGTTGGTTAAACATGGGAGAATGGGTATGATCCTCCTCGCAACATCTGGATTTACTGTTAGATTTGGAGGCACTCATTTTAACAGATCCCTTAAAGGCATTATTATCTTAGCTTTTAAAAATATATCACTTAAATGATTTTATTTTTGTATATAAATACTAAAGTACATCCTTAAAAAAAAAAAAGCCTTGAGATTTATCATACTGTTGTAAAAAAAATGGCTTTTGTTGTAGATGTTTGCACATGTATTTAGGCTGACAGTCCTGGCTGAAGCGAGTTATTGTTCGAGTCATGCATTCCTATGGATAATAGTTTATGATATTTGTCTGCTATATTTCACTTATATTCAAAACAAAGTTTTAAATTGGCCCAGTACTTTCTTTGTAGTTTAGATGGGTTTGCGTCCATTTAAATCAGAATCATTAAATGCTTTAGTCGGACATCTTTATTTAAAGTTAGTTTGAGGATAAGCTTTTCTTTTTCAGAATACTTCAGTGTATTCTTGGAGATTTCCTAAAAGTTACAAATGTTTCTTGAGAATTCCTGGGAAGCAGAGCACTGGAAGTGATACTATGGGCTATTGGAGCTTATTCACCTGCTTCCACAGGTACCTGTGCCATATAATCATTTTCAGACTGATTATGTACCATAGTAAAATGAAATTAGCATTCTTACGTTACAAGGAAGTTCCAGATCTTCTTTCTCTGATGATTAGAAGTCTTCTAGTTTCTTGCATTGTCCTTTCTTGTGGTAGCCATAGTGCTTGCATCGGTTCACTGTATTCTGTGAAATGTTGATTTGAAGACAGTCTTACCTTCATTTGCATTTGCATATCCTTGGAAAGTGGTTGCCAGTGTTGTCACCTCTTTCCTCACCAACATGGTAGTGCAGGAGACTCAACAGGAACATAGCCAGGATGCTTGGTGGAGCAGGGAGTGGCTTCTAAGAGTCAGTGAATACAAAACCCACTACAGTGAGAGTGCCAAGAGCTTGTGAGATTGGAACCTGAAAGAATTAAAGGACTTTGAACAGTGTCAGTTTTTAAATAATAAGGATAAAAGTTGAAACTGTTTTGGGAGGGTTCTTGAAGCATTTGGGAATGAGAAGCCCAGAAACATGGGAGTTAGGAATTGAGAAAAGGAAGGAAGCAGGAAAATAAAGCTGCCATTTGGTGCAGAGAGAGGGGTGCAGATCGTTTGGCCCATACGGAAAGCAACTGCAAGTTGGTCAGTTATTCCGTGAAGTCAAAGGGCACAGAAGTGTATGGTCAGTATCTAAGAATATCTTCAGTTTGTTTTTAGCCTTCTTTTATTGCAGAAGTTTTAAGTGTAAAACTGGAATTTTTCTGGCCTGCTAATGCTTAGCTTTTCAGTCTTAATGTTGTGTTATATTTTGATATGTACGTATCTGAAATGTTAAGTAACAGGATTTTTACTGTGTACATGCATGGGAAACTGCTTACTGTGGAACAAGGCAGAGTTGAAGGAGTGGCTTATTTTTTGCACGTGTAGGGCTGAGTGATTGCTCAAGCTATTTAATTTGATCTGCCCTCTGAAAGGTGCATTGTTCTTCCAGTAACTGGAGCTTTGCTGCACAGAGTATTTCCTGCAGCCTTTCCAAAATGCCTATTACAATTTTTCTAGGCCAGTTTAAGTTCTTCTCAACCCTCCTGTTTTTAACTCTTGAAATATTGTGTTCTTGTCCATAAATGTAAGGGTGTTTAAGTGACATTAGTAATAACTTCACAAGATACCAAATATATCTTGTTCTTGCATCTTTCAATAACTGCAACATTTTTCACCAGCTCCTTGTTTTGGGTAGATTGACTTTGCGCTGAAAAAACTTGCAGAAGTACCATATATACATTTGATAAGGGTTGCTGTTCTTGGGCTGTTTCACGCTTCTTCATTTACTTTTACTGTTTAATTTGATGTATGCTCTTGGTGTATGTTGCTTTCTATTTTAAAATATCTCAAACTTTAAAAATGTTTAATACCATTCTGGATTTTGGTTCATGTTCCGGATTTAGTGTTTTATTTTGTCATTATACTTTATTATATTTAAAGATCGCAAGAATATCTTGGAACAACCAAGTTGCAAGAACTTTGATCTGCTGTTGAGCTTGTAATTTTGATGATAGTTGCCAGTAGTTTATATTGCTGACAGCTTGTTTACAACCAATATGTTATCATCTCTAAATGATTTGAGTCAGTGTTTTGCTCAAAATGCTATTTGTAATCTTGTTCCCTTGCAGCTTAAGTGTCAGTAGTTTTTCTGGTTCTTATTTTAATGAAAATTCCTCAAACCAAAATTCTAGTAGTCTTGAAGGTATATAGTAAACCTGTCTGAATATCTTTGAGAGCTTGATTTAATCTATTTTAGGATCTTCCACCCATTTGACTAAAAGATTTTTTTTAATATTTGCCCATTTTAGCAACCTTAATGTATTTCTGATTTTTGCCCTTTAACAAAGGGGGAATCAGGGCTATCAACTTTGGCCAGTTTCCTGGCTTTTGCACACTCTTGTACCTTGGTGAAGGGTTTCTGTTGCAAAACCAGGCCACAGAAATCCTGAATCTGTCCATTGACAGGAAAAGGTTTTCTTTCGGACCCCAAGGTCTCATTACTCTGTACTGCAAGGTGAGTAACTTGGTACGAGCGAGCAATCTGGGTATGTCTTACTACCTGGGGTTCTTTGACATGAGCGCATTGCTGGGGATGACCTGTCATATGCAGCGCGGTTCAAGGTGGTTGTTTGTCTTTGGTTGTAGTTACCGTCTCTGAACCCATATGCTATTGCAAATTTTTTTTTAAGCTGTTGAATTTTAATCTTGTTTGTTTTGAATTTTTTTCTAGTTTTCATTATTTTTGACATTTTATTGGTGATTTTTAGCCCACAGAAGCTGTTCCTTCCTCTTCTCCCATTGTCCCTGTGATCCCTGTCCCACCAGTCCCTGCTGAGACCACTGTCATCCCATCCACCATACCACAGGTTTTTATTCTTTGTTTTTGTTATATTTGTTCAACTTTTATTTATTCCATTTATTTCATTGCTTTGTTTAAATTCACCTTTTGGTACTCTCATACACAGGTTTGAGATGAACTATGAAACAGCTGAATTAGTGATACACTAGAGTTAAATCTATTTTTTTATTGTTTATAGCAGCTTTTAGTCCATTTAAAATCTCTTTTCATATGCAAGTATATTAGTAAGTTGAGAAATAACTAAAGAAAAAAGCAGCAAAATAATGGAAAGAAGCAATAGGATATTTTTTGTATACATCATTTTAGAGCCATTTCACCCTTGATGAAGTGCTATTGCTTCAGTTAGTTATAGAAAATTGTCTCATCTCATATACAAATAGTTAACACATGCGATGCAACTGCAATTGATGAAAGACATTTCTAATGTTCTTTGGCCATTTGTTGGTACTAGTGTCCTTGGAGGCATTGAGAATACAAAACAGTTTTGGGGGGGCTTTTACCCCTCTGTTCCCAACATATCTGACCTATAAAATGTGTTTCCCTTCTGGATCCTCATCCTTTAGGTCACATAAAGTCAACACACAAAAAACGCAACCACCCTGTCCAGACAAGTGAAGCAGTAAACATGAGTTAACGTTAGTATCTTGCACATAACCTGGAATATGTGACCACAGCACGACGAGCCAGGAGAGAATTCTGGATAGGTAGCAGTTACATTTTTTGTGTATAGAATGGCATTCGGCTTTTAGTTTTTTCCAACTTCACTGTAACTTTCAGTGCAAAAAATCTCAAACAATGAATGCTTGTCTCCTGAAAAGACGGGTAACTTCCTGGAATGCTTTGGTGATTATTACAGAATATTACGGGGATATTTTTGCAGTATATGTGTCAGTATGGTTTTTTTTTCTTAAGATCAGCTTTCAAACCATGTGCTTAAACTTGCAACAGGTGGTAATATTTTTTCTCTGTGTTGTGTTTCACATATTGCAATAATCATAAAAAGTTTTTACAGTTGGCTGATTTATAGTGCAGTTTCTAGTGGATGTGTTTACAGGAATCTTTAACCCAGACTTTTCCCAACAAGCAGACCAGAGTTTTGATTAGGTTCGGAAATATTTCCTTCTTATAGAGGAATTCTGCCCACATCAGGGTTTGAGGCAAACACCCTAGTGCAGTGAGCAGACTTCTGTTGTCAGCCTTGATGGGTAAAGATAACTGAGTCTCCAGTAACATTTACTGTCAGGGAATTGCCAGTAGGCTAAATTTAATTTAAAATAAAGTAATTATTGCTATATGTTCGTCTGTTTTCTTTGACTGCCATTGCTGTGACAGGATTGCTGTCCATTGATGATGCCGGATTACAATCAGAGGAGTAAGGATTGAGTGGTCTTTGCCTCTGTCTTCTGAGTTGTGTATGAATGTCTGCAGGAGTTAGCTAAGTAATTCTGCATCAGCTGGGATTCTAAGTAATTAGAAAATACCATAGAAGGTTATAATCAACTTTGGATTTGGCAGATGCATTTTTGTGCAACAGATACATCTCCCTGTTCTGTTAATCACTTTACCCCTTAGGCGAGCTCTGAGTCTGCTTGTAAACAAACTTGTCAAATGGCTTCTAAATATTTGAACAAGCCTTGGCACAGAAGCTTGAAAGTGTTAGGTAATTTAGAGAACTCTTGAAAACCAGACTGAAGTACCAGGTTTTCCATCCAAAAACATTTGATGTTTTTAGTTAGATGTTGCCCTGTCTCTTTGCAGTGTCCAGCTGTACCTTCGGAATGCCTGACACAAAGCTTTTCTCCTTCCTGCTTGGAAGTGCTGGTAAATTATTGCCTCTTGCTGGAGAATTCAGATGGTTGTAGTGGAGTTTTAGAACAACCATTTAACTTACAGAAGGTGTTTTGCATCAGTTGGCTAGTTTGTGTCTCAATCACACTGTTTGCATAGAAACCTCACATACTAATAGCAATTGGCTTTTAGCTAGCTTTCCTCTTTAAGACTCTTAAAGCACACTTTTCAGCCTCAAGAAAAAGGTTCATGAGTAACCAGCTTTCACTGGCACTGCTTTTGTTGAATATACTTTGATATTACAGAATCGGTGTTTTGTTTTCTATTTATAAATTAAAATTATCTTCATAGTTAATACATGAATATCAAATAAATGTGTGTATATACTGATCTCTTGTAGATCCACTGGAGATTAGACTGTAACGCTTCATATTCAGTCAGGTTCTTTTTAATTCCATGTATTGTTTTGGTTTGGTTTTCTTAAAATCATGTTAATTCTAAGGCTCTTACAGGGATGGCAATGCATAATTTAATTGCTGGTATTTTTAGTACAGGATTTTAAAAAAAAATTTAATCTTTTAATAGAACTTGCACTTGAATAAGAAGCAGAAATTGGAACGTAACTTATTGGTAGGAAGTGGTTGTGAGGGATAACACTGTTTCAACAGACATTTTTATCATGATCCTAGTAACTAGTACTTGGTTTCTGTACTATATAAAGTGTGCCCATGCTTCTTCCGAGAGAATTGCTGGGTGAGAAAGGTGTTTGACATCTTGACAGAGTCATGTTATCCTTTTCGTTTCCTTTTTTAAATAATCTACTCTGTTAACTTGCATAGATACCGCCTGATTTTAGTACTTACTAAACGATACAGGCTGGATTTCTGACACAGCAACCTGAGAGCAGATTAATGACTCCTGTCCACTGATGGGAGAATGTTCATCTCAGCCTTTCAGTCTTTTGTAAGGAACTTCTGAGTCATCACTTACTTCATACATAGCTTTTGGGAGCTTTAAAAATAATGAATTCTTCAGAAGTTTGTTGTTGTCATGGTAGTTAAACTAAAATGCAGAATATGAGTAGGTTAATGTGATTGCGATGTTTTCGTAGGTCTTAAATTTATCTTTAAATGAGTTTAATATTGTCTTCTGTTGCAGTCTGTTAATATGTCCGTAAATTTGTTTACACACACACACAAGAGATTTAAAAAAAAAAAGCTAAAGAGTGTCTTAATTTTAAAGATAATGAATTTTTAAAAACCATTTTAAAAAACTCCTCAACTTCATTAAAGCAGTAAGGAGATTAACTTTGTTTTGTGCCACTGAGTTTGTAACTCTTGTTGAACTTAATACATCAAATGTATTTGGAGTCTGGAATGTATCTGCACATTTTGTGAAGTTTTTTGGGTTTGTTTTTTTTTATTATTTTCTTAGAGCAGCATAGATGCTACCTATTTTAAAGGCAGATAATTGATGTAAATATATGAAATCTCTTTATTTTGAAGTATTTAAGATAAATGCCATCAATCTCTGTGGATTTTCTTCCAGTTGAAACCACATTTTTTTCAGAAAAATTCTCAGTAACATCAGAGAATAAAAGTATTAGGTTACTCTCCTGGCTAGCAAGAACTATTTCACATTTCTGTAGCAATAATCTGCTTATGGCTTGTGAATCCACAACAATTTTCTGATAGAAGCCCATGCTGCTGTGTGGTAGATGAATGGCAGCTGTGGTTTGGCTTTCAAAAGCCAGTTTTGTAGATCCTTTCTTCCATAATTTAGCATTTCTGTAAGTTGTTTTTTGTTTTTGTTTTTTTTAGTTTGTTCTTTGCAAGTTGAAGAGGTGGGGGAAGTGTTCCTAGTAGGAAGAAAGAGGAATCAACTCCACCAAAATTCTGTTTCAGATTTTGGCTGGTAAAGCAACTTCTGAATGTCACAGTACAAGTACTAGAGTAACTGACATCATGTCCAAGCGATAGCATGACTCAGTTTTTCTTTTTAAAAATAGGATAATAAGTGACAGGACTTGTATATATAACATATGAGCTCAGAATTTTGGAAGAGCGTGGTTTTGTGGCGTGAAGGCAATTTGTTCAGGGTAGAAACAAGTGTTACAGAAGGTGAATTTTTAAGATTCTCAAGGTGAGACTACCTTTTAATAGACATTTGAGAAACATAGCAAATTAAATGTTGTATAATTATCATTAGTATTGCTTTCTCTTATGCTGTATAATTTTCTTTTTATTCTTTTGTTAAAGGCAAATCCCCCTCCAGTGCTGGTGAATACAGATTCTTTGGAGACTCCAACATATGTAAGCCTATATTTGCTTTTAATTATACCTTTAGATAATGTTTTATGTACGTAGTTGTGTAGGTCTGTTGTTACTGTTTAATAAAACCTGTTTTACCTCTCTTACGGTGCTTGGTTTTGCCAGCTATCCTTATGGTTGTTTGAAGTCCTTAAATAGCTGTTTCATAACAAAAAATATGTTTTAGATTGCAGGTGGAAGGTTCTGTGTGGGTACCAGTATGTGACAGTGCAAAACACAAGTTGTTTGCAGTTCCAGAGGTTCAGTGTTCAGAGAACAATCTGTTGCTTCAACTGTGCCGGCAGATGCTTTAATATTTAATGTGCCCTTTCCATTGCACTTCTGATAAAAACACTTTTTCATGCAGTGGCTATACTTAAGATTTTAATGCTCTAAATGTTCATTAAAATGGGTTCGTTCTGTCTGAAACATTAAGGTAATAAGTGTGGTTACGTGGAGGCCAAAATGTGTGTTTGGCAGCGTGTGTTTTGTGACAGGAATATCCCTGGCAGACAGAGACTTCAAGCGCTTTGGGATGTATGTAAGTTTGGCAGAGGTTTCAGGCCTGAATCTTCCTGCAGTTACTTGTATCCCAGTTGTTTTTTTCCATTTTCCTGGACAGCATTAGTGCCTGTACTAGCTGCTTTATTATAATGTGTTTAAGTACTGCTATTAGCAAGTAAAGAGTAAATCTTGTCCTTGTCAAAAGCATTCATAATTTAACAATATTGCTAGAAAGAGCTGTAATAACTCAAGAGAGACAAAGCATGAATTAACGGTTTAAGCAGAAGACAAAAGATTAGTACGGTGACATAACTGGCTCATAAGGGAGTGTAATAATGATGCCTCTGACGAAAAGATCACAGCAGCAGCCTGCAGTGCGTGGCCCCTTGTTTGATGTGATGCAGATATGGTTTAGAAAAGCGTACTGAAGGTGAGATGTCTTGCTGCACGCACAAACTAAACCAAGGAAAAAAGTGGTTAATAATTATGTATTCACGTTTCAGAGGGCGCCGTCTGATAGAGGCACGTCGAGGAGAGTAGACAGTAGAAACAGGAGGAGAAATAGCATGAACAGAACAAACTGGTACTTCAAATTATAAACTGTTGAAATTATCAGTTTGCAGTGAATGTGAAACAAGCCCAAAATCATCTGTAATCTAACCTACTCTGTAGGCATAAGAAGTTTGATAAAGGAATAACCTTCTAGATTCACAAGTACCTAATGAAATTAAGTGATATATAATGCAAAATCATACTTGTGAAGTAACTGCATCTTGAATCTACAAAAATCTTAACTATTGACGTTTCTTCTACTGAAAGAAGGAAAAAAGCAAATTATGGAACAAGAAAGTAGTCAAGAGCACGTTATCCAAATCATGAAGCTGCTGAGGAAACAGTCCCTCTTGGAACTCAAATGGGTTGGGAAGAAAACACCAAGAAGCATATTTTGTTTTTATTCTTTGTGAAAGCCCAAGGAAATTCAAACAAAACTCAAGTTCGTGGCACGTGAAAGTTTAACCATACCAGAGCAATTAACTTCAGTACAGCCAAAAGGCTCTAACCAAATTCTGCTGAACTGCTAATAGGCTTTCAGGTTCAAAGGCGATTGCTGTGGCATAATTACAGCATTGGCAGAGAATTTCCCTCATCCAGGGGAAGTCCCTGCAAATACGGCTTGGCTTAGTGGATCTGAGATCTGTTCAAAATGTGCAAAAGGTAGAATAGGCCAGTAGTTTTTATAATTTGATATATCCTTGCTCCTGTCTTCGCTAGCATTCATTTTTTTAGATGAAATTTATTCAAAGGTGAATATAAAAAAAAAAAAAAAAAAGGGACTACAGAACTGACCTAAAGCAAAAGATAAAAATCATTGAGGTTCTTGTTTGCTACTTTTTATCTAGATGATGTTTTAAAATTGGATACAGAATTTTGTACATGGAAATAAACAAGAGACTCCTTAATATATTAGAATTGGCTTTGTTTTGCCTAATGGTAATGAATAGGGAAATAAATCATTATCCTTGTTGTTTATTTTTTTAAAAAGCCAAGGGCAAAAAAAGCACCACATATAGATCAGTCATCATGCACAATGCATTTCTCAGGTACTGTGGTACTGGATGACAGGTTCACTTAGCACTTGTCATTCCTGTAGATAATAGCTCAAGGACTAAGCTAACATAAAAACTTCTTGATCACAGTGGCTTCTTTCGTGTTGGTGTAGTAATAGAGTTGCATGTACTAAGAAGGTCAAGACATTTTCCCTTTTTAATGGAGAAATATCATGTGTTAAAACCACAGTATCTTTTCCACTGAGCAGACTATGAAGGGCTTAATCATTTTTGTGATGCTGCACAAAGAAGATGAGAAATAACCTGTTATGGCTGGAATGGACATGGCTTCTGCTGTTTTAAGGGGAGATATAATTAGAGAGTGAGGAAAAACTGTAATGAGGAGTAAAGATCTTGCCATTAGACTGCTTGTGAAAGCTGCAGCATCTCCAGCTTTTGGGGCTTTTAAACATGCTAAATAAACATGTGGAATGAAGTAGATGTGATCTTAATTTTGTTTGGAGTGAATTAAAGTCCCTTTTTTCATTCTCTGCTAGAAAAATTGTAGAGACTTTAAAATACTTTATTAATATATTTTGTATCTTTATAAAATCTTGAATAGTATGTTAAAAGTACAGAGGGCTACAAATACAGAATATCTTAAGAACAGACAGGATTATTTGTAAAATAATAGTATAAATGTTATTTCTTCTGTTGTTAAATTCATCTTAAAAGAGTTGAAATAGGGAATTGCCTGTAGCTATGTGCTGTATATGCTACTGTAGATATCTGCAGAGGAAAGAACTTGAGCTCCAGCTCTTCTGGTTTTGGCCTATTTTAATTTGTTGATCTTTAGCATATACGTAAAATGATAACTAGTATTATAAACAATTTTAAATGTTGCTTTAGAAGGGTCTTGCCCATTCCTAATAAGAAATGGTGTAAAGCATCAGTCCTGGATTTTTCTCTGCTCTGTGAGAAACAACAGTTGAAAATACTGCTCTGATGTACACAGGCTCTACCCCATGACCCCCTCCTTTTTTCTCAGTTTCAACTTGCAATAGGGTCTGAAGAACATCTGGGGATCTCAAGAGCTTTTTTTTTTTTTTCTCTCTGGCAATCAGAAGCAGAGGGCCTCAGCTCTACAGTATCTGTGTGTAGAACAGTCTGCTCTCTGAAATCTTAGCTTTTAAACTCATACAGAAAGAGTGTCTGATTCATGTACACAGCAGTGTGGTTTTACAGCCATAGTGATTCTGTGAAAGTCACCCGTCCCCTCTGAGCTCAGGGGTCACTGTGAATCAGCTGAGATTTGATGGGAGTGAATTGCCAGCCCAGCAAACTGGGTCATGTAAAGTGTAAAATTCTCTGTAAGTCTCACTTTTCTTTCTTTATAGGTCAATGGCACGGATGCAGATTATGAGTATGAAGAAATTACTCTTGAAAGGGTAATATACTAAATGTCGTTCTGTACTCTCTTTTAGATGGAATTTATGATGCTTTAATATGAAAAATTAACTTCTTGATATTGCTTGATTTTCCAGAACAATCCTTACAGGGTTGGTTTTTTTCCTTTAGGTAGATCATTTAACCTAAAGAAAAAAAAAGACACCCACTTGCTGGAGCAGGAACAGAAGTTTTTATTAATGTCCTTGACCATTAAGAGTAAAGTGGGGGAAGGTTCTCCCTGAAACATGCTGCATTTGATTAATGTTATTATCCAGGCTTGTAGAGAGTAATAACACAAATTACGATTTCATTTGCTCTGTTGCCATTTATGATGGGCTTTTATTTATACCATTAAGTTTGATACGAGATTCAGGCTTCCAGTTGAGATCATATGTGTTGCTTTGGTTGCTTTGCGATGTTGAGATCTATCTTAGCTCTGTTTTCTTGAGCTGCACTTTTAACAAAAAGGAGGAAAGAAATGGTTGTATTTGATACCTGTGCAGTTCTGGTGGTGAAACTTATATAGATTTGGTTCTATATTGAATCAAATAGATATAATAGAATATATTTTCCGTAAAAAAGAAATGTGCAATATTTTTTTCCCTTCTGCCTTTAGGGAAATTCAGGACTTGGCTTCAGCATTGCAGGTGGTACAGACAACCCACATATTGGGGATGATTCGAGTATTTTCATTACAAAAATTATAGCCGGGGGTGCAGCTGCACAAGATGGAAGATTACGGTATGGTGACTTTCTGTGTTGGGTTGCTAAGAGTTTATTATTATATTTGAAAGAGTGGATAGCACACTTCCTGTCACTTCTAGTAGTTTTACCATCCTACACTACTTTTCAAGTAAGTTTCTTACAGAAGTATTTTGTAAATGTTTGAGTGGACCAGGTTGGTTTTTTTTTTCCCAGTCAATAAAATCTGCAGTTAAGTGAACTTTATCTTTCTTTTGTATTCACTGCCGTAAATTGGTTACACCATATGTTCTATAGTGCTTAATTCAATATACAAAGGAAGAGCGTAGTCACGTAGGATAGGTAACCCTTGGTTATCTATATGCAGATTTTCTGATCTATAAGACACTCGAGCTTAATAAACAACCATCTTTTATGCTTGGTATAATTCTGTGGCTTCATTTTTGAAAGATACTACACATCTTGAAAGGCAATATATTTTGTTTAAATTAATAGAGTACTGTTTCTCTGGTATCCTCCGTTTTCTTATTTAATTGTGGACGCAATACTACAACTTAACTCCTGGTGAGGAAATGTTGTCATATTGCTAGGTGGTAGCAAGTGATGTTTGCAACTTCCTTTGAAGAGTACTGTTAGAAGTTACTAACAAATTGCGTTAATAAATTATTTTTCTAACCCAGAGCAGTCTTTGAATATACTCCTGTATCACTGTAAAAAAAAAATAAATAATCCAACACATCTGCTTGCAGGTCCAGGTTTTTGTTTCTTGTGTTGTCAAGAACTTGCCCTGTCAGTTTTGGTGCAAATGCCTGATATATTATTCTTTTTAGTCCTAATAAGCTTATTTCAAGGCTTTGTTTTAGCTTGTTAGCCATTGTCAGAGGTACATCTGGCAGAACATGGTGACAGGTGGGTCAGGCATTGTACTTAGTGTCAGGAGAGCTCAGTGTTACTACAGCAACATGTTAAATGGAGTGGAAAGTCAGCACTTAAACGGCTTGTGAAAAGCAGGAATGGAGGTTGACTTGTTCATATCAGAGCTTAAAACTAGTGTGTTCCCATTGTTTGCCTCCTAGTTTCTGATTTTTAAAATTCTTTCTTATAGCCCTAAAGAAAAGGTAGTTTGTACAAAGCTTTGCTGTTTAAATTAAACACATGTAAAATGGTGTCCTCTTTGGCTGTGAACAAAATATTCCTGCTATAAGTTTTCTAGTAATCCTTGTTTTACTTTTAAGATCTGATAATTAATTTTAGAGCATTGTCTTGAATCAATATAATTTTGAAGCAAAATCTGTGTCTTAATGTGTTGACATGTATGTGTATTGTAGAAAAAATGAGTGCTGATGTGTCAGCTCTGCGGCAACACGTGAGCTGAACATGAATGTTGTTCTCTCTAGGGTTAACGATTGTATTCTACGAGTAAATGAGGTGGATGTTCGTGATGTGACACACAGCAAAGCAGTTGAAGCATTGAAAGAAGCGGGATCAATTGTACGACTGTATGTCAAAAGAAGAAAACCAGTCACAGAAAAAATAGTGGAAATCAAACTTGTAAAAGGCCCTAAAGGTATATAGGAAGTATAAAGCTTCTGTTTCACAAGAATGGTAGATCTGACAGATTTCTGCATTTATTTTTTGAAATAAAACAGTACCTTGTATATGAAGTTGTAGGAAATACAGAAAAGTGAAAAATAAGATAATGGGACTTCAGATGCTCCTGAATTTTCATCCCTGTGCCTTGGAGCTGTTCTTGCAGAATACTTTTTTTTTCAAATGATAAAAATGTGTTTCTGATTGTATTTAGTAATTTTTAAGTACATTATAAATAAGAGTAAAATATTTCATTTAATTACCTAGAAAGGCTCTTTGAGAGATGAAAAAGCATTTAGACAAGTATTCTTCTGTTTCTATACGGGTAAATGTTGGACAATCATCCTTTAAATATCAGCGATGGTGCTGTAGCTCTGCTGTGTGCATCTTTCACAAGAGATGAAGTAAATGATTTAGCTTTTTATTTTTTTCAACTTGTGTAAATGTTAAATCTTTTCCAGAACTTTCGGGAAAATTATAGAGTTCTCTTGGAAAGGCATCCACTATTTCTTCAGCCTGAGCCCAGTATTTATATATATATATGATATATGATATAAATATCATTATTATTTATATAATATTTTGAATCTAATGAATGCTAAAATGTTTCTTGAGTGATGGCTTTATCTTCAAGCAGGTCTTGGTTTCAGTATTGCTGGTGGTGTAGGAAATCAGCATATACCTGGAGACAACAGCATCTATGTAACCAAAATTATTGAAGGTGGGGCAGCACATAAAGATGGCAAACTTCAGAT
>VZZY01000746.1:55643-137852 GCA_013400335.1 Eurystomus gularis
AAGATGGCAAACTTCAGATTGGAGACAAACTTTTAGCTGTAAGTAAGAGCTGCATTTTTAATTTTTTTTTTAATGGTCATTCACTTTTATGCCCAGTAAGGGCAGGATTCACTTTGTGGTGAAGGTGTTACTTCATAGAAATCAGTAAAAAAATTGATATTGCCAGGAAATGAATGATAAAAATTAAATCTGCTGTGTTCAACACTATCTCATTGGGAAATCTGAAATCAGCCCAATGTTTCATACACAACCTGTATTGATCAGCATGTTTATTTCTGATGTCTGCTATTATTTTTTGGGATCCAAGTGATGGGATTGTAAACCAGCATGCAGTGGGATTGTTTCTCTTCCCAAAAAAGAACGGAAAGGAACTCCCATGTGCTGGTGGCTTGTCAGCCTGTAATGAATCTGCTGCTTATATTGGATTTCAGTGATTGTAATGCTTTTGAATGCCGTGCCTCTTTTTTTTTTTTTTTTTTTTTTAAGCCTGAAATACTTCAAAGTTGAATTTTCTATGCATGAAGTAAAAATAACTTTCAACTTCCTTAAATTCCACCTGCAAATCTAGTTGTCCAGCTAGAAAAATGAGAGCCAGAGCCAGGAATTTTTGAATGAATTTCTGAATTGTAAGTTTGACTCGTGTAATTGCTCCACTGTCCTAGCTCTGCCAGGCAGTACCTGCTTCTGTGGGAGCTTTGAGTTCATCTGTACTCAGTGTACATGAGAGCAGAAGAATTAGGAATGAGATCTTGGTGTTTCAATGGATAGTTCTGTGAAATCAGCTCAAGACATGAGCAAATCTTTACATGAGAGTTTGGAGAAAAAGAGAAAGAATATATTATGTTTACTATTTACTGTTAGCACAATAAATACACACCTTCATGTGCTATGCAAAATCATAGACTCATAGAATGGTTTGGGTTGGAAGGGGCCTCAAAGATCATCTAGTTCCACCCCCCCTGCCATGGGCAGGGACACCTCTCACTAGACCAGGTTGCTCAAGGCCCCATCCAACCTGGCCTTGAACACCTCCAGGGATGGAGCATCCGTAGTCACCCTGGGCAACCTGTTCTAATGTCTCACCATCCTCAGGGTGAAGAATTTCCTCCTAATTTCCAATCTAAATCTACTTTCTTCCAGTATCAAAACCATTACCCCTTGTCCTATCACTACAGGCCTTCGTAAAAAGTTCCTCCCTAGCTTTCTTGTAGGCCCCCTTCAGATACTGGAAGGCTGCAATAAGGTCTCCCCAGAGCCTTCTCTTCTCCAGACTAGTGTTTTACCTTAATAGCAAGAGTTTACAAAATCTGTTGCCTGTGAAGTCAAACTGGTTCCTGTTACTTGGCATGTAAATCAGTCAGTTTGGGATCTTCTCTGGTTTTGACCTCTACTTTTAACCTCTTGCACTAATATGTTGTCCCATTATAATGTCTAAAACTTAGTTATGTCATGACAAGGTCATGTAGGATTTATTCTTACAAGAAGAAACTTTGTTCTGTTTAATGCTTGCAGTAACATCCTGTGTCAGTGCTGTGACTGTGCACGCTTATGGCATTTTGAGTGTCATATTTATGCCATCAGTTTTCCTAAGTCCATGCCTTCTTTACAGTGTTACAGTTAATACAGTTTTTTATAATCTTTTGAGGAAAGACTTGTCTTTCATATATTTCACAGCACTACAAAGCATCTCTTACGTAACTTTTATATAACCAATTATGGCACATGCATCCTAATAAAGGCTGTAAATGCCAGAGTGCTCCAACAGCTTTCAGGGAGTGTCCTGATGAAAACGTACATTTTTCTGTGTTGAGAATTATTTTATTCTTTTTTCTTTAGGTGAACAGTGTTTGTTTAGAAGAAGTTACTCATGAAGAAGCAGTGACTGCCTTAAAAAACACATCTGACTTTGTTTTTCTGAAAGTTGCAAAACCCACCAGCATGTTCATGAATGACAGTTATGCCCCTCCTGACATCACGAACTGTAAGTTCAGCTTAGATTTGTGATTTAATTTTTTTTTTCCCATTAGGGCTTCAACATACTCGATTTCTAGTATTTTAATAGTTTCAAGCTTTTAAAATTATACAGTGTGAAAATTTGATATCAGAAAGTTGGTGAAAATTGTATGCTGAGCAGAGTAACATCCTATAGCTTGTGTACTGAAAAGACGGCAACAATGGGGCTTTCAGTGTGTGTCAGTGGCTGATGTGGCCTAGTCCTGGTGGCTTGATGTTTCTGATAACTTGCTGATGAGTACAGGAAGAATTTGTGCCTCGTTCTCCTTGGAGGCTGTGAAGAGTAACAATGCATAGGTGTCCAGTGACCTGTGAACTGAGAAAAAGACAATACTGTTTTCAGGTAGAGGCTAGTGATGTTCTGCCTTCTTTTTTTTTCTTCTCTGTTTTCCTGCTTTTTCATGACCTGCACATACTTAAATAAACTGGACTGGGAGGTCCTGACCTCTAATGCCTTCCTGTCAATGTGTTGCAAAATTCCATGTTAACTTGCTTGAAATATTACTTCAGTTTTGACATAAGTGTTGATAATTCTAATGGAAAACCAGTGAATGCTTGTTGAAAACAGTTATAACAATTTCTTATCGACATAAAGGACTATTTACAGGAGTCTTTTTGAAGTCAGACATCTGCATCTGGAAAGTTCAGGGCTGAACTACAGTGTAAATAAAAATGTAATTGAATATATTGTTTCTTCAAGAGGGATATACATTTGGTGTTTGGAGGAAGGGATAAGAATGATAGAACTGTATCATTCCAAGACTGAATTGGTTGACTTTTCTGGATGACCAGTTTTACTCCTGTTCAGATACTACTTAATGTGAAAAAGTGAACGCTTTTGGACTAAAAAGCCACTAATGTAATCTAAAAGAATAGGTAAAGAACAGCAAACAGAAGTGCAGCACAACAAAGGACTGAAGTAACTTAAAAGCCCATCATTTATTGGCAATAGCTAGAGTATCTTTAAATCCATTTGTAAGCTTATTGAATTACAGTTTGGAGCTAATTAAGTTTTATGTCTTCACTCCATTATTAGAAAGATGTTCTTGAAGGCTCTGTTCTTTGACCTAAAAGTAATTTTCAGCCTGCACTTACTCATCTCCAGTTTTATACTGGTTAGAGAGCAGCCATTTTCTCTTACAGTATCTAGTTTGTCCAATAATACAGCCTTTCCCACTCTTGCCTTGGAAGGCAGACTTCTTGTTCTCTTTCAGTCATAACTGACCTCTTCATATGTTTAACCTTGAATTTTGGTTTTCTGGATCAGAGGTAACCTGATTTGTACGTAGTGTTCCTGTTAGTGGTGTAGTAACATGATTACACTGCTGTGGATGATGTGACAAACTTAGAAGTGTCTTACTTATTACTACTGCATCTGATAATTTGCCCAATCCTAATAAATCAATGATACCCTGATACTGCTGTAGTTAGTACTTATTACCTCTTGCTGAGTGCCCCTGATTACAAAGCACTACAGCAATTTAAAGAACTGGATATCTCTTGGGGAGGAAAACTGCATTGAAACTGTTCAGGTTGTGTGAGTGGAGGAAGGAACTTGTAGTAGGATTTGAAAAACCTACTCCTTTACTAGGCAGCCACAGGAATAGTTGGATATAAACGTAGGTTCTCATCTTAATTTTTTATGTGCTTTGGTGCTGTTCATTAAATGATAGTTTGATCTTAAAAAGACTGTGCACTCAAAGAGAGATACCAAACTCAATGTGGCTGATTCTCAGAATTGTAGATCAGTAGTTCATTTTGGGTAGGGGAGATTAGGCTGCTGAGAGTCTGATTTCCTCTTTGACAACAAATTGGCGTTCTCCCTTTGGTGATATTTTGTTCTTATATTCATATTATGTGTATCAGTATGTACTTCTAAAGGAATATTTGCTCTACAGTATGCATAAGGGCATGCTGTTAGCCTTCTCACACAGCAAATTAATTTCTCTCAAATGGGGGATGAGTTGTAGACTGTTCATTGAAGTTAATTGCATTGTAACATAGAGTCATAAAAGAGACAGTGGTATCTTCAAGAATACCTTCTTACCATGTCCAATGGCTCTTCAGGAACGTTCTGTCAAGGGTAATCCCACATGATTGCCATGAAGATGTGTTCTGCCATCTTGCCTGGAGCCTTAATTTCCCAGTATACATGACTTAGTCTCACATCTGTTTTCTGGAGGTAAATGACTTGGCCTCACACGTAGGCCCTCTTTTGTCCAAGTTTCTCTTCATTTGGCTGCTCTCCCTGTAAGTGGGACTTGAGAGGGACAGTGACGTTCTGTGCAGCCCAGTATATTGTCTTTTGTGTGAAGTGGTGCTGCTTCTGTTCACTGAAAATTGAGAAGACAACCTCCTGAGCTGTCATGCCCCTCAAGCTCTAGCAGCTTCTTTTGGGAACCTTTCTCCTCTTGCTGAAGCATTTTGAAAAAATCAGGCAAGATCTCTCAGATTCCAGGTGTCTGTCTTCTGTCCTTTTTCTGTACTTTTGAATAGATTTTCTGGGTTTTGTTTCATTTAACTGCAGTTTTAACCTTCAGTTCTCTGTCTGAAGTTATTCTGGCTTTTTACTCTGTTTCTGGTAGACTTTTGTCAACATTTAACCAAAGAACATTCGTCTGCTGGGTCCTTTGATGAAGCTTAAGTCTCTTTCTTCTCCTTACAGCAGGAAAGCCTTTCCTACCCAAGGCTTCATATGCTTGTCTCGCTGTTGATCAAAGTGCGGCTGGCTGTTACTGCAGCTGGCGTGGAGACTGGACCTACTGCCTGAATTCTGCAAATAAAATAGATCCAAAGGTCTTGCGTGAGGTGTTTAATGACTTAATTCAAGGAAATCAGTTTAGCCTTTTTAAAAATCTTTCACTTATTAGAAACAACCCCATGTGGCTAAGATGCTAGATGCTCTTTTTGTAATACAGGCTAGAACAAAACAGTATCTTCATATTTCCATTCAAAGGGGGATACTAATCTCCTCAAAAGCTATTGCATCTTTATAAAGGAGTACTATAACTTTGCAACTAGAAAGCCTCCCCTTTCTGTGGGGAGCTGCTCAATTAGATAGAACTCATACCAAAAAATGGTGGCTCCTGTACATAGGATTTTAAAGCTGATGTTCTCAAGGCCACCGTTTCGAGGTTTGTTTGTACCTTCGTTCTCATCTCAGATGAAACCTCAAAAACTGATGCTGCATTTAGCAGAGTGGTACCTGGCTTGGGAGCTTTAGTTTAGGGTCTCTGGAAGAGGTTTTCCCAGGTGACAGATGTTAAAGATGCATTTTCTAGAATCACCTGATTTGTAAGTGAATGTTGAAACAGTTTTCCTTTGCCTGCTAAGCTGTAGCTGTTTTGAGACATATATTTACAACCCTCCTTCGTATTTCTGTCCATCAGAATCCTCTTATCCAGGTTCTCAGGAGTTCAGGCCCATCATAAAGGAGAAATAATACATACTATTCCTTTCACTACTGACCCTCTGAAATCTTCACAGAGGCTGCCTGCTGACATGTCCATTACAAATTATGTTAAGTTAGAAACCCTGCCTGCTACCTGAGTATATGTGTAGACTGCTCACTGCCCAAAACTCCCCTTGGGTTTTGGGGTGTGGGTTTCTTGTTGTTTTGTGCATGTGTGTGTGTGTGCGGTGTTAAACACTCATTTTATCAGAAACATCTAAAGGTACAGTGAAGAGCACTTACCAGCTTGGTATCTGTACTGTCTGCAGAACATGCAGTATTATTGCTCACTATGCTGACTTCTTTGAATGTGGCAGTTCACTCAAAAGTCCACAAAACACAAAATTCAGAATTTGGTTCTCTTTAAGACTGTCTTTCTGGAACTGGGCTAGTTTAGCTATAGGACTGCCTCACATTCCCTGGTGATGGGGATTTAAAATGCAATGCTGAGGATACGGAAGAATTGTTTGAGAAACAGGTTCACAAGTTTCAGTATTGAGGTATTACACAAATTCTGTTTTCTTTTAGAACTCCTGTAGCCACACAGTAGTACAGTCTTGTCAGGTGGTCTGGTGGCCCAAAAGATGGCACAAAGTAAGTTAGCCATGTGGTAATTTGATATTTTGTATTTCTTTGGGCTTAGTGTCTTTGAATCAAGGGACATTCGATCAAGAGGTTTCTGGGATTCTGATTTATGACAATATTTATTGTGGCACCTGGGGCTGAAAACTGACCTCCGTCATTTGATATTTATCAGAGTGAGTGCATGGCTTCCGGCTGCCCATGAGGGATTGATGTTGAAAATCTTATTAAAGAAGAGTTGGGGCTGTCTGAGACCGGAGCATTTAGCAGGGAATGGATGTGGTAGCTCTAGAGGCTGGCATGTGTATGGGTGATGAAAGCTTGACCACAGCACTTGACAGTCTGGAATAGTTGGTTGCTATGCCTGTTCCTATTGCTACTGTTCATGGCACGCAGAGGAACAGCAGCACTGTAGGTGGGATGGTCCTGTGGACCAGTGCCACCTAGCTGGCTAGCACCATTGGCAGCTAAACTGATTTTTTTGAGAATCATAGCTATTAGTCTTCTGTAATAGGTCATATGTCAGTAGGGAGTGTAAACTGCCTCAGTGATCTATATATAAATGTTGGTTATTAAATAGTTCCTGGAACAAATGTCCAGTAACTTGCTGCAGTAAATGCTTTTAAAGTTATTCAGTTGAAATATTACTAAGAAAGTCTAGAACTTGCTATTTAAAAATACCAACATTACCTGTTGTCAAGGGTTAGAGCTGGGCTGGCCACTAGGTGAATGACAGATGCTCTGTATTAACCCCTGTCCCTTCCCTAGGTGGAAGAGAAAGGGAATAAGGAAGAGAGACTTATGGATTGGAAAAAAGCCCTCAAACAGCTTTAATGAAAATTTAATAAAATGGAATATATAACAATATATGCAAAACCAATATCGAACCCAACCCCCCTGGTGGCAGCTATGTCACCGTCATCACTGTGGAGCAGGCACTGGGGAAGTCCCAGACTGGACTCAGTGGCAGGTGGGAACCAGTTCAGGAGCTGGATTCTGGAATGCACAAATTGGGATCAAAGGCAGAACAAACAGAGTCCTCCTCAGACGCTGGCCATTGAGGAATAGAGCTTGACCCTCATGATCCCTCAGCTTTACACTGAATATGACATATACGGGATGGAATCCCTCGTTGGTCAGTTTGGGGTCACCTGTCCCCGCTGCTCCTCCCCACAGGTGTTGGCCTTTCACTTTCTGCACTCGCAATGTGATACACAAGAGTTAGCAGCGACCTTGGTCTGCACAGGAGCAAGTATAAGCAGGAGCCTTTCTGCACACCAGTGCTCGGTAGTAGCTGTAAACATCGAGCGTTATCACTGCTAGAAGCAGACACTGTCTGCAGAGCTCTGCTGTTAACTTCAGAAAGTGCAGTTACTTAGAAGAGACTCGGCTGACAAGTAAAATCACAGAGCATGGTTTTCGAGAGCTGGAGGACTTGCTTCCTGTACAGGTCTCCGTTGAAGACATTAGGAGTCAAAAATTCATCATTAATAGTTGGTTTTGAAGTATTTTTCCTTTGTGTGTGCATTGGTACAGCATTTCCACTCTGCATTGAGAAATAAAATATTTTGAGGCAGGGAACAACTAGTTTCCTCACTGGAGATGTAAATGACTTATTGTTGCTTAAGTGGCATAAATATAGGAAGAGAAGAATATGTAATAACAGTAAATTAAATTCTGACAAAGTTATTTTGTTTCCTGTTTTAGAGATTATACTTATGATTGGTGTCCTCAGTTGGCAGATAATAGGCAAATAATAGGAAATCTTCCATTTTCTTTTTGTGCGGAACTGTGTTACATCAAGGAGGGGTGGATTTGGAAATGGAATTTCTCCTTAAGAGTCTTTGACTTTTCCTATCAAAGCGTGTTAATTTTCTACACGTAATTTTCTGTTCATCCAAAACACAACACCTTTATCAGTTACGCCAGTAGTAATATTTACTTGGAAATGGAAGATTAGACCTGATTTAGGATTCTGAAAGTGATGACTTGCCTTCTATTTCTATCACATTCCTCATGAATTTTATTCAGGTATACTCTCCAGCTAAAACAGTGTTAGGAAAGGCGCAGGCCTGGTTTTGTGCAGGAACTCCACAGAGAGCCTTTTTCTGCCTCGCATGTTTACTTCTACAGTGGTGAGAACACCAGCCTTGAGAAAGGACCTGGCTTTTCTAAGCAAGTAGCGTGTGTAGAACTTTATAAATGATGTAGGCCATTGATCAGGGTAAGACAATGTTGATTGTATACATACTCCATGTATGGAATTTGCAGCACAGTTTTACTAGGAATCTAGAATAACACAGAATCAATCCAGCACAGATTGGGTGGTTTGAAAGCTTGGCTGTTTAGCAAATCTATCGTATAAAAATAACTCTTGATGAAGTTTTTATGTGGTCCAAATGTTCTACCACTGCTTTAAAAAGAAAAGCAGAAAAGGAGAATGTATAAGTCGCTTCTGCTCTCTGTCATGTCCATTCTGTGAAAAAGCTTTGGGCTTAGTGTAAATCCTCAGAGGTCAGACAGAGCAAGTGAGTATGAGCAAAGAGTCTGTCGACTTCAGTAGTGCTGAATCTGTGAAGTGTTCCCACCCTCCATGTTTAAGCCTCAGAGCTTGAAGCACCTACACCAGGAAAAAGATTTTCAATTGTAGAATATGCTTTGTAACAGGAGACAGTGGGTATGACTGTTCCTGGTGAATGGACACTTAAAATTGATGTGCCTGACTTGGAAATATAATGCACCCTTTTAATTATTTATTGGAACAACTCTCCTGGAGTTGTAGAATATTTTCCATCCACCGAAATCATTAAGATGCTACATTTTTCTAGTCTGTGTGTTGCGGTTCAGATGAAACATGCAATTTACACACAAAATTCACGGCCTGTTATGCAAGGGGTTAGACTAAATCCTTTTAATTCTCCTTTCTAGTTTTAATCAATGAACATGTGAATAAGGCAACTGACCCTTGCAGCATGGTTGAAATGTTTTGCACTAGCTTGTTTAGTCCTCGCAGTAAATTGATGCCTCTTACCTTGAAGTGTAGGAGGTGAAACAATCCTACCTTTGTGTCCTGATGTGCGCTGAGCACATATTAGCATCGCTACCAGGACCTGTGCTGTTAAAGATAGTTTTGTTCAGTGTCTAAGAAATGTAACATCCCTCCTGGTTCAGACTTGTTAGTCAGAATGGCCTGGAGTATCCTGGAGGTGGTAGGATGCTCTGCACCAAAGCTTTGAAAAGAAAGAGGTAGGCAGCTCGACAGTTAAAATGCTGTATTTTTTCACTGCTGCTCCATCATAGTAATTTTTAAGAAACTGAAATTCTTAATTGACTTCAGTCAATAAATGTCCAGACTTGTCCTCATGGGCTTCCTGTATCCCTACTGTCTGTTCCTAAAAAAAGGGGGTTTTGAGACACAGTCAAACTGAAAAATTTACTTACTGACTTCAAGTGTGAGGAGACTGGGAAATATGTAGCTGTGACATAGTATCTTAGAACTGTGATAATTATAATGTACCATTGAACTGCTGTTCTTCATTGTGAGAAGATATCGTCTCTTCTAATAATTTGTTTCAGTTCCTTCAGCTCTTTTTCTTTATTGTTCTAATGTTTCTTTTCCCCCTTTGAAGCTTATTCTCAGCCAGTGGATAACCATATCGCTCCATCTGCCTACCTGGGACAGACCCTGCCCCCAGCATCACCAGGCCGGTATTCACCAGTTCCAAAGGGAATGCTTGGAGATGACGAGATTACCAGGTAATAATAACTAAAGCCTATATTTATATGTATATACACACACACATATATATACAGAATCTATCAGTATGGGAGTATTGTTAAAATCAGAATGCCCTGCCAAAGTGCTTCCATGAGTTGACTAAATTTTTTAGGGCAGTAGTAGGAACAGACTAGAGGTTATTTCTTATTTTAAAGCCAGCGATGTTGGGGTTTTTTGTTCGTGGTGGTTTGTTTTGTTATGTTTTTCTATACACAAGGGGTTGATTTGATGGATTTTTAAATCCAGAAAGGCTAGAGAGCTCTTAATCCTTTCCTATTAACAGACCGTTCATTCCTTCACTGATTCAGTGGATTGCATTAATCTTTTGTTCATCATTGCTGATAAAGGGAAGCTCTTCTAATTTTGTTACTCTTCTGTTCTGCAAGTATGGGGATGTTATTCTGTTTCTTCAGTATGTTGTTGCTGAATTCAGTGTCACACCATCATCTGATACAGATAATGTCAGTCCCTTCCTGAGGCAGGGTCTACCTGGGGTTGAAACCTAAGTGGTATAAGAAGTTGGAAAATGAATTTTAGTGTATCGGAAGGTACGATATGTATTTATAGGTATTTTTAACTTAGGATTAGGTGGACATACAAACCAAATGATTCTGTCTCGCTGATAGCAGTGCTGAGCTTGTGGTTTTATACCTTTCCTTTAAAATGACTGTAAAAGGAAGTTTTCAGATTTTTTCTGAAATGTGAGGGCTACTCAGAAAAGGATTTAAGTGATTTTCTTTCAGTTGCCTTCCCATCTTGCACTCCATCCATCCCAAAAAGAGGTTTAGAAATTTTGAGTAATATTTTAAAAGATACTGCATATTCAGGTTTTCTAACGGCACCAATTTTGTTAATGTGATCCAGAGCTATATACATAGGTTTTCATAATGTTATTTATTTGTACTGAAGTAGTACTCTGAAAAATGAGTATTAATTATGGATAAGAAATGAAATTTGAGAATTTGACACCAAGTTGATTTAAGAGCTAGTGCAAAAATGGAGTGATTTTGAAAGATCAGACTAAATGATATTTTTTTTGTTTTGGAAAGATGAAGCTTCTTAGTTTATCCTTTAAATTAATAACTAATGTCTCCAAATACGTAGGAATGTCCATTAATTGTTCTTTAGTGCTCCCTAGTGATTTTTCAAATGCAGTGCACAAGTTACTGTGCTTTATTAGAAATGTCTGTTTCTGAAATCGTTTATGCTTTTCTTGTATTGGGTGCAGTAGCAGATGAGTACATTTGTGGAAGGAGTGTTTCTGCGTTAGAAGCTGACTGGCCTTAACTTGGTCAATATTTCTTCTTTCCTCTCCTCATCCAAGTCAGGAGGGGACCCTATAAAAGGAATGCAACAACTTGGTTTAGATTTAACATTTTCAATTGCAGTTGCTGTAAACAAATTTCAAATGTATCTAAGAATGCCCAAAATTCCAATATTTTTTTTTAAAATGGGATATGCATGCTTCTTGAATTGTTCTTTGCTATATTTATTGCTTGACCAACTGGAGTGAATTAAAGCAGTAAGAGCATATTTTTCATTATAGATGTTTCCATTAGAATTTATTCTTTAAGTTTCAGAAAGGATAAATAGTATATTTTTTGTTTGCTATTACCATTAGGTAGAGTAAGATTGTGAGCAGTACTGAATCTCTTAAACAATGTGGCAAGTGTTAAGTAATGCCATTTAATGCTGAATAGGATTGTAGCATAATAGGAATTTAGAATACATACAGACTTAGGGATTGTTCAGCTCACCTAACAACAGGGAGGGGATTTTGTCTTCTATCTAGAAGCAGAATTGAAAGCACTGAAATAATAGAAGCTATTACTTGAAAGTCTGAGCTTTGGAGGGGGCTCTGAGGGGGTGGGGGGATGGGCACACAACATTGTTGCCTTAAGAAATGTTTAACATTTGATACCTAAATTTGCAACTCTAGTCCTCTCAGGAAACTAAGCTTTTCTAAGTGTTTATTTTACTTTTACTCATGTCAAGTGGCTAAGATTTCATATTCCTTTCATTCAGGGAGCCTAGGAAGGTCGTCCTGCATCGAGGTTCAACGGGTCTTGGTTTCAACATTGTTGGAGGAGAAGATGGAGAAGGAATTTTCATTTCTTTCATCCTTGCAGGAGGGCCAGCTGACCTGAGTGGAGAGCTTAGGAAAGGAGATCGTATCATTTCTGTAGGATTCTTTTGCTTCTTTTATTTAAACAATGGAATTTTTTCCTCTCCCTGGATATTAATGCCAGTTAATGATTTATTTGCAAAGAAGATTTAGCTGAGCTAAATTTGGAGCAATGGAATAGATGCTAATATACTTCCCAAGTATCTTTGAGGCCTTTAGTCTGCCTCAGTTTCTCATCTGTAACTTGATTAAAATAGCACTGTCCTATCTCAGATCTATTCAGTGAAGACATTAACTTATCTTAGTCTGGTAGCTGAGCAATGTGTTTGTGTCTAAATTGAAAGAATGCAGGCTTCAGAAATAAGCCTTCTAATGAGATGGAGCCATTTGGCAGTAGTGTCTAAAATGGGGTGCTTTACTTCCTGGAGTAACTGTTGAACTTTCCTTTGGTCTTAAATAGATGCATTTGATAACTGTTTAAGGGCTTTTTCTATATTAGCACTGAAGATCATGAAGGTTTTGCATTTTTTCTTTGTGAAATGACTTTATTTATGGTGAATTATTTCTTTGGACAGTTACATTGTAATTTGCTAGTTATTAAAGAGGATCTTCTTCTTCTTAAATTTTATCTTAATATCAGCTTTTTAATTTTAAATTGAACTGTGAAAAAATGCTTTTGGTCTAAAATATGACACACGTTTCTGCTTCAGTTTTTTTTCTGACGCTCTTTTCTCCTGCATTAAAAACATGAAGGGTGTCCTCTGTCACTGATATTAAACATAATGGTCTGTAGGCACGCTTTGACTGTTGTAGAAAGGTCAACCATCACAAAAAGTGACATTCTCTGTGTCTCTTTAAAAAGAAAGAAAAAGATCTTAAGAAGAAAATTGCCCTAGTGAATACAAATTCATTAAGTGATATACTGTGACAATTACAGTACTGCTTAACAGAGGGGCATATGGGAGAGAGGATTTATTGACTTTGGATTTCAGTACGGATCAGTAATATTTGTTTATATTAACTAGCTTGTAATACTGGAAACAGGGACAACTCACATGGCATGGAAACTAGTTTGTGTCCGGTTAATTTTTTTCACAAGTCTGTGTTCTGCGCTGATAAGCACAAATATTTCTTTTGATAAAGAGCTTTTTTTTATTACTTGTAGGTAAATGGAGTAGATCTAAAAGCAGCAACCCATGAACAGGCAGCAGCAGCCCTGAAGAACGCAGGCCAAGCAGTAACTATTGTAGCTCAGTACCGTCCAGAAGGTAAGGGTTGCCTTACACATTCAAGTTCATTTCTACCATTTGAAACTCAGAAAGATTCTCTGCAATGTCCCCACACCCCACCTAACCCCTGTTTTGAGGAGAGGAGAAACAATTCAGCAGATGTGGACACGTACCTCTTAGCATAACTGCAAGTGGCCAGATAGGAATACATGCAAGTGTTGGTGCCATGACTTGATGTACTTCTTGATCTGATCATGTTCTGAATTTTCATTTCTTCAGTTGCTCTTAATGCTGTCATAACAAGAAAATTAAGCTGGTGGATTCAGAACTCAGTAGAAATACCACGTTGTTATTTTGTATCACACAATTGTCTTCCCCCTTTACCACCTTTAATATAGTGGTTTTATTTTCCTTAGTGATATGAGGATAAAAGACTAATTCCTAATTCCTTCTCTGTTGTGTTGGTTCAGATGGCGCTAGGAGACCGTCAGGTTTTCATTTGTTTATTTCATACTGAGCTGGTATTTCTGTTTATCCAGCAATTTCTTCTGGTCCAGATGAGATTGGAGCTGATGCTGATTAACCATCCTTGTGTGTTCTGCAGAAGCCAAAGAATACCACATCATCGCAGTACACATATTTGTCCTTTTGCATTTCTACAACACATTTCCTCTGTCTGTTTGAGACTCTAAAATTCAACAGTCTAAAATGATACGCTTACCTTTAGTCTGTAGACCCATATATTATTGTTTATATGTATAATAGTGAGACATCAAAAACGTCTTACTATAAGCTGTGATGATCAACAATTTTCTCAAATTTTGCTCTATTGGATGGCCCATCACTAAATCCTCTTTGCAGTAACTTGTCTGCTTAAACCTTTCCTTTAACAAAACTGGCAAGGGGACACTGTAGGTGTTTATCAGGGCTGGACATTGAGCAGGACTGCTGCCTTCATCTGAAGTTGTTAGATAGCTGATGGCAGCAAAGTTTTGTTCATTCTTTACTTCTTCTCTTCTGTCATGTTTCTTTTATCCTGTCCTCCCTGAGTCTTTGAAACATTAGCTTTTACATTCCCCTCCCCATTCACCTGCATCAGCATCATCTATCTCCACTGACCCAGGAACTCTGTCAGTAATGAGGCCCAATAGTTTGTTTGTCTGGTTCATGGTCAAATCCCTGCAGCCAGCCCATGCTGTTGATGCCTGTGTTGTCTTGAGAGGGGGTGCATCCTCTTCACATGTTGTTCTGTAGATTGCTCTGTTCCAGGATTAATTTTCCAGGAGTGCTCTCTCTTAGACTTCCTTTCAGAAGGAATAGTAAAGTCAGCACTAGTTCTGGAATATTTGCTTTGACAAATATTTCTGTTGATACACATTTGGCCTATCCTCTGCTTAGCTCTTCAGAGTTGTAATAGGTGGCTGAAATTGTTACACCTTCTTGCTCCTTGCATAGGAATCCCCTGCCTTAGTGATAAATAAAACTTGTGCTTTGGTTTGCCTATGAGTTCTGCTTTTGAGCATCTGGCCACTTTTTTGTTCAAAGAGGGTGTTCTTGGTCACTGTTTCTTCTGCCAGGAAGATGTGTTGAAATGTGACTCCTTGTAGCAAAATACATGTTTCTTTAGTAGAATATATATCAGGACACAAGCACTTTTAATTTTCCTTGCCAAAAATGGAATCAAGACTTCATGCAAAAGTACTGTTTTTTCAGTCCTCTCTTTCTGGGATTCAGGTTTTAAAAATAAAATAAACCCTTCGTGCTCTGAAGGTCAGAACTTACTTTCCCTTTTAGAATAAGAGAATTAAGCATTTTGGATGTTTCCTGCTCTTTCCTCATTGGAAATAACAGCTTTCTTCATTACCACTTGTTCAAGTAGATAACGTATTTTCTTGAAATGCATCTTGGGGTACATGATGAGATTTTAAGTTATTGCACAGAGATTTTCTCAGGACAACATACACTGCCTCTTAGAAAATTCTTAATAACTGTCACTTGTAGACTTCAAACCTAGAGGTGTACTCATTCCTTCATGATTATTTCAGAACAAGAATATGCAGTTGAGCTGTATTGAGAATGCTGTTCTCAAAGAATTGTAGGGCCTGTTTGAGAGGAGGCATGTGGAAGATGCTACTGAGTTATCCTATATTATGGGCAGATATCTAACATATTAATCAAAGACAGGAATTTTTTTTTAAGATGTTTGGTCTGCATTTTTCGTTCTGAAATAGTGCTTAAAGTCTCCTTTCAGAATGACGATGTTAGAAGTGTTGGGGCTTACTCTGTCCTTTTGAAGTATGCCATGAATCATAGAATCATAGAATGTTAGGGGTTGAAAGAGACCTCTGGAGATCATGAAGTCCATCCCCCCTGCCAAGCAGAGTCATAGAATCTAGGGCAGGTTACACAGGAATGCATCCAGACAGGTCTTGAAAGTCTCCAGAAAAGGAGACTCCACAACCTCCCTGGGGAGCCTGTTCCAGTGCTCTGTAACCCTCACAGTCAAGAACTTCCTCCTCGTGTTGAGGTGGAACTTCCTGTGCTCCAGCTTATATCCATTGCCCCTTGTTCTATCGCAGGGCACAAGTGAAAAGAGATTGTCCCTTTCTTCATGACACCCAGCCCTCATCTATTTATACACATTAATTCAATCACCTCTCAGTCTTCTCCAGACTAAAAAGCCCCAGGTCTCTCAACCTTTCCTCATAAGGCAGGTGTTCCAGTCCCTTAATCATCCTCATAGCCCTCTGCTGGACTATCTCCAGTAGATCTCTGTCCCTCTTGAACTGGGGAGCCCAGAACTGAACACAGTACTCCAGGTGAGGTCTCACTAGGGCAGAGTAGAGGGGGAGGAGGACCTCCCTCGATCTGCTGGACACACTCTTCTTAATGCACCCCAGGAGACCATCGGCTTTCTTGGCCACAAGGGCACGTTGCTGTCCCATGGAGAACTTGCTATCCACCAGGACTCCAAGGTCCTTCTCCATGGAGCTGCTCTCCAGCAGATTTCCTCCCAGTCTGTAGTGGTGCATTTTGTCACTCCTTCCCAGGTGCAGGACTCTGCACTTATTCTTGTTGAACCTCATGAGGTTCCTCTTTGCCCAGCTCTCCAGTCTGTCCAAGTCCTGCTGAGTGGCCGCACAGCCTTCAGGTCTATCAGCCAAACCTCCCAGTTTTGTATCATCAGCAAACTTGCTGAGAAGACACTCTGTCCCTTCATCAAGGTCATTGATGAAGATGTTGAACAGGACTGGACCCAGCAGTGATCCTTGGGGGACTCCACTAGTTACAGGTCTCCAGCTGGACTTGGCACCATTGATCACCACTCTTTGGGCTCTATCATGTAGCCAGTTCTTAAACCATCTCACCGTCTGTTCTTCTACCTCACACTTCCTGAGCTTGCTCATGAAGATGTTATGTGAAAAGATGTTATGAAGGAAGAGCATAGCTAGGAGATTGAGATTCATTGTAGTGTGGAGGCAAAATATGAATTGACACATGGCCAACCTACCTCAGAGAGCTCTAGTAACTAACATCTGACTTTATTTGACATCACTGCTTGCCTTTCAGGTGTGGTGGGAGAGGTAAGGTGCAGCAGATACTCAATGTTCATATCTTAGAGATTAGTAAAGAAATGATTTCTTTGTTTATTATAGGAAAGCAGTGTGTTTGAGATTTGACTTTCCAAATAGAAAGTATCATCCATGTGATTGAGTGTGCTTGTTAAAAGTGCATATGTTCTTTGATAACCTACGTATTTCCTAAATTATAGCTGCAGATGGTCTTATTTTCCCCTCACTTGATTCTTTTAAGTTGGGATTATATATAATTATCTCCACTTGTTGTTAATGCTATTCAAAAAATGGTTAACCTGTATTAGAATGAAGAGTTCATAAAATCATTGTTCATCATTGGTGTTTATCAAATGCTATGTAAAGATTAAGAACATCAGTTGTGTTGCATATTCTATTTATACTTCTAAATCCAACAGAATTTTGTAAGAGATGCTGACAGCTAGGAGAGATCAAGGAGATTCTAGACATCCATCAGGGTTCATTATAACTGGGTAAATAGATTCAGTATGATAGGAGCATTTGGAAGACACTTGGGACCAGCTCACTTCACTTCCCGTAATTGTATGTGACAGTCTGTATGTTCATAGATGTGGTGGGGAATGCTAATTTATGGTTTTGCATCCTACCGCAATAGCTGTATCTCAAATCTCCCATTTGCATTTCTCCTCAGATTTTTGGGAAAAGAGGATTTTTGCAAGCAGTTCCCTCAGAAAGCCCAAATAGGCAGTAGAAAAATTAATCTTTGGGAAACAGCTGCCATAGAAAGGGTTGAATTTTCCATATCTGTCTCTTCAAATCCATCGTTTATCAAACACTGGTTACTGGACCTGGCATAGGCTAATATGGTTGAGTGATGCTGCTTTTGTTATATCTAGGCTCAAATTACATAACTGCTGACATTTTTTTCCCTTAAATCTTCAAAATGTTCCTTGGTTATAGAATTGAGTGAAAAGACATGTAATCTCATTCCTAAAAATATCCTCTGGCCATTCTAGTTTCCAGCAGTGTTCAGTAAATTTGAGAGGTGCTTTACAAAATTTTCCTACTATAGTAGGAATCAAATTTCAGCAACTTGCCAGCCCTGTCTAGGACAGCTAAATGTCAAATAGGGAATGTGAAGGTGTTCTTCTGTTTCAGGCACCACTTCTGTAGTGCCACAGCTGTGGTGAATTGACTTTCTCCTTGTAGATTCCATGCTTTATGTTGCAACTTACTTAGGAGCTACTTTTGTAAACTGTTCAGTTAGCTATTGGGTTGTACTAGACATACTTTAGTGGTATGTGTGCGCATACATGTGTGTATACAAAATCTCCCTAGTTGCAGAGATAAGTGAGTTTGAACCTGCTGGGGCTGGGTGCTGCAGAAGAGGGGTCTGTGGTAAGGGAAGGGCAGAAGTTTCAGAAATGGGAATGATCTCGTAGAAGTGTGGTGGGGAAGTCAGAATGTTGTTGTTGTTTTCCTCTTTGTTTGGAAGCTTTTCCTTATTTTCCTACTTGTACTACAAGTTTCTGTCTCCTTTCAAGACATCATTCATGAACAAAAAGGAATTTTGCTTTGTTTGCACTGGAAACAAAGTACCATGACCTGCAGCAGTTTCAAAGAAAGTGGTGTTGCTCCAGTACAAAACCATTTTGTTCCCTGGCTCTGTAGAGACACCTCAGTGTCACGCTGCTGTCTTCTCCCTTCACTGGGTTTTCTGCAGATGTAGGGTGTCAAGGAAAAATTTTATATTAGTGTGGAAGAATGAGAGGAGGCTCTAGACAATTGGGATATATGTGTATCTCCAGAAAGTCTGGATTCAGAGGTGGTCAGAATTATGATCATTCTATATAGCTGGGTTACAGGAACATGGGAGTCTCAGTGCTTGAAGGGAGTGTAGTGAGGAGAGGAGCAACAAGGGGAAGTCCTGTCCAGAGGTGTACAGCCCTTGGAGGACTCTTCCCTCATTCCGCATTGACATTTCCATTGTTATGTCCTTTCAAATTAAAAGGTCATCTGAAACTTTCTTATGTTTTGAGGGTAGCATAATAGTAATGTTACCTAAAACTTCAGAATTTCTGGAAGGTTAGATTTTGCCATTCTGAAAAGGTAGGAGGTGCAGTAGGCTACCATAACTGTATTATCACTTGAGCACACTTAAGTGTTTAGAAAGAAGAAAAATAGCCAAAGAAATACATTAAAAGGATGAAAATATATTTGGTCGAATTTAGAATCTACAGTGGTCTTCTCTTTGTAATCCAGCTGCTGAAGTCTCTCTATATATCCACTTCTTTCCTGAAGGAGTAGTAAGATGGTTAAGTGATCAGATTAACTCCATGTTCTTAGATGATTGGGTGGATCAGCATAAGATTAGGAGAAGGTGGAGCCAAAACCTCAAGAGGAGATTTAAAGGTATTTTTTGCAAAACCTCTTCCTCTGAATTTACATTGTTCTTATAGGTAACACACATTTTTCTTTCAGCTTTGTTAAAGAAAATAGGTGTTTAGGTATTGCAAAAGGCACTGTTTTCTAGTGGAATTTAAAGCAGAATAACTAAGCTCTGGGAAATAGTAGCGCTTTCACGTGTATAAGCTAAGATATTTCTGAACGTTTGTCTTGAAATATATTGTAAATCTTCTGTTTGTAAAAGTCCAGCTGAGTAGCAGAAAGCCAGTAATGCTTTTGCAGGCCTTAGTTTTCAGTATTTGTTTTGTATCAAGAGGATAAGCTTCCCTTGCTTTATAGCTGAGAACATGAATTTTCTTAACCAAAGGTGGTTTAAAAGATCAGTACATCCCAATTTTGTAAAATTCTTTAAAAAATAATTTAGAAAAAAAAGTCGACCCTGTTTTGCGGTATGTGGTCTCAAGTCTTCCAAACTTGTGTTCCTGTGTGTTTTGTACCTGGTTCTACTCATTTGCAAGTAATCCTGATTAGTCAATTAAAGTACCTTTAAAATCGGGCCCATTAAGATTAGTAGAAGGGTAATGCTATATATAGTCCAGAGAGACGCTATAAGGCGGCTTACACATGTTTTAATCCTTTAAAACCTCACTCCTGCTCTTTTAATATAATAAATAAAATTGTTTGTCTTTCTTTAAGAGCAGTTCAGCCTTTTACAAGTTGTGAAGATGTGGTAAACCTTCAACCACGTTTTAGGGGAATTCACTTGAGTAGTGACTGGACCTAGTCTGAGTTTTGCAGGCTCTGTAGGAAGTGTTCTTAACTAAACACAAATGCAATTTTTCTAATCTGTTTTGAAATTCCATGGCCTAGTCTTTCAAGTGATTAATGAGGTACAAGCTCATTACACCTTAGAGTGCATGAAAGCCACCAATAGCATGTGGAATGCATTGTCATGTCAGGTCATGTTAAAACAAAATGACAAGCGTTGAAGCAAAGTAATATCTCCTCAAAAATGATACATGACGTTGTCATTGTGGTCCATACATTTTATTTCATTTGTATCTGTTTTGCTAGTGTTTTCCAGTGGTTGTATTAAACATGCTATGCTCCACAACCTCCTCTACCAACTGAAATTTACACCACAGTCTGTGACAAGAAAAGGCGTGCAAAGCATGAATGACATGTTGTGTCATGCTGTGACAGTCCTGCCTCACAAGCTTTGAATTGTGATAAGATTTTTCTTATCATAAAAAAACAAGAATTGAAAACAAATGGAAGATCAATAAAAGATCAGTGTGATGGTGGCCATCCACAGTCAGATGGGAAGAGGGAAACAAGAGGCACACTTTTTAAATTAAAGTGAACTTTTTCAGCTCTTTGTCAATTCAGGATATGTAAGAATCTCTGCTTCTCAGTGCTGTGCTGCCATCTGTTCCCCGGATACACATCCACACTTCCATGAGTTGCTTTTTCTTCTGTGCTGAATTCTTGCTGCATTTTCCATCCCTTGTTGTAGCCTTCTGTTCTTTTGCCCCATTTGCTAGAATGTGTGCTCCAGACCAAATCAATTTTCTCTTCCTCTGCCTGTGTAGACTATTTGCCATGTATTTTTGCGTATCACTGTCCTCTTGTTGCCCACTAGATAGGCAGTCTAGGAGAGTTTCACTGGTCAGACCCCTTCTCGGCAGTTTTGATTTCTGTTAGTATAAACATTGACATTGAAGACATTTGTTTCCTAGGTAAAATCACTTCAGGAGCTCAGGAGCAGAGAAATCTTCCAGGATTTCCTAATCTTCCCCCCCACCCCCTTTTTGCCTGTTGCCCTGCAATAAATGCAGACATGAAATAAAGCAGATTTATTCTAGTTTTGCACCATCTGCTTATCCAGTATAATTTTAGTTTAAACTCAAGCCCAGATGCATCCATCCAATGTTCTTACCAACTGATTATATGTAAACCCAAGTAGGCTGTGGGTTTTTTTTTCCTTTGGTAATGGTGGGGTACTGTTGGATAAATGCCACAAGTTGAAGCAGCAGATGCTTGTTCTTTCTCAAGCTCTATGTTACAGTAGTAGATACTACTCTGTCCCTGTCCCTAAACTTGTTGGAAACGTTGAGAAAATTCTCGCCAAGAAGCGATACCGTAATTCTTATGTCCTTATTTTACTGCATGTCATGTTAGTGTTGCTGCCTATTACCCTTTAGTTGATGTATAGCATCAGCAGCTTTCCTAAAATTCAGAACATTACAAGAGACCCTGAGTTAAGTCCCATTCACTGCTGTTGCACATGCATCAGATTTCAGATCCTGGTCAAATTCTTCCCTGAAACAACTGAGAGTTTGGATCGTGTGTTTTTGTTTTTTAGTTTCGTTTTGGGGAGGCAGGGGCAGTGTTTCTCGTGCCACTGTAGTTCTTATTAAAACACTATTTCAGAATCTCAATGTTTTGATTGCTGTGGAAATTGGGATGTAGATGGAGTTCCTATGACCAGCCTACACCATACGGGTTAAACTCAGTTTTGCTTTCTCATTTAAACAGCTTATGTTTTTCCTGTTTGGTTACCCTGATCACATTAGACCAGAGGTCAGTCATATTCCATCTCAGCCAAGCTCTTCATTTCTTCTTAACCAGGAAAGCAGAGGGTCCTTTTTTATCTTTTTCACGGTCCCTGTTCTGGCTCCAAATTTCTGGAATGTTGAAGTGGCAAAATAAAACTTAAAAAATGGATTTTGTATGTGCATTGTATAGCTTTGTCACACTTAGCCATGTGAAAGTTTATTGTGCCGTTCACTGTGATTTAGGGAAAAAAATATGATCACTTTTGTCATATGCTATATACGTAATATATACATAATACATACTCCATAAGAAAGAATGGAATTGTAGAGAAAACAGTTCTCTAGCATTTGGGAGAATCTGATGATAATAAGCTGAATCAAATATGTAATTTAAACATAATGAAATTCCGTAACATTGAAAATACTGGAGGATGGGAGTGGAGTTCAGGTATTTACTAGTCTACAGCTCAGCCGTGTAGTTTCCACAGAGATGCACACGTGTGTGCCACCTCTGCCTGTAGATACACACACACGTATGGTCCTGTTGGTAAAATTTGGGGTTTATGCACCATTGTTACTAAGATCTACCAAAAGAAAGGGAGGCTTAGTCGCTAAAGGGCATGTGTCACTCTGTGCTTGCCTAGTTCTCATCCCTGAATACTTGCTTTCTTGTCTCTGTGAAACGAGTGTTAAGCTAAGATCATGCTCTTCATTTTATCCAGGTCTTCTGCTTTTATGTTAGTTTAGGTAAGAGGCTTCTGGTACACCAGTTATATGAAGTCTTCTGTTAGTTTAAATTTAATGCTATTTCTCTGTAATTTGTTTGCTCTTTTTTTTTTGCATTTCAGTAGTAAGGTATTACTGCAGGGATTGATTAAAATCAGAGGTGTGTAGGTAGCTTTCTGGTGCTTCCGTAATAAAACAAAATTGCATTTTTTACAGATTGCATTTGATACATACATCTCAGATAAAAATCTCGAGTCTTGCTACCAACTGGTGGCTATTGATGTTCCTTTCTTGTGGAGCACATAAGATGGGGCAGCTGTGAACAGTCCTGACTGCTGTCATGCAACTACTTTTCTGCTTTTCATAAACTGTCAGCATCAATGTTCTTCAGTTCAATAAGAGGTTAAAGGTGCTAAAGACAGTTGATATCCAACTCTTCTTCATCACAGAGATAGAAATATAACCTGTCCTAGACAGGTTAGCAGAGCTCGCACTTCACTTTATAATGCTGAAGTTGAAGCAACAGGGGACAGATGCTGATCCTTTGGGTACCAAACTGATTCTGCTTTTCTGATGCTATCAAGAGTCCTGCTGTTGTCTTATTTTCTGTCTCCAGCATTAGTTTCAGTACTACTGTATCTAGTACCAATTTTTTAAAAAACAAAGTCTTGCCTACTTTTCAGTTCCAAACCCAATGATTCTGAGATTTCTGTCCATTCTGTTCCTCTCAAAATCTTCTGTAAGAGGAATAGAACTCAAAATTTTGGCTTGCTCTACATCAGAGAAGCTCATCAGATTCCATCTGCACAGGGTGTTTAAGCTTTTCCTAGATGTGACATCTCTTGGCACTCCCATCTTTTTGAACATAAAACCTTCTCAGTTCTAGCACATTTGTTTCCTTTTTTTGCTTTATTGGTATGGCAGGAGCCTCTATGTAAAAATTATTCTCCTTCTTACTCCTACAGATGTCCCTGCCACTCATTCAGCACTTACTTCCCAGGAGTTCTGATGAGAAAAATTAAATTACTCCAGGAAATTGCAAGACCAGCAACCTATAGATGATATATAGGATAAAGTAGAGTTAAGCAATATTAAGGAATAGCATCTCCTGTTATCTCTTTTACATCCTAAATGTTATACAGGAGGAAATCTGATTCTTCCAACAGATGACACATAATACTTTTTTAACAGAGATTTGTAGTCTTTTCCAGTAGCTCTCGCAAAGAACTGCAGATATTTTAGATACTGAATAGGCGCAAGAAAATGCTTGATTATCTGATCTTTTTCATGTTTACTTTCCTTTCACACTGGGGGCATGTCAGAAATCTCACATACTATTCTTGTAGTATGCTTGAAGTTTAGAGCTGCAATCTTCCAAAACACTCAAGAAGTGAGTGAAAGGCTTAAAAGATCATTACTCAGGTATAAATGGGTGAAATGAGCTGACTTACCCAAGGCCATGCAGTGCAGCAGTAGCACAGCAGGAGTAAGCCGTTCTCTGCACCTCAGTCCTTCCCCTAAGGGATATTGCTTTCTAAAAAAATACCACTTTCTCACATTTCTTTTAGGTTACCATCCTGTCATCTTAAATTCTTTTGTGATTAGCAATAGCATTGGTACTAGTGGAAATAATATTTTTTTCAAACCACCACACCAGTCATATTTGGTGCTAATTCGATCTGGACTTTATTTGTAAAAAGGCACTTGATGCTGCTTTAAAAACGAAGATACTATCTTAAAAACTACTAGCTTTTGGTTTTAAAGGACAAAAGCCAGGGTTATTTAAGAAACTGTTCATATTGTCACAATCTGGACAGTGTTAGTTATAGTTGCTGTTGCTAGAGCATCAGATTTATAGAAGTCTTGATGGGTGAAGTGATATACCAGAATCTGGTTCACAGAATAGTCTTCTGTAGCTTAAGTTTTTCTTCTTCTTCTTCTCTGGTTAGTCTGTAAGTGTTGGTGCTCACTGTCTGTTGAGTGTATGGGGACAAAGTGCTACTGATTGTAATATGATAAATCATTCATAGTATTTAGATGACTGCTGAAGGACCCTTAGAGATTTTTCAAGGGTTTCTCAAGTTTTTTGCGTTTTAGAGCCCAGTCTATCAATCTTGGATTTCTTGAGGAAATTTGATGCCCGCAGGGAATAAGGGTGCAGCTAGGGAGAGCAACACATTACCCCGTTGAGCAGCTGCTCGCTGCACACACCCTGGCTCTCCCAGTGTTGACTTGTTATAATCTGGCATCACGTGGCCTCCTGGGGAAGGTGGTGGCTGCAGAACATTTCCTTTAACTAGGAAGGTTTTACAAGTGGATCTGTTGATCCTGAAGTCCAAACTATTCGACTGAAGGAAAAACTTACTTGTTTTGAGCTCATATTTTATGCTGACAGCATGTAAGTACCTCACTTCAGGAACTGTTTGTCCTGGAGAAGCTATTACTATTTTACTGCCTGCCTTTGTAGCTAAAATCAAATGCATTTAGCTTAGTTTTATTAGTACGTAGTGCTGCTTAAGAACACAATCCGTTTTTCCAGGATTAACGTTGTACATAATTCTATAGAGGGAGTTTGAATCTCTAATGCAAGTGGATCGAGATTCATGCCAGAATTCTCGATTTTTTTCCTTTCCTGAGCTCCCATGGGCATGTTGTCTTCTTCAGATGTTTTGCATATTTCCCACCTTGTAGGGCTAAATTCTTCATTTAATTCAAGCCCAGTAATTTTACAGTACAGACACTTTTCATTCCCATTTCTTAACATTTAAAATTTAAATTATGTAGAGCTTGTTTATAAGTTTATGTATTTCACATGTATGTTCTGAAGTTTTCTTTTTATCATGGGCTCAAATTTATCTGTTTCAGTGTTTCTATTACCGTAAAAATAATAATTGTTAGTACATATGTTTGTCTCTTTTAGAAAAAAAAGTTACTGTGAACTATAGATTAAAAACATGAAAATTTAAAGTATAATTTGCTTTATTTTATTTGCTGTATTTTATTTCCTTTGTGACAATTATTTCAGATTTTATTTCAGTTAATAGTCACAGATGTAAAATTTTATTGTAGCTGTGAATTACAAAACATAGTGCTTAATTAAAAAGTTGGGATTTTTTTTCTTGTATTGAAAAAGCTATAACAAATGCTTATTCTCTGAGATTTTCAGCACTTTCGTCAGTAATTTAATTGCTGAAGTTCAGGGGAAATTAATTGCAGTGCCTCCCTTTCTTACAGAATACAGTCGTTTTGAAGCTAAAATACATGATTTACGGGAACAGATGATGAACAGCAGCATTAGTTCAGGATCAGGATCGTTGCGAACCAGCCAGAAGAGATCCCTATATGTCAGGTAGTGATCTTTTTCACAGTATTGCTAGTGTGTTTTTCTGCTTTTCTGTAGACTGAATATATCTGCATTTGTATTTTTATACAATTATTTGCTCATTATTGAACATAACAAATCGATATTTGTATGCAAAATATTTTAAAAATAAAGCTTAATTTAGATCAATTAATATAATACAGCTGAAAAAGAAATAGTAACCCTGAGAAGCCTGTATGGAATTTGCAGAGTGGTGCTATTGCTTGCTTTTTATCCTGCCTCTCAGAGGGATGATAAGCCTTTAGAAAAAAAACAGATGTTTATTCTTTAAGTCAGTATATGTGAAGTTTTAACTTAATTCTGTTTGTGGGTTTGTGATGGCAGTCTTTTTATTCTTCCTCTTCCAGTCCTTGAGTTCAAATTTATATTCTCCCTTTACTTAAGCTTTGACAGGTTTCCATCATTCTTCCTTCAACTTACTTTAGTTGTATTCTCGGCTTGTATTAAGTAATCTTGTTTCTATATCCAATAGAATTGTGTAATAGAATATTTTCTGTGGTAGACAAGAGAGCAAATGCATCAAAGCAAATGAGCTGAATATTCTTCATTAATTTATTCATACAGAATTAAACATAAAGTAGAAATATAAAAGAACAAGAAGCAGTTAAGAAAACAGGTGGTTTCAGCATGGAATCAGCAAAGTGCAGCTCGTTAATGTGCCAATTAACTCCTACAGCAGTTATCATATACTGATAAAGGATAATGTTTCAAGTACGGAATGTGGGTAAAAGGGTTGCATTTTTAGAAATAAATTGAGTTTTGAGTTTTCTGAACCAGCTAATCTCTGGGTTGAATAAAGACCAGCAGTAGCCTCTTGGCAGGGGCCAGAACATTTTAGTAGAGCACACAAGACTTTGGTAACGCGGGTGTGTGGGTTAAAGTTGGTGTAAAATGTTGCAGGACCTCAGTGGCTCACCTGCTGACGTTCTAGGCTCAGGTGCTGTTGACTTTTCCCATCTGAAGCAGATACAGTTTTGTTCATGGTGCTGTGTGTATTGAGCTATGGGAAAGGAAGCAAGTCTTACACAAGGCAGTTACCTGAGTAATTGCATCTATGCTCAAAACACAAGTGATTTGCAACCTATTTCTGTAGGATTTGAAACAAATGTAGCAAATTACTCATCCAGGGCTTCTGTTTAAATTGACTAGAACATGTAGCCCTTATGTTGACCTATTATTTTAGTAGCTTTATCTGGATTCTGGTTTTGCAGAGCTGATCTTGGGTTTTGGTTTGGTTTCTTTTTGTACTTGTCTGTCTTAAATATTTTGGGGTGTCAAAATTTAAATCTCTAAGGATAAATGCCTTAAACACCAAGGATAAGTGCTTGATATCACAATTACCCATGTCTTAGAATTTTCACAGGTAGGTGTGCATGTGGATTTTGTGGCAAGATCTTCCTTTCTATAATCCCAAGATTTATCGCTTTAGCCCTCATCATATAACTAAGCCTAAACAATTCTAAATGCTTTTATTTTGCTTGGTTAGCTATAGCCCGATTAGGTTCTAAACCGCTTATGCTCATGTTCACACATTGGTCTGATATTTGAACCCACTGACAAGCATTTTGCATTTGGTAGCTTTTATTGCACTGATGGAAGTTGTTATCTGTAAATGATTGAGGTTGGCCTTTTGACTTTGCCAGCTGCAGAAAATGCAGCCTTCTCCAGGTTGTTGGCAGAAGCCTCATGGAGACCGATGATGCCCTTTCCAAGAAAGGTTTTAAAGACTCAGTATACTATCAGCTTTGTTATAATTCAGAATAAAAATATAAAATGCAAAAATTCCTCAGGAAAAGTACTTTTCCACCCACATCTCTTAACAGAGGGTGCTGCTAGGGCTCTTGAGATCTAATCTTGTCATCACACCAAAAGATGCCAAAGATTGGTAGTCAACTTGGTATACACAGGATGGGTTCACATCTGTTCTGTCTAGTTTCTGATGCAATTTGGACCTCACTGAAGTAAGTTTTGTGAATCTTTCCACATATTGCTAGATCCTGACAGAACATGTTAGTTATTATGAGGCACTGTGATATGATCATTCTGTACATTTAATTGTACCAAGTCAAAACCAGTTTTAGTTACTGAAACAATCTTTTTTCCTATAATATTTGGGTTCAGATATGCCTTAAAGGATTCCAATTATGTAACACAACGCTGAACTGAATGGTAAATCCAGCAGATAGGTAGAAAACCTATCTAATAAAAATACTCTAAAAAGAATAGTCTCTGGTGATTGCTGAAAACAATGGTAAGAAAATAGCAAATAAAATCAGATACATTGTGTCCCCGTAACTGAAACTTGGTAGCTTTATGAAGAGCCTGCCTGTAAAGAGCGTTTTGGGCGTGTTTGGCAAATAGTAAGGAAAGACAGTTATGTTTGCCTGAAAATACAATTTGAATTAAAATGGCAGCTTTTTCTTTTTAATTGTATGTGTATCAATATATGATGAGTAGTAATATAACAAACAGTCCTTGGAGGGCAATACAAATATAGCAATCCAGCAGCAGCAGTTCGTTTGCACATCTGACTCTCTCTCCCTCTCCCCGACTACTTAAGATGTGCTGATTTAATGGCATTCTCTTATTTTTAATTTATATTTCTTTTGATACTTATTCTAAAAGGAGAGAGATTCTGTCATACAATGTTCCTATTTTTCATCTGAGCTATGTCTATACTCTGCTCCTTCATCTGCAGATTCAAAAAGCATATGGGAAAAGGTGAGGTACCTTCATGATACCAGGTTTCTATGATAGTATGTTGACAGGGAGTAAATTTATTCCATATTTTTATGTCAAATCTCAGTCTGCAGTCTTCATAGAATTCAAAATTGAAAATTATTTTTACTTCTGTGCATTTTTCTGACCAGCATGATACATTTAAAATTCAAACAATGGTGCTTGAATCGGAGCAGAAAATGGTTACATCTCCAAGTGGAAGAAACTTTATAGTTCTGAAATATTTAGGAAATTTTAACTAAATCCATTGAAAAATAACTATCTGGCATTAGCACCAGGCCTGAAAAGCGTACTTGCCTGCAGGAGGAGTTTAATTGGGCATCCCTGTGTTATTCTGATAGTTCAAACATCTCATTTCAATCACCTTTCCCAAAAACTCAGAGGGAAAAAGAGAACCTCCTGTATAAGCTGACCATTCATTCCGAAGTGATAAGTTTAATTCATGTTTCATGAAGTAAGACATGGAAATGCTTATGCTGCAGTAATTACTTATTACTGTGTTCAGCAAGAATACCCTAAAAGAAGAAATGCTTCAGTAAAACTTGACCAGCAGCCTGTGATATTGAAAGTAATGATTGTGGCCAGGTAATACGACAGTCTGGAAAATCTGGCACTTAACAAAGCCATTAAATTTTTTGGCTTTGAAGTGTAAATGTTCATGAAACATGCAACTTAACTTCGGTTGCTGTAGACTTGTAAATGAAGGAACCAAGTTACCTTTTTTATTGCTGTTTGGTTGCTGAGTAATACAAGGTGAAATAAAAGGGAGAACTTGGTGCTTTCTCTGTAAAATAATTTTTAGGACTTCTCATTTAGATTTAAATAGAACTTCAGAGTAAATATTGTGGGACTGCATTCAAAGCAGTAGTTAATTGGGAATACCAAATTTATTTTTAAGTAAGTTTGTGCTTATAACTTACACTAAATAAATGTATACAGGGTATTGTTAATGTGTAATAAAAGTCCCACACAGGGACTTGATAAAAGAGCTGTTTTTTATATACCAGTCTGTAGTTAAATATGTCGTCTTGGCTGTGAAGTGTGTTCCTGTTTGATGAATTGCCAGGCATACAGGACAAGCCATGTTAATCAGATGGAATCGAAAGAGATTTTTGTTAATTCTGTTTGCTTTTTGGCTCATTTATTTGATTGTTACTAGTTCATGGTGTTCCTATAAATTTTACCTACATGGTTTTGTCACTACTGTGTGACACTCTAACTCATCTTCTTATCTTTATCAGCTTTGACTTTTACTGCAGTAAAATTATTTTTCTGGAAGTGACCTCACCAGAGGAAAAGTATTTGATTCAACTGCCTTACATTGTGCAAAAACTGTTCTGTGTAACTGTTTCTCTAGATTGAAGAGCACATGTTGATAATATATGTTTTTATCCATTTGTGCTTCCATTTTGCTGTTGTGTATTTTTTTTTTCATGCAGCCAACACGTGTTAATGGTGTTCAGCCCCGCTTGCTGTTCATATAAGTTTATGTTCAAACTAAAACTTAGAAGCTGAAAGTCATGCTGGTAGAAGCCATTGCTTAAATGCTAACAAGAATTCTCAGTAAATAAATTTCATGAGGCATTTAATTAATTCAGTGAAAATGTATATGACTTGAATCTGCATTAAAAGTACATAATGGATTATGTGCAATTTATTTTGAGATATGGAATGGTATTTGTCCAGAGTGCTTCTTAAACAAATGTGCAGAATAAATCTGGAAGAACAACTACTAGGTGTATATAGTTTTCTTACCTGCAGTATTTGGGCTTTTTCAAAATAAAAAAGGTTCTGATATTTTGAAAAGAATCAGAATATCTCAAGTATGTTATGGAATTAAACTCAAAGATCTTGTAGTGAAGGTTGCACTACTGAAGGAAGGTGGTATTTCAACCTCCAAGCCCTTTCAGAATCAAAAGCCTAATTGTATTATAAATTTAACAAATTCAAAGTATCACATATTTAAATGGAGGGCTTTGTGTATCATGAGAATAAGTGTTTCTAAGCCATTTTAAAATTTCTGTCTTGCTCTAGACATTTAAGGAAATATTAAAATCTCTAGTCCTTTATGGGAGGTGTTCAATTCTTTTTATAGCCCAAGAAAGGCATGATGTCTCCACTCTAATTTTGCAGTAGACTTTATGCTAAAGGTGAATTGAACTTACAGAAAATTTTTAGTTTTTTCCCTCTAAGCAATTTGCCATTGGTTATGAACAAATAAAGTTCGAAGGCAACCACTCAGTTCTTTAGAAAGGCAAAATTCACAAAGCTGAAATAGGTTTTGGAGCAAACAGTTATGATTTACAGTTATATGGGTTAAAGAAATTCTGAGTCATGAAAAATCTAGCAGAAAAAGGTACATAAGACTAGTGGTTGGGATGAAGAAACGAAATGAATTTGGACAAGGAAAAGGGCACCATTTAAAGTCATCGCATTGATACTACTATTGATACTACTTTGGGATAGACTTGTTTCCAAGTCTTTATATTGAGATAGGAATTAGTGATTTAGAAAGTGCATCACTGACACACATGAGCTTGCAGTTGAAATGAAGTTGAGGATTTTTCATCCTGTGTCATACAGGCACTACTCACACAGGTGAGGTTCATAACACATTTTTCAAATGTAAAATATAAGGAAGTATCCCTTACAGTTTTGTAAGAGGCTTCTGACATCAGTTATTTCCACATCCTCACTAAAGCATCAGTTGTGCTGGGAGAAACACACTGCAGGTCTCTTCAGTTCCTCAGGGAACCAATCCAGATATAAAGTGATCCAACAGGGAGAGAAGAAATTTATGTTAACCCTGGTCAGTTCCACAGTGTAGAATCATAGAATCATTAAGGTTAGAAAAGACCTCTAGGATCATCAAGTCCAACCTTCATCCCAACATCTCCCTGACCACTAGACCATGTCATGAAGACAAGGTGCACCTTGTGCCTTTTGTGCTTTCGTAAGCAAGAATTGGGAAAAGGAGTCAGTACAAAGCAGGCATGAATGTGGATGTAGGTGATAGTGGACTTGCATAAACCAACCTTGCTGGCAAAACGGAATGTTAATAAAAATGCAGCCACCCAGCTGGTGTTAAGTATTGCTAGTGCCTATCATTTGAAACCAGACTTACATTCGAAAAAAGGTAGAGGTTCTCTTGAAATGGTTGGGAATTTTCCAAAAGAATGCACATAAGGGTCCTGGCCTTCAGGTACAAAAGTAGCAAAGTTGTGTTCAGATCATATTTCTATGTTTTTTGTTGTTTGTTTGGTCTCCCTTGCAACCCTGTGAGCAGGATATTGACTTTTATTTTAAAAATAGTCTTTTTTTATTTACTAAAATAATTGCAACTTACAACTTGATATAAAACAATGAACATTACAGAACTTTCAACAGTGCTGTATGCTTCAAATACTTGTATTTTTTATCCAAGACTGACATGTGACTTGCTCTGTGCAAAGCACTTACTGAATTGCAGGGGGCATCTTCTATGGACCTTCCATAAAGCTCTAGAGTTTTGCTCTGGGTGCAGTTTGTTCTCATTTATTAAAACTTAAAAGTGCATGTGCATGCTGTACTGCAGGTTCTCTGTCTGTGTGTATATGAGAGAGGGCGGGCATTCGGTGTTCCTGTTTGAAGCTAGTGTCAGAATGATGCAATCATTGGTGAACAACACAGGCAACTTGCTTCATACTCTGTGCTATTCATACTCCCCTGGTGTTTTCTTGTTCTATGTTTATTTTTTTCTTTTCAATGTAGAGCTCTTTTTGATTATGACAAGACTAAAGATAGTGGCCTTCCAAGTCAAGGATTGAACTTCAAATTTGGCGATATTCTGCATGTCATTAATGCTTCTGATGATGAATGGTGGCAAGCACGACAGGTAACTCCAGATGGAGAAAGCGATGAAATTGGAGTTATCCCAAGCAAACGCAGGTATGTCACATTTTATTGACTTTGAGATGTCTGCTATTAAACGTATTATATGATCAATACATATATTGCACATGCTTTGCTCTTTCCCGTTAATTCTGTACCACGTCAGCCACTTTTTGTGTTTTTTTAAAGTAGGAATCTATAGTGGGATTCAAACTAAATCAATGAGAAGTTTGTTGAAATCCTATTTAGCCATAGGATTTGTGTGCTGAAGCTGATAAAGCTTGTCCAAGTGCACTTCTCTGTTCCCACTGTAAGCAAGTTGTGGGTTTAATAACAGGACATGTGGGTTTAATAACAATATACCATTTATGTATGAAAAGGTGCAAAGTGAATTTTAGTTAAATTATGACTGTGTCATGAATTCTCTCTACCCAAAACCTGGAAAACTTCTTTGGTGACCAGAGAAAACAGAGACAAAGTGTTTGCTGGCATACTAGAGACCCAAATAAGAGACCAGGTGCTCTAAATTTTAATATCCTCTGTTGATTGATAATTGAGCCTGTTCTTACTATGTCATCTTTTATCTTTGCACCTTCTGGATTTATTGAACCTGTATAATCACAAAATACTCCAATACTTTCACAGCTCATTCCTTGAGAAATAATACCCTAGTTTTCCAATACAGTTTGCCATCAGCAGGCTTCCATTTTCTGAAGGTGTCATCAGCAATAAAAATCTGTACTACAAAAGGTACACTTATGTGCTTACATTGTAACAAGTAGTAACTTGAAGTTCTGGAATTTTGCTGATTTACTGTTTTTTGTGTATGTTTTTGTGGTAGAGTTGAGAAAAAAGAACGAGCCCGTTTAAAGACAGTGAAATTCAATTCCAAAACAAGAGGAGATAAAGGGGTGAGTTAATGAAGTGCTAATTAGACCTGGCATTGTGAACAGTAATGTTTTTCAGTGGTTTATGTATGCAGACTCAGTTTCAGATTTTAGTGAAAAGATTAAATTCTGTCAAATAGAAATAAAGTAATTCTGAGCACCAAAGCAAATTTTAATTGCCAAAATGCTGCTAATTGTTTAAAGAGTTCTCTTAGAAATACATATTCTCTTTAATACTGTAAATATAATAGGAGTTGTAGATACTAATCAGGTATTGAGTAGTGCCATTTCTAACAGCTCTACAAGTGCTGTTTATAAAGCAGGTTAGTCCTTCAGTATGGATTGTACTCCTGGACTCCTTTTTTTAGGGAAGGGGCTTACTACCAAGTTTCAGAAAAAGTAAACTGTTTGATTCTTTAAGGTTTTTTTTTTAATGCATCTAGAAACCAAGGCAGTAAAGTTCAACAGCTCAACAGGTTTTATAACGTACAGAATTATGCAGGCAGTGTAAAATAACTTGTTACAATTATAGATGTAGGGGCTTTAAAGAATTTCAGGCAAAGGCATAGGGCAAGAAAAACCTGAGGCTAGTGCCATTACTGACCAGAGTATGCCTCCATTGCACAGCTGCTTTTTCTCACTGCCACTCTCCATTGATGCAAACACTGAGGTGGCTGTGCTCAAATCATATAAAATAACCAGTGTTAGAAGTTAAATAACCAAATCCAAAAGAAATCTTGGGTGTAATTTTAGTCACGCCCTTGGTGGAGTTCACTGCACGATATGCAGTCCGTCCCAGGACACCTCATGGGAGGAAGGAGTGGTGAGAAAACAGTGTAGCTACTTAAGTAGCAATGGGAATGATTGTGGCTGAAATTACAGAAATTCATAATGGTATAGCAGCCAATTTTATTTTCTGTTTTGAGGGGTTTTTGCAATGTTTTGCTAGTTTTGAAATTTGAGAAACAATTTCAGAACCTTACGATTTCTACCAGTAGTATAGAACTAGTAACTGAAGACTTAGATATATGCATTTTAGATGTAAGAGCCTTCTAAAACAATAATATTGTAATCTTTAAAAATATGAGAGACGCTTTAAGTTCCAGAGGAAGCTATTTCTTAAGTAGTGATTTTTATTTTTTTTAATAGCGCTAATGCTGTAACATCAGTCAGTTTCACATTTGAAAACTGTCAGATCTATAGGTACATCCCTGTGCTACATGGCAACTGTTTCAGTTTAGTTTATTAATGAGGAAAATGTCATGTTTTTATCTGTATTTGTTTAAAAGGAAATCAATATCTCTAGTTCTTTTCTGATGAACAATTACAGTACTGCCTTGAGGATTCACTGGATTTTTTGCAGGTTTTTTTCTGTTTTGGTGCATTCGTATTTTGGTATTAATTGTTATCAACTGATGTGGTAACTTTTAACCTGATCATTTTCATAATTTGAGTTCACTTTTTAGAAGTTACATGAAGAAAATAGTTTGAATACTTTAAGTAATTAAAATAATTTAAAATAATTTTTCACATGTTGCCATGTTCCTGGAAAGATAATTGCATGGTTTTGTAGTTTGCCTACCAATAAACTGCAAACAGTTAATTAAAGGTGTAGCTGAAGTAGCATTTTGACAATAGCAGAGTTAGTGCACAGTCCCTGTGTACTAGCACCAAAGATTTGCATGGAATACTGAGTGGAAAAGCAACTACGCTTGCCATTGATATAGAACTGCAGTTCTTTTCCTCTAGTAACATTTCATTTTGCAAACACGCTTACACTGTTCACAATCTTTTGCTTCAGCCGTAAATGTTCTAACATTACGGTTTCTCCTTGAAGTATTCTTCCTGTATTTGTTATGATGATAGTTTTCCCAGTAGTTGTCTACGCTATACATGTCCTCATGGACTGTGTGCCTTCCTGTGTCTGTGTGTGAAAATACTTCATGGACATGATGAAATACCAACTTCGTACAATTCCTCAAAATTCCTACATTAAAACCTTAAAGAGTAATCCAGTGATGGCAAACATTAAAATCCATATTCCTTTCATTTTAAGGAAAGCTAAAAAATCTGGAGCAGAAATGGTTAAATTTTTTTCTTGTTCATTCCTTTCATGTACACATTTATCTCACTTTCTGTGCTGCTTCTGGTTTAATATGTTCTTGCTTATGATGCCTGTTTATGATTTGCAGTGGGCTTTTGAAAAATTTAATACAATTACTTTGCATTTGCAACTAATAAGCAATTCTCTCTAGCTTTTTATAATCATAGTATCTGTAAAAAATAATCTTTCGGCTAATCTTTTATGCAAAATCAGTATAATATTACTTTTATTTTCTCTTTGTTTTTGGCAATGGAACTGACTCTGACCATTATACATGCAGTATATAAAATTTAATATTAGTTCAGTAAGAATTTCTCTACAGAAAGTTTAATTATTATGAAATACTTTCAAAACAAAATGAAGAACTCTGATATGTTTTTTGAATTACAATAAATGAGCCACTCCTTTTAACTATACAAATTGCAGAGTCTCACCACCTCAGTTAAACTGCACCATTTTAGCTTTGTTACATTTATTCCCCCTATTATTTTGCCAAAACTGAAGGTCTTGGCTGATAGATGTGAGACTTCCACTGTTTGAAATTAATGTTACAGGATTTTTTTAGTGTACACAGCAAAGATCTTCTCTGGGTGTATTTCTTTGTTGCCTTTGTTCTGTAGATTACACTAACCTTTCTGGTTATGAGAAATCAGCTGCAATGACTTGTTGACTTCGGATAAAGGAGGTCAGGAGGACCATAACCTAAAACAGTGTCATGCGAACTATGGTTCCTGCAGGCATATGATTGGCTCAAAACCAGTTCTTCTGTCCATGTGTCAGGTTGATAATTTACCAGTTCTTACAGTGGACTGACAGTTTTGGTCGAACACAGATGCCAGCCAATTAAAGATTGTATGGATTTCCAACTTAACACAGTATTGCTATTTCCAGGGCTCAGTGTCCCTGACTGTGCTCCTGTGGTACCATGTGCCTCTTTAGCACCTGGTAATTTTAACTAAATTTGTTTTAAACAATGATAATGAAAATATCACTGGATGTTTCAGTACCTGATACTGCCAAGCAAGTCTGTGTTAAAACAGATGGTCAAGAAGGGTTGTTAATACTGCAGCAGGATGCAGCTCTTGTGTTACACTATAGGCATCTCTTCAGGAAGGCCAAATGCTAGTTTTGTAACCGTACCAAAGAAGGTGGCCCACTGTCTGAAAAACCTTTTTCCTATTTGAACCCTAATTGTTACTATATGTCATTCCATACTTAATGCTGGTAGAAAGATAATAGATCTTTTTGCAATTGTATTCTATACGGTAGAGGAAGATAAGCTGACACTGACTAAAGACAGACAATTACTTCAAAGTTAACATGCTCCAGATTTTTGAAATAGCTGCTAATAGAGTCTTAAATGTACGAATTGAAAATATTTTGGTGTTTTTTTTAAAGCAGCTTTCAAATAACGGTTTTGTGGAAATTTTATTTCGTCCTGCTGCACATGGGCTCTGCTTGGCTTGGAAGTAAACAGTCCCCCTGCAGCACAGGGTCTCAAAACCAAGTCAGGCATTTTTGCCATCTTTCCCACAGTAGAGTTTCTGCAAACCAAATTACAAAAACATAGCAAATTTCATGTCTCGGCAAAATGAGTCAGATGATTCTCTTATGCCTAACAATGAAAAGAAATTTCAGCTGACTTCAAGTTAGCTGTATTAATTCTGGTTCTGGGCATAATTGCAATGAATATTAACAGATTTATTTGTACTTTGAGTTTCTTTATTGGTTTAGAACAGTAAATTAGTAGTCACATAATGTCTTCAGCAGAAGATATGGCAGATATTACTGAATTCTGTGTTAATTATACCTGTGGACATACCTATACGTGAATGAAAATATATTCAGGCTCTCTATCACTTAGCAAGGAGCACAATAATAGTTTATATTCAAATGTGTGGCTATGTGTATGTCTGTATAGGTAACTTGAGAAACTTTTGTAGGAACTGAGATGCAGAAATTCTTCAGGCAGAAATTCTTCAGCAACACAAGCAGTTAATGTCAAAAGTTGCTGAATGTGATCCTTAGACACACAGGGCTTTTCACGTGGTAATTCTTGATGAATATACCTGTGAAAAAGTAATTGCCAGAGTAAACAAATGAAATGAGTTTGTATCTTTTGAAAGTTAATCTTGATATTGAGATGCAGACTTACATGAAGCAAGTTATTTCAGTGAACTTGCAATGAATTGCAGTTGTGAAAGATTGAAACAAATACGCGTTTAGGTTGAGGTCTTTTATTGTTTGGATATTTTAGCTAGACACTTTTTTCCTCCTTTTTTCCTATTTCACTATCATAAGAGCATTTGGTACGATGCCAGCTCTTAACTTCCATTTTTCTTTACTGTATGGTATGCTGTTTAGCAGTTGTCACCAACGTATTTACAGGTCTGCCTTCGCAAATTGGTGACACTGGCCAGTACTTCTGGTGTGCTGTTAGGATGTCAGCTGCTTGCAAAAGCATGTGTAAAGCCTCAGCATTTTTTTTAAATACTGTAACCTCTCTATTTAGAAAATATCAGTGATTTCACTGACTTTGATTTCGTTATGGTTTGACCATCTCATAGCAGCCTAGTTTCTTGCATCTTTTTACATTCCCGGCAAGCCTAAATTTGTGAAATGCAGGTCAGGCCATATAGGATGAACCAAAATGAAATAAGCACTGCATAATGTGGTTATAGGAGTCAGCTTCCACAAAGCTGCTGGTCTGGGCCTTTGTTCACACAGACATTAGACATCCTTTGTTTTGCCCCTCCTTCTCTTCTTCAGCAGTCATTCAATGACAAGCGTAAAAAGAACCTCTTTTCCCGAAAATTTCCCTTCTACAAGAACAAGGACCAGAGTGAGCAGGAAACCAGTGATATTGACCGTAAGTATGTGGCATTCGATGGAGAGCAAAGCACACGTAGAAGGGCCTGCTAGATTGCAGTAGGGTGTTACCATGGAGACAGTTTCATGAGCTGCAACAGGCTAAGGAGCTTGAGGTGCCAATGACAAACCAATCTACAAAATCAATAAAACTATTTGCTTGCTGTTAAAGTAAAATGTAACCCAAGAGTTACCCAGTGTGTACGTAACCGGAGGAGATAACAGCCTTCCAGTGCTGTCAGCAATGGTTCCCAATTTCTGACTTGGAGAGAGGGCACAGCACCAAAGAAAGTGTAACGGAGCTTACCAGCTTCTTGAATCAGTCCTTTACACTGGTTTCTTCAAAGTCATTCAGTCTAAATTTATTTTCCTAATGAAGACCGGTTACTTTGATTTTTGTCATTGTTGTCAGCACTAAAAAACAGTGTCTTCTCAAAAAGCACTTGCTAAAGAAAGCGGTAGCAAAAAGCTTACTAATTCAGACCAGACCTATTACAAACTTCATTCTCTGCCATTTGCATCACTGATTGCATTTCATGTGCCACTCAAGTCAAATACTGTAGCTTTATCTTCTCCTGTGATGTTCTGGGAACTGTCTCCTGTCGTAGCGCCAATATTATATATAACTGACAATTATTTTCTTTGTGATTGTCTTTTTATTGCTTGCCCTCTGGGGACTACTCTGCAGGAGGTCCCTGACGACATGGGATCAAAAGGCCTGAGTAAGTGATCAAAATACTCCCAAGTTATTTTAACCTCCATCTGAAAAATTACTTTTTTTTTTAACAGATCTCTTTGAGACTGGTGCTCTACTGGCCTAAGGAGGTTGACTCAAAATGTTTCATAAGCTTTTTCTAGCTTGTAATGTTCTTGGGGTTTTTGCTTTCAGGAACGTGTTACTTTAAGTTCAAGAGAGTATTACATTAGATTTACTTGTTGTTCAGAAGCTTACCAGCGCTTACTTGTTTGTCCTCAATAGTATTGTGTTTTTAAATTTGGAGATGTTTTTTTTTCTAGTCGCTTTTGTCTTTGTGGTTTTATTTATTTAAAAATTAACGATGGCTTTTTACAGAAATAGTACAACCATTGCTGTAGTACTGTAACTAGTTAGTTTTCAATCCTCTGTCTAGGTGACTGATGCTACTTATAGCTACTTAAAACAAAAAGTTTTGCTTAACAAATGCCATGAGAGTTTTTCTGCCTGACTTATTCGAACTCTTATGATGCTGTTAGACCACATAGAGGAGTAGCTAAGAGAGGAGACACATAAGCATTTGTCATATTTCTTGCAGAAATGCTAATTACTTGAATACAGTAACATTCAAAAGTTGCCAAGTAACAACTTTTAAAATGAAAAGGTTTTTTTTAAAAAAAGACTTTATAAAACAAAACAGATCTGTTTGTGTACACAAACACCACCACTGTACTAAAATGACAGATTAAAAAAAAAATCAAGGCCTTGCTTTCATTACCTGTATTAAACACATACATTGTTAATGCATTTATGGAATAGCAAAACCAGTCACTAAAGATATGTGACTAAAGGTCATTAAAAAAAGCATTTCTTCCCAGGACATAACTGTTAGATACAGTATTCCCAAAACTACATGTAAGAAGCAGTGTACTTGTATACTTGGCCTCAATCATGAAGTAAAAACTCTGGTAGCTTTAACATTAATTTTCCAATTCTGAAATGGGTGGTTTCAAGGAAATTCTTTGTCTAGAGCAGAAGACCTTAGCAACCTGTATGGCTTAGAGCAGATCGTAAGCAGCCTTTATGGCCTTGTGATGACACCTAGTTTAAACTATGTAATAGTTTGAATAGAAACGTCACTAGATGATTCTGTTGTAAAAACAGATGGCTTCTAGCCTGTTTTTCAGCACAGTCAGACTTTTTGAAACTGCCTTACCATACTTAATGCAAGCTCTGTTATTTGGGCTCTGCAGGACTGCTGTTCTTGCTGGCACTTTAGACTTCACATCTTCACCAGTTGTGCCCATTATCAGACCATCACAACACTTGTATACTTCATTGACAATGTCCCTCTTAGTTGTTTTATCATGAGGCTTTTAAGCATCACTATATGCCTCTTCCATGCCAATGTGGACTTTCTTTTTCCAAGACAAGAAAATGAAATGCAGGTAGATCCAAGTTGCTGGTACTTGCAAACATTAGGAAGTATTTGTCTTTTTTTCCTGCACAGGAATGAAATGAGGGAGTTCTGTCTAGCCAGAGGTTTGTGATTTAAAGATAGTCTTTCACTTTATCAAAAAAACATTTAAAAAGATTAGTTAGTTGATGTATGATGAGTTTTCAAAATGTTTATTAAGCACAAGAAGCATACTTGCTTCATAACTGTATTCTTACCTCTAGAGTCCCCTTGCTTCCTTTCCTTCAATCTTGTAGGGAAGGAACCACAGTGAATTTAATGACAACATATCTGTTACTGTATTCACACAGTTAGGTACAGAAGCTCAAATTAATTGTATGTAGCATAAGCTTCTTCACGTAGTCTTAACCTGTGAATGTTAGTGTCTTTCATTACAAATAAACACACTCATTGGGTGGCATGAAAATTCTTACAGTAAAGTTCAGCAGTATTACAGTTCATGTTTGTTCATGAGATTTGTAGAATGTTCAGGTAACAGAATCAATTTGATACCTGAAATTCTTCAATTGCATTAGGTTTTATCATAAATATATTTAACACCGTTACATAGCTTTAAAAAGTAAATATAAACACCTTGTAGCTACTGAAGTCTTTTGATTACTATGCAAAAGACATGAAATTAATGTAGATAGTCCAGAATAAAAGTCAGGAGCTTTTGAAAACTGAAGCATTACTGGGGGGGTGGGAATTCTTAATTCTGCATTGCACTTCAAGTCAACTAGTTAATATACCATAGGAAAGTGTCTGTTATTGAACGTGCTACACTACACTAGACTATATTGCAGGAAATATTTTCTGCCACAAGACTTTTAACTTAATCAATAAATTGCCTGCATAGAAGTTGAAATGCATATTCCCATTGTTTTTACACAACAGAACTAATCTTAAAGTGAAAATCTAAGAATTGCAGGGTTACATGTGAACTATAAATCAGTGTACTTTTTGTAATCTTATTTTGATGTGCTATTTAATCTTTTTCTTTTTATTAACATTAATTCCTTTCATATGAAATTAAGCTTGATCCTGAGAGCTATGAGAAGTACCTTAAAACTTTTATATGCAGTATGTATTGATTTCAGCATTTCGATATCAGTATTGTCTTTCATCTGGATTATTTTGTGTCAATTTGCTTTCTTTTGACTCATGCCATTAGTGTATGTTCCTTATTTTTTTTTCCATTGTGTTGCAATTTCAGAGCATGTAACCTCTAATGCCAGCGATAGTGAAAGTAGTTACCGTAAGTGTTTTTAAGTTCTTTGTTTATTTAGAACCTTTGTTTAGTAGCTCTTTCTTTGGTTTTGTCTGTCTTTTCTGGGTATTTACATGTTAAATAGAGCTTCCCAGTCACATTCAGGTGAAATCCATATTCATGTGTTTGGTGAGTACTGCTAATCCTGCCATGTCTGTCTTTGCTTTTAAAAAACTGACCGGAGAAAAGAATTTCAAACCTCTGTTATTGATATTTTTTATTGTGGTCTATGATTTTCTTAGTTCAGCTTAATTTGAATCTATTCCCATTAGTTTAAAATTTTGTGAGCTAGCTGGGCCTATTAAAACCTAAATGTAAATTTAATGCTGACAAATATATGTAGTTGAGCTTAATACTGGAAGCGTAACTAAACTCTGTAATCTGTTAAATAGTGCAATAGCTATCTGCAATTTTTTACAACTGATACTCAGATTTAATGTTTATATACTTCTAACGAAAGTCAAGATAAGCCAACATGTATTTACCCTTGCTTTCAGCTTTCATTTCTCTATTTTGTTAAGTGTGGGGGCCTAGTATGAGTTGTCTTCAAAGCATATAACACACATTCAGTGCTGGAGTCAGTTATGATAGATTAGCACGCTAGGCACACATGCAGGTTTGCTCTCTCTGAAGATGTAGTGTCTTTTAAATACTAGACCTAGTTAGCTTTTTTACTAGCCCAAACTACGGTACTATCTATTATTACCCAAGTACAGTAGTACTACCTCTTCATAGTGGGTAATATGCTCCATGATGGTGCTCTACAATGGTTTAAAATGTCTTAAACAGAGCCAGAACTTCAGTCACACTGATTGTTTCCAGTGAACAACTCCTCAGTAAGGTGCATGGTCCAGACCTGCAACCCAGGACAGGTCCTGCAGAGCAGGAAGATTAACAAGTTGAGGATTTGAAGGGGAATATGAAAAGAAGGAACAGTAGAAGTCACGCAGTGTGACACTGAGTGGCTCACTGATTGGGTCCTGGTTGCCTATTCACTGTATGATGGACACTTCCAAAATAGATGTAATTTGGTAGGGTAGTAAGGAAGGTGGTTCATTAACGTATATTTCTTTGGAAGCTGTAGATTTTCCCAGCGGTGATGATCCACATTTTTTCTTCTAGATGGTTATACTCAAGGAGAAAATTTATACATGTATATAAAATGCTAGCAGTGTTGTAGACTTTAATTGAAAAGAAACCAATGGGGGAGGCATTTGTCTTCCCTGAGAATAACACAAAATTGAGCATGTATGCAAGTCGCCTTTGACAAACTTACAAATTTTAACTATTTTTAATGCCACACCATTAAAACTATCTAACCATGACTGTTGCTTCATAAATTTGCTGCTTTCCTCTCTCCCTGCTTCCCCCTTCTCAAGGTTTTTCTCAGAGCTTGCTTTATTTGTGTTTAAAGCTTGTTATTGGTACTACTAGTTAGTTTTTTTACACTGTTGTTACTTGAGAAGCCTTGATTTTATGGTAAATGTCATGGATTTGCTTACCTGTGTAATTTCAAGCACTTTTTTATTGAAATAATTTTAAAATTTTCTCCTTACTGCTGTCTAATATGAAAGTTATCTTGATTACAGATGAGTACGGTTGTTCAAAAGGTTCATTCTATTAATATTCATTTTTCCAAAGTCTTGAAAAGCACAGACAATATATACTTTTTGCTCTCAATCAGGGGATGCTTTTTACCTTTAATTATGTCTTCAGTAGTTTGCTTAACTAATTTTTGACCTTATAGCAATGTGACTTCTCCAAAGAAATACCTAATTGCGTGAGATGGATCTTTCATAGATGAGTTGATAGTTCATCATTCCCCATTCCTTTCCCTACCCTAAAAGGGGTTCTGAAAGTATATACTGTCCTTCTAAAAATCCATTTGCATGAGTAACTTTTTGAGATATTAAAATATACAGGTTGCATGTTTTTGTGTCTGTCTTAAGGTATTCCTCACTTGCAATTACTTAAAAAATTATAATGTTCATTTGTGTATTGCTGTAGTACAGTTTGAATGCAAATTTATTGCAAATAAGAGATGAAAAATGCAAATTCTTGATGAAATTGTAAATTTTAGATATAAAAGATCAATGGTACTGGCTATGAAATAAAGACTATCTATATAAGCAATATATGAATTTATAAAAGCCTTCATCTGCCATCTGTTTCGGTATAACTGTGATATAATATTGGTATGTTCCTTTGCCTGTTACAAGTATGGCTTATGAACTCCAAAGAATGTTCCAAAATTGCACAAGTGAGTTATTGAAGCATTGAAGTATTTTATTCAGTGTTCATAGTAATGTCATATAATTTGAGCTTGTATCTTCAGAATTATAAATTCTCTGCTGTTAAATTTTAGTTATTTCACTGCAAGAAATCTTACTCAGAGATATCTTGTTAGACTAGAAATCTTTTAGAGAGGTGGCAACTGAGGTATATTTCAGATGCTTTCACATTTAACAAGTCTGCAGCTGTCAAAGATCCAAATTCACTTATTTCAGTTTCATTCACTGCTAATGTGCTTTCTGGAGCTGAGAACAATACAAAGCACTTTCTGTTTTCAATTTCTTTAAAAATTCATTAATAAAATAGTTATTTAGTATATACAATCGTAATGGAATTTTTTTGTAGGATTAGGGTGGTTGAAGATGTTTATGTAAATGCCACTTCATGATAAAGTTAACAGAAGATATGTACACCTTGACATACATGGTTGTCAGCCCTGTATAAATGCAGAAAAATGTTATTGTAAATGCTGACTTCAAAGTATGAAGAATGTTGGTGATGAAGGTGGCATTGCCTCTAGCAGTGAATGACAGCGTGCATGCATTTCATTCAGGGAAATGTGTATAAGAGCATTTCAATAATGCTTTAAAATGCTTTTTGTGCCTGATGTCAGTTTGACATGCTAACATAAACCAGGAAATTATTTATACTGTATGTGCCTAATGCTTTAAAATGTTGTGTTTGGCTTATCTTTGTGACTTTTATAATTCATTGCTCTTGAAAAATGTCCTTCATCAGTGTCCTTGTAACGCATATTACTGACAAATGTCTGTATCATTATAGTTCATTGAATGCTTCAATTTAAATATGTTGGTTTAGAAAAAAATACATAGATATGTCTTTGCATTTACATTTTAGGTGGCCAGGAGGAATATGTCTTGTCATATGAACCAGTCAATCAACAAGAAGGTTTGTAGATCTCACTCACTATAAAATAAGTATCATCTGAATTAGCAGAATGCTTGGTGTGCCCTTATGTACTGAGCACCATGATAAACTTCTTCACTGTTTTGAACTTGTTACCATTATTCAAATGAATAAAGCATAAAGGTGTAAATAATTAAATGCGATTGCTAAATTCGTGCAAAATCCACAGGTATGCTACTTAAAACAACTTGCGTGACTTACATTGCATAAGGAAAATACAGTGTGCTTAAACATTGTCGTCTGTGTGAACCTCAGAAATCATCGTTTTCTTCTGTTTCATATCGCTTTAGCATTCTCATTGTTGCAGCAAAAAGCGTCTCAATAGATCATTTGTCTATTTTAGTGAGTTTTAATTGAAATGTCTCTAAATCACAGCAGTCTCACATTTCTGTATGGGCTTCCTATATGGCTAGTTTGGCTTGCAATTGCCAAGTGATTTTTATTTTTTTTTTTAAATTATTTTATCCCCCAGAAAAAAAGAAATATTTTTGAATGGACTGGTATTTAAATAAAATGCTTTTCACTGATTTCCAATGGAATGCTATCATTTCCTTTTCATCTTGCTCCTGATCTTGCTTCAGTGTATATAATAGATAGGAAATTCTTAGTGTTCCCATTCACCACTGCAGGTGCTAATGGTTGGCTGATACATAGCTCAGGTTTGTAAATTCATCTGTGAAAGGGATGTCGCTCAGGACTACTTGACATCTATTACCTATCTAATAAGGTGGCAGTCAAAGTAAATATACATCATCTGTTTACATGAATTTTGATTGTCAAGATTTCATTTTTGGTTTTGCGCAGCGAGTGGCATGGCCCAGTTGCTTTCATGCTGTTGTGGAGCACACGTGCTGGAATAGACTTTCCAACTTGTTAATTATGGCATATGGGCTCCACTTAATGAGTAAGCTTCCAAAAGTAGTAAAAATTGTTCTACAAGACTATCACAAACTACACTATTCATATAGTGTAGTAATGTAATTCTGGTAGGCTCCAAATAAAATGTTGGATGAGAAATACATGAGTTAAGACCATGCTGGAGATGGGGAACTGGTAGATCCTCTTTGATGTGCTAAGTAAGCTATGCTTAAGCCAGGGACCTGGAGGTTTGTTTCCCTCACATGAGCAGGAACTATGGCTATATGCACACCAGAGGGTCTCACAAAATGAGAAACATCTTTTTACCTGGCGCTACCATCCCAGATTCTGATGGCGTAATGGTTTAGTGAGAACAATAGTAACGTCAAGTGAATTCACGTCAAGGTAGAGAAAAGATGTGAATGAGTCTTTGCGCAAGCTGATAGTTTAGTAACTATCATATTGTAAAACTAAAATTTTGGATAGCCAAGTGCTTTGGCATTTAAATACTTGACTGTAATTCTGTTTATGAGTCTAACATAATGTATGAGGAAAGCTGTAAAAGAACCAGCACCCAGTTCCTTTGCTTAGAAGCAGTAATACCTTCCCTGCATATGTTATCCGCATTTGTCCATTAATTCACTTCCACAGTAATTTTTTATTTTAAAGAAGCCCAGAGAAATAAAGAACGGTAATGACCAAAAATAGATTTAAAGGTGACACTTGAGACACTGGTGGGCCACCCTTAATCTTTATGCAAAGATGTTTGTTATTAAATTAATAAGTTGACAGTCACTGGATCCAAGACATTCCTTTTATGAATATATTAATAACCTGTAAAGGAAATAGTTCTGAGGGTCTAATTAAAATATATTTTATAGGTCAGACTTTATTTAATTTGGACTTATTTGTGGAGTAAAGAGAGATTAAACCTAAACCTAGAAGTTATACAGCTGAAATTATATACTAATGCAAAGATACTTAGGTATTATTGTCTCCATGGCTCTTGCAGTATAATCAGATATTTTCTGCTTAGGCTTAAGTTCCAACCAAAAGACCTTTTAAAGTTAATAAAAAATTAAGCTGCTTTTCAAAAATGCTACATTGATTTTATAAGGGTGTTAACAGTTACAGGAGCTATATATAGTTGTGTCTTTTCACGTATAAGTATTTAATTGTGATCTTAATGGAAAAGAAGCAGCTTCTCACAACACAGAACTAGAATTTCGCAATCTCTGCTACTCCTTAGGTACATTTTGAAGTGAAAAGATTTTCAAACTTCCCCCTTTTGCTTTTTTCATTAGAATGAAGGAAGTTACTTTGTGAATAGATTTTTTTTTTTTTTTTTTTTTCCCAAGACTTCAGAATTTAAGACTCCTCTTCAGTCACCCAGGATATAGTGATTTGAGAGTGAAGATCTAACATCTTACTATGACTACTGTGTTAATTGATTTACATTCTTCCACGTTTTTCTTCTCTTTAGTAGTGTATTTTCTTTTAGGTATTAAAATCATTGCCATGTGATAAAGCTTATTTTGCTGAACTGTAAAACATATGGAAATGTAACTGATGTTATTCCTTTATGTTTAATAGTCAATTACACTCGACCTGTGATTGTTTTGGGACCCATGAAGGACAGAATAAACGATGATCTGATCTCAGAATTTCCAGACAAATTTGGCTCATGTGTTCCACGTAAGTCTCAACAAATACTAAAGCAATTCTAAATTATTTTTTTCTGCTAATTTTCTTAATAGATGTCCTCTGTATGTTGAGTTAAAAACAAAATTAATATATAGTCTAAACTTTATAGACCCGTCTTAATTGTGAGTCATCTCTTTGCTTGTGAAAATTTTGCAGTATAAATGGGAGACTATTTTTGGATAATGTAGGGAAAACAGTAATTGTTTTTTGTTTTGCTTTAAAAATTACTGATTTATATTTAAAGATACTACTAGACCAAAACGCGATTACGAGGTGGATGGACGTGATTACCATTTTGTCACTTCTCGAGAACAAATGGAGAAGGATATTCAGGATCACAAATTCATTGAAGCTGGCCAGTACAATAATCATCTTTATGGAACAAGTGTCCAGTCAGTGCGAGAAGTAGCAGAAAAGGTAAATCAGTGCCAGTTACTTTCATTTACTGAGGTGATTATCTGACTGTGCTGACAGGGGAAAAGGGAAGAATGGCAAGAAACCATTAGGAACCCTCTGACTTTAAAACTAATTTGTACGAAATGAGAAACAAAGCCCATTGTCACAAATGCATTTAGGGAAACGAAGCTTTGGAATAATGAAAGCATAGTGGTTAAATTATGGGAAAAAGCAACTGTAGTTTGTTCCCTCTTATATAAAGGGAATAGAGAAGAAATAATTGGAATTACAGGTTGATTAACCTAGCTCACATAAATAAATCATTAATTAAGAATGGTGGTGGAGTCGATTAATACGATGATCCATTTGATATAGACATGTACAGAAGAAAAATCATAAAAATGTTATTCTTTGTGCCCTTCATGGGTTTAGCTGACAAAAGGAAAAAAGTAGATTTAATAAGCTCAATTTTAGAAAGACTTTTTACCCAAGTACCACTACATTTTGAAGACTTACCCTACTGAACAGAATTTAGTACGCTTTCTTGCAAAATCTTTCTACATTCAAACGGAAGTTTACCTGAGCTCTCTGAAAAGGAGTGGGAAGAAAGAAACTTATTTCTTAAAGTAAGATTCTTGTTTTAAGAAAAAAATTTATGACAATTCTTTGTAAATGTTGTTATTCTACTGCTTACAATTATGGTGTGTTTACAGTAGACAATGTTATGTGATCTGTATGAAAGAAGAAACAGCTGTTTTTTAGGTTAGAACTCACTAGCGTGAGCACTTTCAGTCCAGACATGTAGAGGGTAAGTGCAGTTAACCCATGTGACACAGGAGGGTAGTTAACCCTCTGGAAAACAGTGTAGACCATTTTGGCCAAATGGCTGAGTATTGTTGCTTCTGGCAATTTAATTTACTGAAACCAAAATCAGGGTGAGCATGGTGAGATTCTGTGGTTCATGTGATGAAGTTTTCTTCTGCTGTCTTTCTCTCCTTATACCATGGGGCCAGGTTCTATTCCATATAGTGAAAAAAGTTAAGAACATAAAATGAATTACAAAATTGTTAAAGTGTATGAACAGTGCTCTATATGGGAGGCTGAATGAATTTGTGAAACTATCTTATGTGGTTAAACTATGAAAGTATTTATTGAAGAGCTTAAACATTATAAACCTGTTGGCAGTTGCTTCACCTGGTAGCATAGATACACAGTCTTTCATTTACATCCTAGACCTGAAATTGGCTGTGTTCTTTTGTCCATCTAGTGTGATTAGTAAGGTGCAACATGATTTGGAATCTTTTATTAACTGACACTAAGAGCAAAGTACTTCCAGATGTTTCCGTGCTATTAAATCTCTTGCACAGGTACCGTTGGATTTTGGATAGGTGTAGCAAGTTCTCAGTTCCAGCTAACGTTATTTTTCTGGGAAACAATGGCCTGTCCTTCAGAACTTGACTTCAGAATCATGACAGGGCTGCAAACTGATCAATCTGGGGCTACTCCCTCCTTGTATTCCTCTCCCTATCACTTAAGAGATGAGTCTTTTCACTGGGTCTTATTACTGGGATACAAAAGACTATTTCCAAGTTTTCTGTTATGAATTTAGAGGAAGACACAACAGAAGTGACTGCTACTATCCCAGAAGTACCGGAAGTAGTACTCTTAAAATAGCTTTAAATCTTGTTTGTTCGCCTAGGCATCCAGTTGATCCCTGTCTCTCTCATTTCCTTACCTGTACTGGACACAGCTAAAGAGGCTTTTTGATGTCATTGGTAATTGTAAAAGGCACCGAGTACCGTTCTGTGTTTCTCAATCAGATGTAGTGCAAGTAAGGAACTAAAAACACGTAAAATGTTGTTTAACTGCACTGTGCAAAGAACAAAATAGCTTCCCTGGATGAAAACACGATTGTATCATGAAGTTCTTGTGTTTCTTTTCCTTGTCTTCCAAGTCTTCATTTGAAAGGAATTTTTGTATCCTCTTTTCTTTGGAGTCACTAGCAGCTGAAATCCGTGTCTGAGGGCCACTATTAATGCGTTCATTATTGATTTGGAACAAACTGTCACCGTTACATTCCATAACACCCGGCATGGCTACTGTGCTGGCAGTCTAGTCCTCCATCTTTTGCCCCAAATCCTTTGGCACCCGACCTAAATTGTTGGGCCAAACACAGCAAATACTAAGGGTCTTATCACAAGAAGGAAAATGGACCAGCTAATGCTCTTAATTCCCAGAGCATGTGCTACATTTAAAGAGAAACCATTTGAAAGATGTGGACAGGTCAGCACGTGTACTGAAATACTCTTCTACAAACACCTTTCTTAAATGAAACTAGCCAGCATCCAGATCCAGGGACTGGATCTGGGAAACAGCGATCATCATCAGTTGAAAGCAAGCAGATACATATTGCTCACATGGGAAGAATACTTCTGTCCTCTTTAAGAATTACTGAAATACAATTCTGTGGGTTTGTTGTGCAAGAGAGAATGTAAATGATCTGAGCTGCCAGGAAGCAGAAACATCTCAGTCATTTAAGCCTGCAGTCACTTCCTTGCTCTTCAGCATGCCCTCCAGGAATGATCTCCCAGGTGTTTAGGAAGTGTGTTGTATGTTATAAATAACCTTTGGTTTTATGGTGTTTGTGGGTTTGTATCCTGGCTCACAGAAATCTGCCATTCACTTTGGTCTCCTAGTAAAGAGAAAGCTTTTCTTATTTTAGTCACCTGACAGTGGTTTTCTGTTCCTCTTCCTCTATCCCTTTGTAAAATGATGGTGTGCCAAATTTCCTATGCTACTCATAAAGGAAAGAAATAAAAACGTGTGAGGTGGAAATGAACATGTCAGAGATGAGATGGGCTGAGGAACGGGAAGAGCCTTGAGACAAGATATCTCAAAGAGCTGGGAAATTGCTTGTAGTTGGAGAACAGAGGTAGGGAGAAAAGCAGCCCTACCACATTGTCTTCCAGCTGCCCAAGGAACGGTTAATTCTGTTTGTTTCTCAAGAGATGAAAAAATAATCATCCCAAATAAACTGCATTCACCATCTTAACCTTGATATTCTTCTGTCTCATACCTGGGTGGGGGGAAGTGCTTGTATGCAGTTCCTTCTAATGATTCTGATGGTGGCATATTTCCCTGCCCTGAGGGGTGACTACTCCCTCAGGTATGCTGGTTAAGTCATCTGGCTCCTCTCTAAACTCCCATCTGTGGCATGGCCACCTCCCTAAAGGATCCTCAAATTATTTAATAAAAAAGTCATTTTGGTGGTGTGGTCGAAGTACAGCTGTTCTACTGGATGATTCTGCATTGTTCATCAGGCTGCAACCTCTGGTGCAGAAAGGAAGGAAGAAGGGTCAGGAACATCTCGAAGAATGTATGATCCCAAGAGAGAAGCGTTGTAGCACCTTGTGCTGAAGTGGTCAAATCGTAATGTCATTGATGCAAATGATCTGATTTTGTTGGCTTCAGTGGAGATGTGTTTTCTCTTCTAAATTATTAAACTGTGCATATCTGTGACTTAAACTTTGCTTAGTACCATTTTCCCTTCTCTCTCACTTTTTAGGGTAAACATTGCATTCTTGATGTTTCTGGTAATGCGATCAAAAGGTTGCAGATTGCCCAGCTGTACCCAATCTCCATTTTTATTAAACCCAAAACAGTGGAAAATATCATGTGAGTAAAAGTAAAGTACCTCAGGCTAAATTGTTTGAGACTGTCATTGTATTTGAAAAGCCAACTGCAACTTATGTGAGGACAATTGTAATATTTGCATTTTAAACAATATTTAATTTCCTGAGTTTAATTTCTAGGGACTTCCAGAAAGAATTTCTAATCCAAATTGAAGTGCTTGAGAACGAATGTCATTGTGCTAAATTCTATGCAACATAGTGTCAGAACAGCTCATTCCCACTACAGTCTTTTAGTGTGTGTCATTTAGGAGACTGCCTCTTATTAGGATTAATACTCAGGCTACAGTTTAAAACCTTATTTCAAAAGACTCCAAGTATTTGATAGTAGTTTTTAAATGTATCATGTTTTCAATTTCAGGGAAATGAATAAACGCTTAACGGAAGAGCAAGCCAGGAAAACATTTGAGAGGGCCATGAAACTGGAGCAGGAATTTACTGAACACTTCACAGGTCTGTTTTGCTTGTCCCTGTTCCCTTGCCGGAGTTGAATTTTTATTGCTTGCTGTAAAATAGTAATTGCCTCACTGCTGAGATAAGGCTGAACTTTGTTTTCCAGCTGATCTGTGATTGTTTTGAGGTGCAGAGCCACCTTAGTACCTCTACACTGATTTCAATTTGATCAATTAATTCAATATGTACCAAAATTTCCTGGGAGCTTAACTTAGGTTTTAAAAACTGTGAGACTTTCTGCCATTTCCCTAGGTATTGTAATGCAGATGTTTGCTTTGTTGATACGTTGTACATATAAAGCTTTTTATTTGCAAAGCTGAGATTGCCCAGCAAAGCTGCCTGTAAAAAATTATTACTTTCCATTTATTTTAAATCAGGAAGTAAAGAATGATGGTAATTAATTAAGCCCCTGGAAATAGAGCACTACAGCATTATCATACTTAGCAAATCAAATTTGTGTGTGCCATGGAGCTAACTGTAACAGCAAGGGATGGGCTGCAGGCACTCAAACTGTGCTACTTGTTTGTATTGTGGCTTGCAGTAAGAGGAGGTTGATCGTCAGGATCTTCATGAAGACAGAAATGAGCCTTCCCTCTTCCTGTCCTAGACTGACTCACTCCTTTCCTTCCTGCTGTGTGCTCTTTTGCTGTGTTTCAGCATTTGCTGTTCCATACACCTCCTTTGTGTGAATCGTGACTCTTTTGCCCAGTTCCTTCTTCCACATCTTATGTGGGCAGAGCTGTGAATGCAACAGGTTGCTCCACCTGGGCAGAGACACAGGAAGGGGTGGTGGCTTTGCATCTGAGAAAGACAGAGGAACCAGTAGACTCCCTGTCTCAGTCTTGCCACTGCCTTATTCTCTACATTGTGTGCTACCCACACAATGAACAACCTGAGTCCATCCCTTGGTCTGCCTCCCTCCCTCTCTGCTGCCTCGCAGCTGTCCGTTTATCCCAACACTGCAGCATCTAGCTCTCCCACTCCTCCCATAACTCTCTACCTCTCTGCACCCACAAAGTTATGGGACTCTCAACATTCTGCAAATTCTTACCAAACATCTTGCAAATGTGTCATGATTTTCGTTCAGGAAACAAATGAGTTTATTTTAATAAATATTAATTGAATATTTAGTAGCTGATGTTCTCCCAGGCTATCACAGAGCATTATATAGGACACTTTTTCTAGAAATTAAGACACATAATACAAGATGTTTAAAAAAACTATGGGCCTTTTAAAGTGCTCTAATACTCAGGGCTGTATACTCAGAAGTATAAGACTTATTGATAAAGGAAGAAAGCAATGGTTAGACTCTCTGTCCTTGATAATCCAGTTCAGGCCAGAAATCCTTTTCTGAATCCATTTGAGATACTTGAAGACATTACAAATCCCACTTACTGCTTAGTTTGGAGACTGCCACCCCTATGAGTCAGGTGGTAAAACAGAATATGTGAACATTCCCTAATCTGTTAAAAAATAGCACATCAGGTAGGCTAACTTAAATCAACTTCATCGGCAGATTAAGTTTAAACAGACTTCAACTTTGTACTGAAGCACATGAAGAGCACATCCATCTTCTGTTTTGAAGGCACTGAGCTCTGGAAAAGGTGTGGTTAAATGTAGCTGGAGAGAAGGCAGATGCTGAAGCTTATGGCTGTGTGCATTGCGAAGACATTTCTAAATCTTTCTAATGCACTGTTGCATTCTTGGCCTGCCTCCGAGATTGTCTTTCATATTAAACTTTGTTGCTTTGATTATCAACACTGAGGTGGCAATCCTAATTAAAAGAAGTTGCTATCTCATGGTGATTGCTTTGTCAGACTGAAGTGTGCTAAGGACAGCTCAAACTTCATCCACATTCTCACCAGACTGTACTTTACTGCGACATGTCAGAACACATCCATATTGGCTCATTTCTGATTATTTTCTAGCCTTGGAGAAAATATATCTAACTTAAATAATCTGAATATAAATTGCATTTTTAACTGTGTAAGGAAGCCTGTTGTCTATAAAACTTGAATTTATTGGCTGGGCAACAAACTCCATGAGTCCCTCCACTTCTTGGCCAAAAGCAAAGGTAGTGCTCGCAGGTAGAAAACCCAAGGTCAGGCAGCCTTGCAGTGAAGTTTCAGGATCCAGCTGAGGAGTTGACCAGTCTGCATTACAAGCAGCCTAATGTAGGCTGACTGCATGAGGACACAGCCCTGGAAACACACGAGAACGGGACCAACAAGAGTACTGGATGGGGCAAGTTGACTCAGGCAAGCTCTAACAGTGGTTAGGAAAAGCAAAGAAAAAAAAAAAAGCCTCAGTTTTATGTGTATACTTGTAGTAAAGTTGAAAACTACTTCCTAACCCCAAGCCTCTGTGTGGGAGAGATGGTGCTTTGTGTCCTGCAGTACCATGAACAATGTGCTTTGCTCCAGCACAGAAATCAGAAATCTCAGTGGGTGTCTGTTCCTTCAGCAACCTAAAAACCTCTTGCCACTCTGAGAAAAAAGAACAGCTTGGCTTGGAACATCTTTGTTTCTGTGCAGAACTAGGAAGGATGATTGCTGATTGCCACATTGTGTTTTGCAGCTATTGTCCAAGGAGACACACTGGAAGAAATCTACAACCAAGTGAAACAGATCATAGAGGAACAGTCTGGGCCTTACATCTGGGTTCCAGCAAAGGAAAAATTATGAGAACAGATTTTTATTTTTCATTTTCTAGCTGACATCACCTACTACATCTGACAACTCTTAAACCCTTCCAGTGGAGCCTGCCTCTAGTTCTTTCCAGCGTGGTTCATACCCTAACCATCACGTTCTGCAGTTCCCATAATGCTTTACATTTGGTGTCTCTCTTAGTTTAAATAATTTGTATTATTGTGTGTTGTTGGTTTGCCATTTTTCAAACACAGCAGTGGAATGGCCTGACCAGCTATTAGTTTGGGGTGGGGGTGGGAGGGAATTGCTTGGTAAAATTCCTTAATGTTTAAGGGAAAGTAACTTTCAAAGATTTTTTCAAAAAAGCTTTATAGACATTCTTTTAAAATTTCATAATAATTGAAAGAAAAGTTGTATTCAAGGAAGTTGTAAATCATGAGTAACTTTGCACGCTTAACTTTAATAGCATGGTTTGGTCAGGGCAATCAATTTCAGGTTTTATTTTCCGAGTTAAATTCTATTCTCACAGTATTTTATTTTTTTTTTCTTTCCAGGCAGTTAGAGAGAAACTTTCAAATTTTGAGTTAACATTTTCATTAACTCCCATTACTATTCCTCAAGGGATATTCATTTTCATAATTTCATATGGATATTCTTAGAATCTATTTTTTCATTTTTTTGCCAATAAAATTGCTAGGGACAAAGATGTGTAATGTTTTTAATCTTCCTCGTGAAACACTATTTATAGTGTCTTACAGAAATTGTTTATAGATGATGGTCATCACACTTTTTGAGCCTAAATATGTTTAGGTGCTAGGAAACCTTGTATTTTTCAGAGGAATGCCAAATTTCCATTGGCAGTAATACAGGAAACAGCTGCAGAGATGGTCATTAGGGCAATGAGAGAATGATTCGTAGCCTAAAAATATGTGTGTTCTTAGGGGTCAGATTTTAATGAATATTTTACCCACAATAACTGCCTATTTTGTTATAATAAATATATATATATTAAACTTTCTTTAACTAAACTCTGTAACTATGGGAATTATTTTCTTTACATAGTTGCACACACGTATAAATATATATATATATAAAATATATATTTTTCTTTTACCACCTACTCCTAGCTTTTTGTTTTGAATAAAAATACGAATTAGAATTTACCTTCTTTAATCACGAGAAATCAAATGGGCTGTGGTGGCTGGGCATTCAGTCCAGGGAATATTAGTTACACAAAAAAAAATACATGCAAGTTCTCCTCTTTTCTACGGAATTTCAGGTGTTTGTCTTCCCTGCCCTCCCTCCCCACCCCGCAGTCCTTGTAATATGCATGTCTTAACCAAAGGCAGAGTTCAGAGTCAACAATACATTTTATTTTTCTGTACATGTTCATCTCGGATTGCGTAAGCACAAGATCTTCCATTTGCAATGCACAAACTTCTGTGCTGAATGTTATACGTACATTGTATCAAAACCTGAAACTGCCTTCATGAATGAAATTCTCTAATTCCCGTATTATTTGGTACCTGCCATTGCTTGTTCGAAACGGATTGTTTGGAAGAGGGATGTACTTCTGGCAGTCACAGGGCAGCCACACAACCAAATCAGCTTTGGTTTGTAAAGAATGAGCAACACTATCCATTCCATTTGTTAGAAAGAGGAGAACAGCTAATAAACTTTATTGTACAATGTGCTTGTCAAGTGTGTTTTTAATCAAAATAAATACAGATGTTTGTAGCGTTTTAAAGTAACTTACTCAGACTGTAAATGAAAATAACATTTAGAGGAGCTCTGGTGACCAGATTGGGGCTAGTGAAGTTATTACATTAAAAGCAGGTTTAAACTTGGGACACAAATATTGCTGGTGTTATGTGGAATGCTCGTAACTAAGTGTAAGCTGCTGGTGTGTGGCCCAAAATAATTCTTGTTTTTCTGGATTTGTGAATTAGGTGTGCTGTCTTTCTGAGACCCCTCTCTGTAGAAGTGCAAGGTGTACGAGATTGATGCAGCTTGTGATTAATAAGGTTATAAATTTTTAAAGGAGCTAAGAGTGTACTGTAGCCTGCCTCTCTGAAAGTGACTGATTATCTGAGATGCATATTGAGACACCTTGTAACAGACCAACTTTAAAGAAACTGGAAAGATCTAAATCTCAGCTGTCAAATCTGCAAACCATAATAACATCTGAGATCTCTATATTGCACAGGGATCTTTTTTTTGCTGATCTCTTTTTTTGATCCATCAGAAGAAGTTCTGTTCAACTGAGTAGCTATGTGAGGAATTACTCTTTCATATGTCGGAGTGTCTGAATAACTTTCACGGAATGTTTGTCAGGTACTAGCCAGGTGCCAGTAAATACGACACTCAGAGTGATGCCCGCAGGACTTACCTTGCGTGGTTGTCATGCTAGAGTGAAAACAAGTCTGAGATCAAGAAAAGCCAAAGGACTCTGGGGTATCTTCTTTGCCTTCCCTGCCTGCTAACCCAACTTTTTGTAACTGCTGTACAGACACATGCTTCATGAAGTATTTCCTGCACTCTGTTATTAATACAATATAACTTAAAATATACCTTTGTGGGCATTTTTGCTAAATTTTGCGGAAAATGGGGTTAAGAAATTGATCCCCTTAAAGCATAGAATAAAATATCTCCTTAAAGCATAGATACCCATAGATGCAGGAATAAGACGGGAAAAATGAGCTAAATTGTCATGAGCTGTGCTTATGTGATGGTTTAGAAGAGGTTGCATTCAGAACAGCCTCCTGTACCCGCTGGTACAGGCTGCTCCAACACCTTCTGAACCTTTCGCAAAGAGGATCAGAACCACCACAGGAGGGGCCTGGTACTGAATTTATTATTATTATTATCTTGCCCTTGCAGTCTTAAGCAACTGGTTCTAGGACAGTGCATCAGTCTTATGTAATCATAGAGTCCTAGAATCATTTAGGTTGGAAAAGACCTCTAGGATTATCAAGTCCAGCCTTCATCCTAACATCTCCCTGACCTCTAGGCCATGTCCTGAAAGCCTCACTGCAAGCATCAGGGGGCTTGGTAGGTTAATCTGGCCAGTGAGAAGGGCACAGGAGGGATCGGAATAATGGATCCTTCCAGAAATTTGGAAGGAATCCAGTGGTGCCAGGTCATTCTTTAGCACCATAGACAACAAAGTGACAACTAACTCCAGGTGATCTAGGCAGCCAAGAATCAGAGTTCAGCCATAAGCTTTTGTTTAAGAAAATCATCTGGGGCGGGGTCACTATTAATTTTTTTGAAGTCCTAAACTTTGAAACAGCAATTAATTGACTTAAACTGAGCTCATCTTTCAGGTGCTAATAGGTGTTAAAGCGCGCAGCCTGGCCAAATTACAGACAAGTTGCTAAGTAACTTAACTCCTGAAAACAGCCGCGCAACAATATTGAATGAATAGACTGTAGGGTGCACACGGTTGGGCTGTTGGTGCATGCCCTCAGTAGAAGACTGTAAGGATGTGTGTTCGGGGATTTGTGGCAGTACACAGCTATTCTGGTAGCTGGGTGCTGAGCTGAGGAAAGTAGCTCAGCAGACCAAAGCAGCATTAAATGGCTTTTATCTAAACAAAGTGTTACAGGCAGCTGCAGTTCATTGACTAATGAGAAATTAAGAAAAGGGCAGCACAAATGACTGTTGCTCTGCAAAAGCTATTCTGAAAGTCACAGCAGATTTTAACAGAGCTATTCTCAGCAGTGTTTACTCTTTCTGGGGGAGAGAAGCCATCCTGGCCCTTCTCTAAAACCTAAAAAACAAACAAAAAAACGAAACACTTCGGCCATTTCATAGCACTTGCGATTAAATTTCAGGAGGTGCACTTTGCGCGCACTGTACCACCCGTAGAAAGTACAGGCTTCGCTATTGCAAAAGCCTGGGCTTCTTGTCCCAGCTTTATGGAATTCATTACAATGCTGAGAATGTGACAAAAAAAAGCAACCATCAGGTCTGTCAGATAAAGTGCTTAGCTTGAATCTACACTTGCTTCCTGAGCCCCAACACAGGGACTGCACAGAACTCAAAATGCGGATTTCTTTACGCAGCCCTGCCTCACCCCGTGACTCGGTGTGTAGCTGTTTGTCTAAGGCTATAGGTGGTGCTAAAGCAGTAACAACCTCATTGGTGCCTCAGATATTTTGCAATTCCCTAGGCTGATTTTTTTTTTTTGCAAGTGTAGAGGCAGTGTGAAGGGAGGCAAGCTTTTTGTTTTTTCCTTCCTCATAGTCATTATCAGGTGACGTGTGCCAAGGTAAGCAATATGAGTTGTTGAACAAAGTGCACCTGTAATTGAGCGCTGCAGATTTTCACCAAAGAGCAGGCTGGGGGACAACACACTTGCAGAACCTTTGATCTCTGGGGATTCGGAAAACTGCAAAAAGCACAAATCCCAAAGTTTTCACCATGAAGAGCTCCAGAAATGTCTTCTATCTTCTCTGCTTTCATGCTGGTAAGTGTCCTCCAAAAACTTTTGCTGTAGCATGATGTCTTTGGGGTTGACTTCTATGTGAAGTGAGAGAGCAGAAGGAAATTACAACCATTTTACAACAAATCTCATGTGCCCAGAGGAAAAAAAAAAGACAGAAAGACAGAATAGGAAAAAGTAGGAAAGGAGTAGAAAAAGCTGTATTGAACACTGTGTACGGATCTTGACTCATTGGTGTCGAATGTTGTGTTTCCTCAGCGCTGAATCTACTTCTGTCTCAATGGTGTCTTTCTCCCAAATGTGAACAGTTCTGTGACACTTATTTTGTACAAATAGAAATAATTGCGTTATTCCTCTTATCACGCTCTCTGTGTTGGCTTTCTCCTGTCACTCAAATTCTAATGGTAAATGCTTTTAATTTCACTTGAGGTTTGGATACTGTTTCTGAAGCACTCTGCAGTTCAGAAAGAAATTATTGTAGATTTGGGGTTTTTTTTAACGTTGTTTCTATTGAAAGCCTTTGATAGTGTATTAATAGCCATTGGATAAGACACAATGTAGTACAGTTACTTTCAGCAAAGGACATAACTGGGTGTTTGCTAGTGACAAAGTTCTACATGTGTTTAGAACTTTGAGTGTATCTTAAATGGAAGTTTCAAGCACCTGCCATTTCATGCTTTATTTATATCTACGGATAGACAGAAGGGCCAAAATTGTGAATCAACTTGGGTTCAGAGACTGACTTGCTGTTTTAAGATGTTCTTTGTTGGCAAGAGGAGGAGAGGTTACCTACAGACCTTGTCTGTGCTCAAGCCCATGTCAAATAGTTACTTGTCAAGAAGGAAGCAGAAATTGCCCAGGATCTGCCTTTCCTATAACCATAAAGTTCAGCAGTTTGGAAAGGGACAAATCAATTACATCTTCTAGATGAGTGAGGAAAAAAAGCAACAGATTTGTGCTGTTTCACTATTTTGGCTGAAATATGGAGCCAAATGAGCTTTGTTTCATGTTTCAGGTGTATATGACTAATGATTTTTTCATACAATTCGTGTGTTATCTCCTTTGTGTTTGTTTCTGAAACCAGGGTGCTTGAGGCTGAAGAATGGCACTTAGCCATACATACTGAGATGCTGAGACTCCAGTTTAATTTCCATGTGCTTGTGTTTAGAACATAAACCCAAACCCCTTTATCAATGAAAACCTAGGTTCTTCTTCCTGCCCCAAGAAATTAATGGTGAAAGTTTCACCCAGGGTGGATGAGGTAGATACTAGGTTTCCGTGAGGTGCCTTTTTACCGTGATCCTGTTTTGCCTTTCTCCTATCTTGGTTCTCAGAATTCCTGCAACTCAGAGGTGGGCAGCTGTTTTCTCCATCTGCTAGCACATGCTGCCATGAAAACTTCCTGTGAGCTTTCCAAGTCTGACCTAATGTTTGTTGGCAGCAGTAGAGTTGGCTCTGAGCTGCAGTGGAAAAGCCAAACCCTCTGGTTCATTATCGGGTGCAAAACAAGCTCTATGGCATCAACAATCTTATTTAGTCTGCAGCCACTACGTCGGAAAATGCGTGTGGCTACTATTGAGAACGAGTGGACTAATTTTAACTTGCAAAGTTAGATGTGGTATCTCAACTGCATGGCAATGGGGAGGAAACAGAAGGCCACTAGAGTTTTTAGAAAACCACAGGACAAATAACATACAGCAGACTCCAGTTTAAAAACAAAAATTATATAAAAGCGGTGGAATGTGGTGCCCTCTGCTTACAAGGATGATATGTGCACATTGATCAGCATAAACCATACTTGCACATGCACTTTAAGTACAGCTGCGCCATTTTCGTGGAATGACATATCCTTGCAAAAGCAATAAAATGTAGCTTTGGCGTTTAGAATTGTAGCTTTTGGGCCTGCTGAAAGACCCCTTTCTTCACTGACTAATGGAATCTCCACTACTAAACTTGACTCTTTTCATTCGTGGAACCACCCTCCCCTTTTTTTGCCTGTGGAAACAGCTTCTTATGAAAGAGTGTTTTGAAGGGACAAATTTACTTTTCTAGCTTTCTTAATTAGCCTGGTGGCAAAGCACTTGAGCACCTAAGATTGCTTTTATTATTCAGACCAAAAATGGCTAGGGCAGGACTCCAGGTACTAACTGCGCTTGAGACAGAGTTGTCTTTGAACAGTCTCTTTGGTTTTGTAGTGTATCATTTTAAATAATCATAGAATGGTTTGGGTTAGAAGGGACCTTAAAGATCATCTAGTTCCAACTCCCCTGCCATGGGCAGAGACACCTCCCCTAGACAAGGTTGCTCAAAGCCCCATCCCGCCTGGTCTTGAACACTGCCAGGAATGGGGCATCCACAGTTTCTCTGGGCAACCTGTTCCAGTGTCTCACCACCCTCATAGTGAAGAATTTCTCCCTAATATCTAAGTCTACCTTCTTTCAGTTTAAAGCCATTACTCCTTGTCCTGTCACTGTACTCCCTGATAAAAGAGTCCCTCTCCATCCTTCCTGTAGGCCCCCTTTAAGTACCAGAAGACCGCAATGAGGTCTCCCCGGAGTCTTCTCCAGGCTAAACACCTCCCAGCTCTCTCAGTCTGTCCTCATAGAGGAGAGGTGTTCCAGCCCCCTGATCATCTTTGTGGTCTTCCTCTGTACCCACTCAAACACGTCCATGTCTGACCTGCTGAGGATTCCAGAGCTGAACACAGTGCTCCTGGTGGAGTCTCATGAGAGTGGAGTTGAGGGGGAGAATCACTTCCCTCAACCTGCTGGCCACACTTCTTTAGAAGTAGCCCAGGGTGTGATTGGCTTTCTGGGCTGTGAACACACATTGTTGACTCATAATCGGTTTTTCATCCTCCAACACTCTCAAGTCCTGTGCAGAGCTGCTCTCGTTCCACTCATTGCCCAGCCTGTATCTGTTTGGGATTGCACTGACCCAGGTGCAGGACCTTGTACTTGGCTTTGTTGAACTTCATGAGTTTTGCACAGGCCCACATCTCAAGCCTGTCCAGGTCCCTCTGGATAGCATCCCTTCCCCTTCAGCAGGTTTACCACAACACACAGCTTGGTGTTATCAGCAAACTTGGCTGAGGGTGCACTCAATGCCACTGTCCAAGTCATGACAAAGATGTTAAATAGTGCTGGTCCCAGTACCAGCCCCTGAGGAACACCACTTGTCACTCGTCTCCACTCAGACATAGAACCACTGACGGTAATTCTTTGGTGCAACCATCCAGCCAATTCCTGATCCACTGAGTGGTCCATCCATCAAATCATTTTAAACACTTTTGACTCAAGAAAAGATTATGTGTTCTGTAAGATTTATGGAATAGTCTGAAAGCCCACACCTACGCCATGGTACCCATATTTCTTATGTCAGAAACAAATGCTGTCGAGTTTCAGTATCTGAGTCTGCGCCTGTGCCGTTTCTAGTCCAAAATACTAAAGTATTTCTGTTAATCTGAACGTAAGTGGGAACCGTCTCTAAAGACTCACTTGTTGAAAGAGCCCTGGTTTCTTTCCGTTGTGGGAGGAGGAACAGAATGGAAGGTTGGCTCTTTCGGAACCTTTACATGGTAAGCTCTGTTAAAAAGGCACCAATGTTTTTCATAATATTTTCTCTTGGTGATTATTTGCAGCTCTCAGCCTGGAGCGTATCCGGTGGTGCACCATCTCTGAACAAGAGCTTTCCAAGTGTAATGACATGAGCATGGCCTTTCGTGGGGCTGGCCTTCTTCCCTCTCTGGAGTGTACAGAGGGGGGGTCAGCTGCTAACTGTACCCAGATGATCAAGGTGAGTTAGGGACAGCAGTGTCGTTGATTTAGTTTTCCCATGTGACAACTAATAATCCAGTGGCAGTGTGCACAGCTCTGCGGTGAGAGTCTGATGATCCAGGCAGCTGGCTGTATGCTTCCTGGCATTCATGTCTCTGAGAAATCAAAGCGTGTGTTTTTTTAAGACAGACATAAAGGTATACGTATGAACCCGAGTGTCAGAACGGCCCTGTGTTGCCTGTCTGGCTCGTCACATACGGCCAGTCATTAGGAACACAGCAACAGTCTTAAATATTTCCTCCCAAGCGCTAATCTTTGATTGGAGAATTGTGTCAGATTTATTTAGCAGATATTTAAGAAGGGCTGGAGCTATAAGATGCAGACAGTAGTTAAAGCTGTGCTGCTGAGCCTCTAAGTAGATTATATTTTGATAAACTCTGGATCAAACTCCCATTTCAGGGTCCCATCATGGAAATTGCTGTATATACAGATGAGATGAGTCTAAAGCCAAATCAAATCTCCCCACATCCCCAGTAGGCGTGCAGGAGAGGGACAAAGCAGCAAGCAGGGTGGGCAAAGGGCACACAAACCCAGCTGTATTAATTCAGCTGCCCAGAGCGTGCTCAGTTTCCAAAAAGAGTGTGGCTCTGAGGAAGATTTTAAAGACTGTAAACATGTGGCTTTGCAAAATGACGTGTGGAAAATAATTCCTTCCTTAGGAGGGGGCAGGAGGCAACAAGTGGTTATTGGAGGAAATGTGGAGGCAGGTGTAATCATGGTCATCTTCACTGACAGAGCATGGGGGAAGGGGACGATGGCTGGCTGTGTTAATAAATAATTTTATTTGTGTATCCTGGGTAGATGTGCCCCAAAATGAGGGTTTTGTGGAGGAGATGCAGCCTGTTGAGGACAAGAGGTTCAGAACCAGGAAACAAGGCTCAGCAGAGTAGTTTGAAGGGAGATGAGGCAGGTGGTTGTGTGACCAGAAAAAAGGAACACATTTCAGAAATTGGTATCTTTGTAATATTTTGTCAAGAGAAGCAGAAGGGTTGTCTGACTACTAGAACTACTGCATTGCCTCTTGATAAATACTGTTATTGAGCGAGGAAATTGAGACTGTATTGTAGAATGTTAGGAGCAGATACCAATACATATGTGGATCTCACCTTGGGATTAGACAGGAAATGCTTTCTCTTGTCAGATCTTCCTAAACGGACATGGCTGATGGCTGCGTTCCACAGAGGGACCTGTTAGACTGTGAAACAGGTTATTAAAAGGGCTGATGAGTGTCTACTTCTGAAAGAGTGCACACAATTGTATTTGTGAGCCACTGCAAGCAGCAGGCACCTCTCTACAGCCTTGGATTCCTATAAAACTCAATGAGCTGTACTCAGAAACCTGCAGGCCGGCAGCATGGCTATGTAACTTTCTGATAAAATGAATCTTCACTGAAAGGCTTCAGATGAGGCTTGGTCCTTGAGACCTCTTTTATTCTTGTGCTAATAATCTACTAAATGGTTAAGCTGGCCTATTCTGTGTAGGACTATGTGGAACCCTTGAGTCCACATCTGGACTGAACTCTGCCCTTTGAGGCCAAGAAGGGAGTGGGACACAATGCCTGAAGAGGCAGAGATAGGCTGTTTTACAACACTACGTAACTTGGACTTAGTTCTGTGAATGTGTTAGCCCATGGATAAGGTAAAAAAAAATTCTCTTTGAAGGTGTTTAAAAATTGAGAAATGTCTAAATATTAAACTAGGGAACCTGACAATATTTAATGTGACCCTGAGCTATTCTTCAGCAGGTCTTTAAACACTTCTGTAGGTAATTCACCAACATTGTGACACACAGAAATGAAGTCCTCTGAAAATAATTAACAAGGTATTACCATCACACACATACTTACCAAAAACACATACGTGGAATAGTCTCATGCTTTTGCTAAATGTATGGGCAAATATCTGCTACAAAAAAAAAATCCCCACGCTGTTCTGGTGTGCCACCTCCGCAGTGATTGTATGCATTTAAAGGAGAGAACTGTAGCCTGTAAACTGCTTCATGTTAAATACAACAGAATTTTTTTTCTGTCTTGCTCTGTTATTTATACACAAGCTATTGTTTGGAGGCTCTTCTGCTTAACAGGGCTCAAAGGTTCAGCTTTCCAACCAGAAAAGTGCTATCTCGCATGGAAATATATCCACATAATATAGTCAATGATTTCCATGCCCAGCCCTTCCCTTTTTATCTGCTCCATTTCACACAGAATCACAGACTGGTAGGGTTGGAAGGGACCTCTGGAGATCGAGTCCAACTCCCCTGCCAGAGCAGGGCCACCTAGAGCAGGTTACACAGGAAGGCATCCAGGTGGGTTTTGAATGTCTCCAGAGACGGAGATTCCACCACCTCCCTGGGCAGCCTGTTCCAGTGCTCTGCCACCCTCAAAGTAAAGAAGTTCCTCCTCATGTTTAGATGGAACTTCCTAAGCTCAAGTTTATTTCCATTCCCTCTTGTCCTGTCACTGGGCACCACAGAAAAAAGACTGGCCCTATCTTCCTGACATCTACCCTTTATGTATTTATAAGTGTGGATGAGATCCCCCCCTCAGTCTTCTCCAAACTAAACAGACCCAAGTCCCTCAGCCTTTCCTCATACGGGAGATGTTCCAGTCCCCTCATCATCTTAGTAGCCCTTCTCTGCATCCTCTCCAGCAGCTCCATCTCTCTTGAACCGGGGAGCCCAGAACTGGACACAGTCCTCCAGATGCAGCCGCACCAGGGCAGAGTAGAGGGGAAGAACCTTCCTCGACCTGCTGGCCATACCCTTCTTGATGCACCCCAGGATGCCATTGGCCTTCTTGACCACAAGGACACACTGCTTGCTCATGTTCAGCCTGTTGTCCACCGGCACTCCCAGGTCTCTTTCCAGAGAGCTGCTTTCTAGCAGGTCAGCCCCAAACCTGTACCAGTACATGGGGTTATTGCTCCCCAGGCGCAGCACCCTACACTTGCCCTTGTTGAATTTCATCATGTTTCTCTCTGCCCAACTCTCCAGCCTGTCCAGGTCACACTGAATGGCAGCGCAGCCTTCTGGTGTGTCAGCCACCCCTCCCAGTTTTGTATCATCAGCAGACTTGCTGAGGATGCACTCTATCCCTTCACCCAGGTCATTGATGAATATATAGAACAGGACTGGACCCAGCACTGACCCCTGGGGAATACCACTGGTCACCGATCTCCAACCAGACTCTGTGCCATTAATCACTACTCTCTGAATTCTATTTTTCAGCCAATTTTCAATCCACTTCACTGTCCCTTCCTCTAACCCACACTTCTTAAGCTTTCCTACTTAGGATGCTGTGGAAAACAGTGTCAAACACCTTGCTGAAGTCAAGGTAGACAACGTCCACCGCCCTCCCATCATCTATCCCTCCAGTCATTCCATTATAGGAGGCTATCAGTCAGACATGACTTCCCCTTGGTGAATCCACGTTGACTGCTACCGATAACTCTCCAATTCTAGAGGCTTACTTTGTTCTCCCTGAGGCTAAAGTCCTTCTAACTCCACCCTCCTCTTCCTCTCACTGTCAGGTGTCCCTTTTAAATAACAGGCCGTATCTGACTCCTACACTGTCATCCTGTGCTCTGACTCACCGGTGGAATATCAGATCTGCTTACTGCAGAAAGATTGCATCTGTTCTTTAAGATGCAAATATCTCCCAACCCCAACTCCTCTCCAGGTCCCCTTGGAGCTTTGTTCTGCTCTCGTTTATGAGAAGTAACTCCCAGGACATCTGTTGTTGCAGTTAATTAATGAACATCATCTTTTATTCTCCCTTCAGCCAAATAAGTAAAATATTTCGAATTCCATGGCAACTTCAAATCTGATTTAGGTATCAACATCAACATACTACCTAGGCTCTCAGATGATCCCTTAAAATATTTTCAAGCTTTTTATGTGGCTCAGCCTGAGGGAAATTGCTGTAGTACAGTAGGCAGCATAGTCCTAGCCCTACCCTAACCAGTGCTCGGCAAACTGCCAAGGGATGGGTAAACTAAGTTACCACCTCCAGTGCCAAACCACAGGTTAAGCGAACTGATAAGAAACCTGGTATTGGCTTAGAAATGCAAAATGTGAAGTTACTGATTATTTTCTCAGCAGTCTCGTCTCTGTGCAAGATGCTCTCTCCTGGCTTCCACTAGGCTCAGTACAGAGTGAGGTTCAGCTGATCGGGGTGTGTACAGGAGTTCCCTAGTCCTTGCTGCTGTGGGAAGCCCTATCCCGTGCTATCCACAGCAGTCCTGCATCTGTGGCAGCATTCCAGCCAGCTCGAAAAGTCAGCTGAAGTCAGTTTTCTTGCAGTTAGCTGAAAAGATACAGTACTGCTGGACACCTTCCCAGCAGTGGATGCCCCGGATCTGTATTCCCCCCACTTTGGACAGCCTTTTTAGATGCTTTCCTCCTTCTCCAAAATGCACTGCCATCTGCTCCCCACCTCTCAAATATGTGGCTGTTTGTCCTCCAAGGTACGAGCCAGCATGCTTGAATGTTGCTTTTGAGTACACATTGGCATTCAGATTTTGGAGCTCTAGAAGACATTACTTCAAACTATTTGTGCATTAAGAAGAGTGTGACCAGCAGGTTAAGGGAGGTTCTCTTCCCTCTCTGCTCTGCCCTACTAAAGCCACATCTGGAGTACTGTGTCCAGTTCTGGGCTCCCCAGTTAAAGAGAGTCAGGGAACTACTGGAGATAGCCCAACGGGGGGCTACGAGGATGAGTAAGGGAACATCTCTCTTCTGAGGAAAGGCTGGGAGGCCTGGGGCTCTTTAGCCTGGAGAAGAGAAGGGTGAAAGGGAATCTGATTAATGTTCATAAATACCTGATGAGTGGATGACGGAGGATGGGGCCAGTCTCTTTTCAGTGGTGCCCAGCGATTGGATGAGGGGCAGTGGGCACAAACTGGAATACAGGAAGTTCCACCTCAACGTGAAAAACTTCTTACTGTGAGGGTGACAGGGCACTGGCCCAGGCTGCCCAGGGAGGTTGTGGAGCCTCCTTCTCTGGAGACTTTAAACCCGCCCAGACACATTCCTTTGTAACCTGCTCTAGGTGAACATGCTTTGGCAAGGGGGTTGGACTAGATGATCTCCAGAAGTCCCTTACAGTGCCTACCATCCTGTGATTCTGTATGACCTCAAAAATATATTTACTTTATTTTAATCTTCAAGGTTTGGAGCACTAGCTGTAGAGATGAATGAAACTTCAAATTGATGAGCCGTAAGAAATGGCCCATCCTGAGCTGCAGGATCCAGTTCTAAGATTCCTTTGGACTGTGAAGTCTAGTGAGGCCATCATGGTCCAGGGCTGGTTTCTGCATTATTTCTGAAGGAAGGTGATTTTGAAGTTCTAAAATTCCACTTGACAATTGTTCTTCAGAAATTTAAGTGCCCTTGAAAGACCTTTTTTGAGAAAAGAAAACTAAAAAATGCAGATTAAGGAGCCTCTTCTCTTCAATTCATGGGTACTCTGCCTCTGGCTGTTGGGGAATACTGATAATTAAGCTTCATCATGTATTCTGCCCTTGTATCTGCACAGGATGATTTGGCAGATGCAGTGACGCTGGACGGCCGTTTGATTTACCAGGCTGGAAAGGAGCATGGTCTGAAACCTGTGGTTGGGGAAGTATATGATCAAGGTATATTCTGACTAAATAACTTTTAGATTACTTAATATGAGCTTTTTCCTACACATTTTTACTGTTTCAATTTTATTTTGGGGTCCTGCTCTTGAAGACTCTAAACAGAGGTAATGATCAGCTTCCCTCTTGGGCGTTCCTGCCGTTAACAGAACATGTGGAGGAAGCTGGAGATGCAGGGCTGTGGAAGAGTCTGTTCTCAAATTAGATTTTGGTTTTAATAGTTCATATGATTACCTGCTGGAAGAAAGGAAGTGATAGATTCTGCTTCTTATCTGGGTGTTCTTACGCTTTGAGTTCTTTTCAAGACAGAGATAGTAATTCAGTGGTGACTTGTCATCCTGACTAAGGGTTCAGTATCAACATGTTTGTGTTGAGCTGGAATATGTTCCCCATAACTTTAAGAGACCCAAGGGAAGGCATAGCTCTGGAAGCAGTCTGCAGGGAGTGGTGCCCCGCCACCTTATTGTGAGATGGAGCTGGATTCGGTTTGCAGCTGGGTCTTAGTGTGGTCTGGCCAAGGCCTCCTCAGAAGTGTGTGTTGGGCTCAGTCCACATTGACTTGGATCACCAGCAGCAGCATGAACCAAGCCCCTGCACTGTGCCCCCTCCTCTGTACTGTAACTACATCATGACCCTGGTGAGGGAACTGTACTTCAGTTTCTCAAAACCACATAGGTTTCATGATCCAGAGGTTGCCTATCACCAGTAGTCAGGTTATGAGCTTGAATCAGAGAAGTGAATGAAATTTTAATGATTTCTGATCTAAACAGTCAGATGGAATGACCTGATGGTTACTTCAGAGCCTAAACTCTTGACTCTGAGTTCTATCGAACTGTGAAACAAAGACAATGAAATCAGCTGTGATGTTCCAATGGCATCAGCTTGCTATGTTGTGTCAAAATTAAGATCAAATTAGTAGACAACTGGAGAAATTTTGTTTTTTTTACTTTTAATTACACTGGTTTCAATTCAATGCAAATATATTTAGAATCATAGAAAATTTCTTGGAAGGAACCTCTGGATGTCTTTCATTCTGCCTCCCTTTCAAAGCAGGGTGACCTTCAACATCAGAGTAGATTGCCTGTGGCCTTCACACTGAAAAGATAATGGGGAACATTCACTCACAGTCAGCTGGTTCTCACCAGGATGTGAACAATGTGACTTGCCTGTGGCTAGGGGAACCACGGGAGGCCACAAATCAGCGTATCTCACTGTGATGCTGCTTCGAGGCTACTTTCCTTGCTTCTCTTGCTTCCTATGCTGCAGAGATTGGAACTTCATATTATGCTGTGGCCGTGGTAAGGAAAAGCTCCAACATCACCATCAACAGCTTGAAGGGTGTCAGCTCATGTCACACAGGCATCAACAGAACCACAGGCTGGGATGTGCCAGTGGGTTATCTAATTGACAGTGGGCGCCTGGCAGCAATGGGATGCGACCTTCCAAAAGGTAAGAGATACAGGCAAAGATCTGTTCTTCAGCAGTGCCCGGCCATATGGTCTTGGGACCCTGTGTGTGGACAGAAATGTGTGGTTCTAGCTGCTGTTTTGTTCCTTGGCTTTGATGCTCCTTGTAAGATGGAACAGACCTAATGTCGGTCCGATGAAGACTGCAGGGATCTTTTTAAACTTGGAAACCATCTTTTAAGAACAAAATTACTTATCCCTTCTAAATGTTTTTAGAGATGTACGGTGTAGATGTGTTAAAATGAGATTGTAGGATCTTGTTTGTTCATTGCTAAAAAATTCTCATTCTAATTTCATATTTAGCTGTAAGTGACTATTTCAGTGCAAGCTGTGTTCCTGGAGCAAATGGCATAAACTATCCCAAATCCCTCTGTCAGCTCTGCAGAGGGGATTCAGCTGGGCAGAACAAGTGCGAACGAAATTCCCAAGAGCAATACTATGACTACAGTGGGGCTTTCAGGTAAAAATCACATCTCTGTCACTTCCTTTGTTGCTATGCTTTATCCATAGCCATCGTATCCAGGCTTCCCTGACAGGAAACTGAAGCCAGAGAACTTCCAGTTGATCATGTTAGAAAACTGCTGTTGTGTTAAGACGACCATGCTTTAAACCTAGAGACTGAACAAAAGCAACTCTAAATCCACTATTTCAGGTGTTAATACCTGAGCATTGAAACTAAACACATATTTAGCACTGAGACTGGGCAGCAGTCCAGCAGCTGTTGACCCAAGTCTGAGTGTTTGTTGCAGCAGGCTGTGTCTTTCCCAGTAAAACCTGACGGCCCTTGGAGTCTGACAGCTGAACCGCCACCCTACTCAGCCTTTTCAGTCATCCCACCTCGGTTGCACTGAATTATCGAGTTGCTTTGCCCTCCACTTTTGCACACCAAACTTTCCTTTATTTCCTTCTTCCTGTCTGTGTGCTGTGTTGCAACTCCCAGTCCCTGAGTAACAGCATTGATTGAGCAAGGGCAGAACTTGCTCATATGAAACACTTGCTCCTCTCTGTGTATTCCCAAAGGACTACGTGACTGTCATAGACAGAGAACACTCCTGGACAAAGAAGGTCGTGGTGTCTGTCCCAGGCAGCACTGAACATGTTGTCCATGTTCACCAAATGACAGTGCTAGTTTACTTCATGCTCTGACAGCCACTAGTCTCTGCCTTGAGCAAAACTCTCAGCACAAGGAAATAGGTCAGTGTCTGTGGCTGCTGGAGCACAGCACGCAGCCCTCGGGCTGTCAGCCGCAGTGGCCGGTGCGTGGGAGCTGCGCTTTGTAACGCGTCGTTGTGGTTGTGTTTGTGTCTGCTAGGTGTTTGGCTGAAGGTGCTGGAGAAGTCGCCTTTGTGAAGCACAGCACAGTGCCTGAAAATACAGACGGTGAGTAATCCAGAACCTTGCTGAAGAGCAGCTGCAAGGTCTGAAGTACGGCATCTGCAATGCCAGTATAATGTCAAATGTTTGATTTCTTTTGAATTGAGAAGAATTTAGCAAATTTGTTGAGAATTGAGCAAAACATGCTCTAATAGTGAAAATGGATGTATCCACAGACATAAGCATCAGGAGATTGAAAAGTCTACGCAATCCTTTTGTGGTTGGTTTTTTGTTTTTTTTTTTTTTCAAATGCTTTATAATTTCAGTAAAGGTAAGAGGGGGAATCTTAAGTGTCTTCAGGAAAGAGACCTTAAACAGCACTAAACTCTTAGTTTCATGCAGGCCGGGGCAGTTTCCTTTCTCCTGCCTGCTGAGGGATTTCAGAAGGGACTAGCAGAAAGTCAACAAGATGTGGCCTGCCCTATCTGGCACTTTGTGAAATCTACCTTGAGCGTAACATCACTGTAATATCATGGGCCTGTCTGACCATCGCTTGCACAGAAAAAAATAAAAAAACGTTGCATGTGATCCTAGACTTGGGGATGCTGCAGACCCCAGTACAGTTCAAAGCGTTAAGCAGTTCATTGCTTCATCAGATGTACAAGACTCAAGGACCACGTAGATGCATTGGGTGTATTATGCAGTCAAGAATTAGCTCAAAGATGCTCAGGAGATGTGTGCTGCTCTGTATGTGCGTGTGATTCTTAGAGCAGACGTGGAGCCCAGTGCATCAGCCCTACCTGATGTCTGTTCCATAAGCATGTTCTGTCTTCTTTCAGGAAGAAGTCTTTCTTCATGGGCCCAGAGGCTTCGCTCTCGGGACTTCCAACTTCTGTGCCGCGATGGCAGCACAGCTGAAGTGACAGAGTGGAGAACCTGCCACCTGGCCCGAATCCCAGCTCGTGCCGTGGTTGTGCGGCCTGACACAGATGGGACAGCTGTCTTCCAGCTTCTGAACCAAGGACAAGTAGGACACAATTCGTTCATCAGTTGCATTTTAGAGGTGTTCTCCTACCTGTCTAGCTGAATTGAAGACAGGATATCTGGGCACCTTCAGCTCTGTGGATTTGAAGGGGTGTGGGACGTCACACATCCCAGGTAGAAGGATGTGTGACAGGTGCTTTTTTCTTTGTTTAACATCGCAGCAAAGATTTAACGGAGTAGGCACCAAGTTTCAGATGTTTGACTCTGCAGCCTACAGTGGCCAGAATCTTCTATTCAGAGACTCCACCACAGAGCTTGTTGCAATTACGGCTCAGAATTACCAGGCATGGCTGGGTGATGAGTACCTTCATGCCATGCAAGCCCTGAGCTGCAACCCCAACAGTAAGTTGTCTTTAGATTCCTATTCATAGCTGTGAACAAAAATAGCTGGTAACAAAGACCATCTTCATTCTGCTTTATTTCCTTCTGACTCTTGGAAGGTTATGGCAAGATGCCAGTCTAATCTTTGGGCATGGAAAAAGGTCCGTTTTTGACCTAGCAACAGTATCACACTGCAGAATACTTTCCTGTGCAAATTGGCCCACTCTGTTATAAAATGCAGGCATTTTCTACCCTTTCTTGCTGTATGTGACACATTAATCTGCTAAGCTGCTACTGCTACCTGGACTCCATTTCTTACCTGCCAACGAGGGGAAATAATAATGTATTGCTGTGTACATGCTCATGTAATCAGTACAGAATGGATGAATGGGTTCCTAGCAGATAATTTCTTCCCAAATCTGGAGAAACCCTCAACTGCTCTTTATTGAAGTGTTAAGTATTTCATACTATCAAAAGAATGCAGAAATTACTTGGTGTGTGTTCCGGCAAAGTCAGAAACACAGGTTGTAAGAATCCCTGCCTTAAAAAACTTAATAATGTCATGGCAACTGAGCCTCCCAGAGGTGCTCCGTGCTGTGGCAAAGCCCCCCACCTCCTGCACTTCTCTGGGGGTCACTCAGTTGACTGTCGGCTACAAGGAAGCCTGTGTCGAGAGTGGCTTTTTGCTGCATTCAACTAATACCTTATGGCTGCACTTAATGGTCAGCAACCGTAGGAGTTCTTGTTCGTCTGCTATGGATAGGTTTGCAGTGTGGGCATACAGCTAATCTGGAGAGCTCCATGGCTGCTAATCAGGTGTAAGTCTGAGCTCAAGAGATGGAGAGAAACACAGAAGTAAACATTTTTAGTAACATGTGGCAGTGGGCAACGTGTATCCGTCCTTGTCTGTTACAAAGGAAGTGAACAGTAGTATTTGCTTTTCAATTTTGTGCAGCGTTGCCCGAAAGCCTGAACTGGTGTGTTGTGTCCACGGAGGAGATTTGGAAATGTGGTGAAATGGCCATTGCCTTTAAGAAAAAGAATTTGAAACCAGCAATTCAGTGTATTTCAGCCAAGACAAAGGAGCAGTGCATGGAGCTGATCCAGGTAGGCTGCTGCAATCCTTCTGCAGCACACCAAATTACCATAAGATGCTCTCTGCTGAGTAGGTGGGATGAGAGATAGACACACTCGGGTGACTGGTGGGAATACTGGATTTCGAGGAGGTGATCTATAGCTTACCTGGCATGAGTGTGACTGAACCCCAATGATCTTCAGTTTTGCTGAGGGTGTTGTTGCCCACCTAGCTCAAGCCTGTATGTATGAAATCTGTCACCGATGATGCTTTATGCAGGTTTTGGGGGTTTTCTTTAGCAGTGTATTGCTTTTTTTCTCTCAGACTTGCCCTTTGAGATGAAACAGGTATGATGCGAGAGGTGTCAGCATTGTAGCAGGGAAGGTATCTGCTGTTTTTTCACAGAAATCCTAAATTTTATTTTATTTTTCAGAAAAAGGAAAGTGATGCTGTAGTTCTGGGTGGAGCTGATATTTACACAGCTGGGAAGACATACGGCCTTGTACCAGCTGCTGGAGAAAGTTACTCTGGTAAGAAGGTCAGGAAACAAATATAGACCTTATTTTTCCAGGTTGTTTTGAAAACAGCTCTAAAAGCACAGCCTCTGTTCCCTAGCCCTGCTGGGAAAGTTGTTTTCAAAGGAAATGATAATTATTATCCTCACATCATGGACAGAGGAGGAAATAAGTATGGGATGGGTTCCTACAGTGAGTTTGTGGCAACTTTTATCTGTCCCACTGTAGGACCATGTTGAGTCTTTGGCGGTTTTGAGTCTTGTAGATCTTTATTTGTCTTTTCAATTCTGAAAAAAATATTTACAATGGAAAAAAACTACTATTCACGAGATCAAAATATTTTTAACATTAGCAGAAATATAGAAATTACACAGTATATTCTAGCTTGAAACAAATTCTTTCTGTCAATGTGGCTGCTTCAGAGTCCCTGACGAAAAGGGGACTTGTGGACTTTGTGTCACTAAGGCAGAATTTCAATATGCTGCAAAACTCATGGAAATGTTAATACAAGTTTGAGTTTTCCCATAAAAATAAATTCTTAAAGCAGTTTTCTGAAGTCACTAATGACCCAGATGTTGGAGGGATGTATTTATAAGAGCTGATTCTAATAAGAACACGTTCATGTTCGAGATTATTCAGCTCAAGTGCATAGCAGTACAGTATACGGGCTACGAGTGAATGCAACATTGTGAAGTAGTAGAAGTGAAGAATAACTTCATGCGCATTCATAATTCCTGACTAGCTGATTGTTCTTGCAGTTGAAGTTGGGACCACATAAGTGTAATGGATCTGTAGATGATCATGAAGCCGTGGGAATGCTTAAGGCAAGCTGTAATGCCTTTTGTTGGTTTGTTTTTTTTCTGCAAGCTGATGACAACAGCAATGCATACTATGCTGTGGTATTAGTGAAACGAAATGTGTCCAATGCATTCACCATCAGCGACCTGAAAGGGAAAAAGTCCTGCCACACAGGGCTGGGGAGAAACGCTGGATGGAATATCCCCATTGGGATGCTAATTAAGAGGGGCATTATTAGGACCAGAGACTGTAATATTCCTCAAGGTAAGACACCAGTTCTGCATATCAAACTATATAAGTCTAACTATTAAACTTTAATTAGGGAAGTAATTTTGGTATTTCATAGCTCTGTATTAAGTTGATCAGTTTGTGAAGGGGTGTAATGGTTTTAATGTAACAATTTAAAGTTTTAGGTTTGCCACCAGAGTAGACCAATGGAGAGGTCGTACTGAGAATGTTACATCTAGCACAAAAGTATTCCTTTCCATCTTTCCTATATCACAAAATCATTGGCTAATGCAGGTTGGAAGAGATGTTTGGAGGTCATCTAATCCAACCAACTGCTCAAAGCAGGCTTGAGTAGATCACATTGACCAGGGCCTTGTCCAGGCAGATTTTCAGTAACACCGAGGATGGAGATTACATGCAACCTTGCTGGACCCCTGTCCTAGTCTTTGACCATCCTTGGTATAAAGTTTTTTTTTTCTTGTACCTAATCAGAATTTTCCTTCTTGTAACTTTGGTCTGTTGCTTCTCATCCTTTTGCTCTTCATCTCTGAGAAGGAGCTGGCTCTGCCTTCTTGAAAAACTCACTGTGTAAATGAAGACAGCAATACGCCATTAGTTGTCTTAGCTCCAAGACCTGACCAAACCTAGCTATAAGCCTGCTATGTCACATGCTTCAGCCCTCTGAGCATCCTACTCTCCTTCCACCGTATTTGCTGCAGAATGTCAGCGTCTTTCTAACACTGGGAACCCAAAACTTGGCACAGATATCAGAGGAGAATAATCGCTTCCCCTGACTGCTCCACTGACACAACCCAGTATGCCATTGGCCTTCACAGGCATAAAAGCATGCTGCTAACTCTTGGTCGACTCTTTGTCCACCAGGATCCCCAGGTCCTTTTTTTATAGAGCTGCTTTTCAGCCTGCCTGTCTCCAGCCTTTCACGGTCTTATTCCATACTAAAAGCAGGATTCTGCATGTGCCTTTGTTGAACTTTCAGGTTCCTGTCAGCCCGTTTCTCCCGCCTGTCCCGACCCATCTCAGGAGCCCCGGCCTCCAGTATATCAAACAGCAAAAGCTTATTGTGGTTTATCAGAAATGCATTTGAAGCATCCATTGCTTTTTGTGTTTAATCAACTTTAAGCTTATCATATGGTCTTGAAAATTCTGCTTTCACACTTGTCTATCTCAGCTCTTGCTTGAGAATACTGACCCAAGTCAGATATAACAGGACTGTCACAGAAACTCACGTTGTCTGTACAGACATATCCCATCTAGGTGGTAATTCCAGCTCTGGGATGTCATTGCAGTAAATTTATCCCTGTCCTGAATTTAATAGCATTTATTTTCAAACTATACTTAGTAACAGAGCAACGTAGCACAGCAAACAGAGTATCTATGACCATAAGACTCCAGATTCAAATTTTGCTTGCCTATCTCTCAGGAAGCTTTTTGGTTTCATTACATAATCAGCTAAATAGTGCTTTGAATACATTTTAAAGATTGTAGTTTTTGAATTCCAGCCAGGCAGCTGTAACTCATGTTTCTAGCGCTCTACTGAAACCTGTGTTGGTTATAACTTCAGGACAGTGTAATGACCTTTCTTGTGAAGAGCTCATGCTTTTCACTCATTCTGTTGGTTTGTCTTTCTTTCCCCAGCTGTGAGTGAGTTTTTCTCTGCCAGCTGCGTGCCTTCAGCTAACCAGGACAATTACCCATCAAAACTCTGTCAACTGTGTATTGGAGATGATAGTGGACGAAATAATTGCAGTGCAAGTAGCCAAGAACGTTATTACAGCTACAGTGGAGCCTTCAGGTAATTAATACATATGGTTGTTATTTAGACTGTCAGCTTGCCAAAGTGCAAGGAAGAACTATGTTCCATCCCAGTCAGCAAAAAGCTGTTCCTGTTGCTACAGTTAGATGGCATGCGCTGTAAATGAAGTGGGACGTGTCCCCAGATGTCTTCAGCAACACAAGTATGTCACAAGGCATTGCATTTGATCACATCAGAGCCTTTTGACAGCTTCCTGGCCTGCAGCCAACCAGATGACTGTCAGCCAAATCCATGTCTCTCCTTACAGAGCAATAGGCACCTACCTAGTGAGGACCAAGCGGGTTGTCATCAGTCTCCAGTCTTACTTTAATGTCTGTGTGACAGACAGTCTGCCACTCTGAATGGCTGGGTCATCCATAAAGAGCTTTAGCATGGAAGCAGGCAAATAGAGGCCAGTATCTGGCTGCCGTGAGTCCATGCTGAGCATGGCAGGCTAGTGGGGGGACAGCCGGGAGTGGGTCTTCACCATCCTTACTCATGTGGCTGTATGTCAAGGTAGGTTTCTGAACAGCACAAATAACTATGCTCAATGTTCAACTATCAAATCCTCTTCAAAACAAGCTTTGTTAAAGGTACAGTGGGGAAATAGTATAAAATGAAATAAATACTTTTTGTATCAGCAGACGTCTACATATGGGGCCATACCCAAAGACTGTGAAACTCTTAGACATGGAAGTAGCACTTCCTTTTCCTGACCTTCACCTCTGAAGGTAATGGTGCACGTAACAGAGCTGGCACTGAGTGCTCTCTTTCCTTCAGGGGAGGAGACTTTAACAACAGCTGCCTGGTAAATACTGAAGTTCTAGGCTGAGATAACTACTTCTTGCAAATCTATTTAGTTGTGTTCAGCTGCTCCGCTGTGGTGGATGCCTTGCAGGCAAAACTCCAGATCCTCTGTTGTACTTCACAGGCTACCAGAGCTAGCCACCAGTCACCTTGCTCATGCTCTAGGGTTGTACATTTGGTAATAGTGCTCAGATAGCCCAAACTTTATACGGGAAAAGTTTTAGGTACTTAAAAGGTTAGGATTTGGGTGAAAATGGAGGGCCACAATCTTCTGCAAGGTAGAGAGGGGTCTGCCTGTGATACTTAGGTGATCCTCTCTGAATGAAGAATGAGTTATGGAAGGTGACTGACATGAGCTTAAAATGTAGCCTCCGATTTCCAGATTCCTTCAGTTCTGGCTATCTTCAGACTAACCTGTCTAGAGGTATGAGAGGTCATTCAGTTTGTGTATAATTCACTGCCTGGGGCAAATTAAACTGCACAGAGTACTGAAAAATCTGTTGGGAACAGCCTTTTCTGATGGGAAATGCACTTGAAAGCACCTACTGAGTTTTCAGTTCTCTGCATGACAGTGTTAGCCACATGGTGACAAAACCTTTGATGAGAACTGCTCATGTTAAACCAGGTACATGTGAAATAAATGTATTTTTGCTAACTGTTAGCAAGAATAACTTTCCCTCGCATTTTGTACTCCATAAACTGTGCTCAGTTACAGCTTTACATCTTGGTTTAGGGAATGCTTCTCAAAAACACTTGTAGAATAGACTACAAGATACTACCACTGCACTCTGTGACCCCTGCATCCTCTGCAAGCACACACAACCCAAACCTGGGAAGCTAGATCTCTTTGCTAGCTCACCCAGCTCACTGAACTGAGGTTGATTTTATTTGTGGGTTATTTGGTGTCTGAAGCAACTGCCGTGCAGTTCTTCCATCTGCTGACTTTGTGTTTCAGGCCTAGCAACCAGCCTGTGATGCCTGTGGTGTTATGTGCTGGCCAGCACCACAGAGTAACGTGGGAAATGGCAAATGCTGGTGAAGGAGTGTTGGTCTAGTGAGATACCACACTTGCAGAAGAAGAGATGTTAGGGGGCCCTTGGCATGTTGGGCCACTTCTGCTTCAGAAGATTAGAGAAAACTGAACTTAGTTGTGGAACAGTACCCTCTGCAGTGAAAGGAACCGGACGTGTTCAGTGTGCTGTGCTGGAAAAGCAGTGTCTGTGCAAGCCCCAAGGTCACTCTAACTTGGAAAGAAAAGAAAAAAAAAAAGAGACTATATGTGTGAGCATGCACACATGCAGAATTTTATAAACTCTTTGGCTATGCACTCAAAGGATCCTATTCAAAAAAGTCTTAATGATACATACTTTGTACATGGCTTAAAAAGCAGTGAAAGCTGCTGTTAGATGGGGAATGCTTCACTGAGGATCACGTATTTTCTGTTTCTTTGCTCATCTAATATTGACCTTTTTCTCTCTTTCTTACACTGTTTTTAATAAAAAAGATCCTGCTGTATCCCCCTCTTTAAAATTCTTAATTCAGAATGTTTTTAATGTCTTGCAAAGACGTTGGTTTCCTCTCCTTTCAAGATGCTTAATCTCTCTGGTTTTGTTTATTGTCATTGCATCCAGTGCATTTGTTTGCAAGAATGTATGAAAGAAAAATTGGGAAAAAAAAAAAAATCGGTTATTAGAAAAAAATGTAGTTCACATAAAGATGCTTTGAATTGAATTTTTCTCTCTCATTTCCCAAAGGTGCCTGGCACAGGACTCTGGGGATGTGGCCTTTGTCAAGCACTCAACAGTGTTTGAGAACACAGATGGTACTTAGTTTACATATCTCTTTATTATAATTCAGTATTTTTCTTGAACCTTTTTATTCTAAAGCATTCAATGAGCGACACTGACCAGTTTCTTTTTTTCAGGTAAAAATACTGATAGTTGGGCCAAAAACTTGAAGTCCACTGATTTCCAGTTACTATGTCCAAATGGTGCCCGTGCTGAAGTCACCCAGTTTGCTGAGTGTCACCTGGCTCGGGTGCCAGCTCAAGCCATTATGGTTCACCCAGACACCAATGGTTTTGCTCTGTATGGACTACTGGCCAAAGCCCAGGTATGAATAATCCATTTATTCTGTGGGGGAGTTACATATGGTTGAACACAGACCAAGGATAAAGACAACAGGACCACACTGCCATATTATGGTCCCTGCGTCATGGGACTGGCAGCACGTGTGCTGTGCAGAGCCCTGCTGTTGGAGCAGGACAGAGCAGGTAAAATACAACCCTTGTAATTCTCTCAGTAAAACCACCCTGACGCACGAGGGATTTCAAATCTGGTTGCCACGGCTAGGTTCCTGTCAGTACTGAAGTTAACTAGTTTAAAAGCAATAGTATCTCCATGCTACGCTTCAGTCATTTCTGTAACTCCTGTGCAGCCAAACCCTCTATTACACAACAATATTTAGACAGAAGATTTTTTTTAAAAATACAGCTCTTTCCAGGTAGTAACTAAGAACCCAAAATAAAAAACGCTGTTCATGTAATTGCCAGTGGCAGAATTCTCTGTCTGATCTCCTGGAGCATCTACAAGCAAACACATACGAAAGATTCTGCAGTCATGTTAGAACTTTTCATCTACAAAACAGTTCCTATCGTCTTCCATGTTGTACGAGAGGAATGTGACAGTCCTGCAAAATACTGAAAATTTCACATTGTTTTCAGGTCTACTTTGGAAATAGCAGCAATGAAAACGGATTCAAAATGTTTGATTCTTCAACTTTTCAAGGAAAAAACTTGATCTTTAAGGATTCGACTGTTGAGATTGCGCCAGTAGGAGAGAGGAGGACATATGCAGAATGGCTGGGGAGTGAATATATTGAGTCCCTTGAAGGGATGCAAACACCACAGTGCTCTGGGGCAGGTAATAAGCTAAGACAATACCTACTCATGACTATGGTTGTTCCCCTTCTTATTTTATATCAGATACAAGACTTGCACTAGCATGGTCCACATGGCAACTTCCAGGCCACCTCTGCCCTACCACCTTTGTGTGAGATGGATAACATGCTGCGCTAACATACGAATGCATCTTCCTGCCTCTTTGCAGGGCAAATGCTAACAGCACCTGCTCGTCAGGGGAGAGGAGTGGAGCTGGAAGCTGCCCCGTCCATGTGGAGGGGGTGGAATTTGGGGCAGAAGCCAGCAATACAGGGTCAGCATGGTTTATAAGATCAGTCCAAAACTGGAGCATCTTTGCCATCATTGCTGATGTTGATCCACCCTGGCCTGGAGGATTCTGAGGTGCTGTTAGATGAATACTGTGTTTCTGATGTGTAGAAGGATTTCTGCATCTTGGAAGGCAGTATCAAAAATCCTGTCTAGTGAATCCTCTCTGGCTGGTTCTGTTCAGACTCCTACATCCCTGTTTACACCATCATACTGCTGGTGGCAGCAGCTTCCCTTGAGCTCTGCTGCCAGGAGAGGAGGTGAGTGCACAGAGGATGGACTGACGGTGCACAGAGGGACAACCTGCAGTCCAAAATACGGCTTCTGCCAGGGGCAAGGTCCTCCACTTTCCAGTAGAATTAAGTAGGGGGAATCTCCAAAGTCACTGGATGAAAAAGGTGGCTAGAGAGCCTTGGAAGGGACTACGTGTTGGCAGAGGAATGAATGACGCTAAATGTGTGCATCCACTGGGCTTGTTGACTTTATACAACCAGTACTCTCGCCGCTTCAGAGAGGTGCCATCTGCCCCGTGACCTTTACGTGGATGCAGTCCCCATCAAGACACTGTGGCTGTCCTCCTTCTGCGTGGGGTTGTCTTGAGTGTCTGTGCGGGGAACTCCTGTTTGCTGTTAGTGAAAAGAAGGATTTCACTTCCGATGAAGAGTCTGTATGTACTGCCGTGTAGCATGTGGTTTTTCTTTCTGCCCGTAGCTGCGCTACCAACAACGGCTGCGGTGCTGCTGGCCGGCAGCGTCCTCCTGGCTGCGGCTCCCGCCTCCTGACCCCGGGCTGGAGACAGAGAGGAAGAAAGCCTGGTAAAGCCAGACCCGGATTATAACGTAAATATGTGTCAATAACACGTGGCCATGAGACGTAATTACAGCTGATCCGCCTCCAGCCTGGCAGCTAAGCCACGATTTCCCGCGCTTTCCTGGGAAATTAACATTGGCCCCGCCGGTTCCAAGTGCTGCGGGTGACGGGGCCCGGGCAGCTCGGCTCCCGCGGTGCCCGGGGCCCCCCGGCT
>VZZY01000746.1:143514-198803 GCA_013400335.1 Eurystomus gularis
GGGCCTGCAGCCGGGCGAGGGGCGGGCTGTGCCGCCTGGGGCCGGCAGCAGCGCTCGGGGCCTGGGCGAGCTGAGGTGCGGGCGCCGAGTCCCGGGAAAGCTGCCTGGGGATAGAATAACGGGGCTGCTAAAGCGTCTGTGCGGGCCCTGAGCGCCCTCAGCCGCGCGGGGCTTCGGGCTGCGCTCAGGCCGATGCTTTCAGGCAGACGCTTCTTAGTTGGCCTCGGCAGGGAGAGCATGTTCTCGGTGCCCGACGAAGGAGGCGTTTCTCTTCATACAAGCATTTGCAGAAGGTTTCTGTTGGTATCTTGCATCCCTGTCAACTTCATTACATGCTAGTCTCTTTGAGGACCCTTCTGTTACTGGTTCCAGTGAACTCACCAAAATGGTGGAAGTTTGCAGCATGAGCAAAGCATGCGTGGGGCTTCTCGTTCTTTCTGTAGTAATAGAGCTTTATGCTGCTGAGGGTGACCGTAGTTAAAGGGCTTGATCCGATATACACATTTTTAATAGGCTTGAATTCCTGTGTGTTACCCAGTTTCACTAGCAGTTTTCTCAGCTCACATACTTTTGAAAGCAACTGCTTTTATGGAACTAACTGAACAGGAACCTGATTCAGGAAGGTACTTGGTTTTATAGCCCGATTGATATTGTTCTTTTTTTCATGTGTTGAAAATAGAAGCCCTTTCTTTTTCATTAACCTAGTCCTAAGTCCTCCTCCTGCAAGAGGAGTTGCTGAAAATGCAATGCAGTACATCAGTGGAACCAGATTGATGATGGGATCATAAGGACAGACTGGAATGCAGGATTTAAGGAGGGTGGACAGTACGGTTGTGGAAGATCAGGGGGCCGGGTAGGTTGTTGCACAGCCTAGCTTTTAAGGAACTGGTGACTTTGCCAAATTATTGGGTTTTGCCTGAACACACTTCAGAAATGGCAACTTAAGGAATATCGCTTAAGAAAGCGCTATAAGTTAGTCTGTAAGCCATCTTGTCAATGATGATGTTATCCACGAAGAGTAAGTATCTTTTTCGTATATTTACTGGAAGTACTTTCATGAACTTGGCTGTTTGGGGAGGCTTAGAAATAAGCCCAGAAAACATCAGGCTGTCAGGAGCACAAAGGACAGCACTTCGCTTACCTGAAGTTGAGCAGGTAGCAGATGCTTTTATTGCTGAAGCATGAGGCGAGGCAAGGCATCCTCCCCTTGGGTGTCTTGATTAAAGAGTCCCTCTAGACATTATTAAAGAGGAAGTTAGTTTGTGCTGTATTCAGGGCTTCTGCGTGATGCACTTTGTCTTCTGTTTTGTCAGTTGGCTTCTTGTTGCCACCTATGTATTGTGAACTTGATTTGACTATAGTGTGGTGGTTTTTGATAAATTGTTTGTCTTCCTTTTTTTCTTTCTTCATAAGGTCCAAGAGGAATATTGGCAAGACTATGATGCTGGAAGAGGTGGCTATGGCAAAACTGTTCAATGCTGGTGAATAGTGAATGAGTCATCAGCCTCACAGGAGAGCCAAATCTGCATTGTAAATGTCACCAGGCACAAAGTAGGTCTGTTGGATGCAAATTTGTGTAGCTAAGAATTCACAGAAATGACTATCCGTGTTCCTGTAAGGCTATAGTATGTTCAGTACCTCCTCCATTTTAATACCAGGATCCAAGGTGTTGTAGAGTACATAATACAGAGGACCTGGGAGCTGCTGCTGTAACTTTACTGAGAGGTACAAAGGTTTAATGGTATGGTGCTGTGTTTCACTGGAAAAACTTGATTTTTCTAGCACTGGATTTTGTTTACATTGGTATCACAGGGTGGAGGGAGAGCGCTGATAAAGGAGGCTTGGCGTATGTTTCAGAGATCAAAGAAAAAGGCAAAGAGCCTGATAAGGAAGTGGAATTCTAAGGAAATTTTTCAATTTCTAGGGAAGACTCAGAGTTGCAGGTTTTCGGGGGTTACTGATGGGCTGTTCCTAGCATAGCTACATGAACGGCCACAGTAAAACAAGTCAGACTGATGAGCCCAGGAATTGTAAAGTGAGAAGCAAGCCTAGCAGAAACAGGTCATTGCAGTCTTCTACAAAGTGTAATGTGATTGCATGACGTTACATGATTCAGAACCATTTTGCTCTGTGGGATAAAGAGAACAGGAAGTGTAAGAACAAGAGTAGCATTTGTTTTCACAGTTGGAGTAGAACTGTTTTGCTCCTGTCTGCTAGCTTTCTACAGCCTTAATATTTGAGGAACAGTATCTTTCCTGGGCCTACAAGGGTGACATGAAGCCAAGTTGTACACTAACCCCCACAAATGGGACATTTGAGGAATTTTGTATAATGAGAAAGTTTGTTCTCAAAATAAATTTTCTATTTGAGAAACTTGATTTCAGACAAAGGTAAAAATTAAAAAAAAAAAAAAGGCTTTGGGAGGAGCCTTACTTTCTGTTGAGCCCGTGATAAGAGCAGTAAAAATGCTGCAGGACTGTGTATATTCCTCCTCCCCCTGCCATCCCAGGTCTTGTTAATATTGCTGTTCTATATGATGGAATTTTGATGTACCACAGACATAGGACTAAAAATACTGAGTGATCCCAAGGTCTCTGAAATTGACCTTCTGAAATGAAGTGGTTTAAAAGGAGCTGTTACAGGGCTTTTGAGTAATTTTTTTATGGACTTGTGAGTTTTTTGGAAATGGCAATTCATAATGTTTTGTCCAAATACCTTGTTATCCATGACTCCTTAAAACCCTTTAAAATACCAGCTATGTAAAAGTTGCTCTTTACACCCCCACTGAAGATATTGTTGGACATGTTGATGTGTTTCTTGTGTACAGTTAGTCCCAGCTGTTCCTGTAAATTGGAAATGTGTTGAGGTAGAAAAACTGCAGTGAGACTTTGCTTAGAAAGTGAGGGTTTTGATGGGCTTTGTTTTTTTTGGCATATAGAGTAAAACTAGATTTTCAGGATCACTTGGTGCTGGTCTGCAAACAAGACTTTGAACAAAGTTACCTTTTTCTATATAGTACATTTGATGATGAGTTTACAGCCTGTAATCTGCTCTAGGAAACCTCTGAAGTTTATTTTTCATTGTATTGATTTTGTATAAAAAACAATGTCACCAAAACTCTTAAGTCACTTTCAAATAAAGCTGCAACGTTAAAATGGGTCTCTTTTTACTTTTAACAAAATCAGTGAGAGAAAGAAGCTATATTCAGACTCTTGTCCACATCCTTTATTCTAGTGTCTTTTAAGATGGAGAGAGTGAATATTCCTTCCCTTTTACTGGATTTTCAACCTTGTTCAGTTCTTAACCAGATGCTGAAAGATGTTTAGTTAATGCTTTTCACTCTGGTACTTTTTGGATTACAGAACAGAAATTAAATTCTTTACTGATGTTGGAAGTGGATGTGAAAGTCCTTGGTGTGTGTAAGCTGTTTCAAGGTGCACTTCCTTATAAAAATAAGGTTTAAAATTATTTTTTAAGTGCTGCGAGACAGTCATTCTCAAAACAAGATTCTTCATAATAAGATTTTCCTTCAGAACCATCACTTGTCTTTTTCTGCCTATGTGCAATGTGTATGGCAAGATTTTGTTTTAAAGTGAGATTTAATACTTTGAGAGAAATTTCAATCGAAATGGGATTTAAAAGCACTTGATATATCATGTGAAGTCTTAGTATCTCAAAAGCATATGTAGAGGAAATTCATTTAACATGGTTTGATTTTTGTCTTCCTTGATTGAAATGAGACATCACTTTCCTGAAGCTAGTGCTTGACAAAACTGAATTAAGTCTTTAAAACTTCGCTAGGGAGCTTCGTTAGCTTTCTTAACATGCCAGCGCACATTGTGTTTGGATTCTTATGGAAGTATAGGGTCTCCTGTGATTTTTTGAAATGCCAGTTTATTATGGTTATATACACTTTCATAGAGGTTTAAGCTTTGCATTAGCTTTTCTAAATATTTGTTCATCATAATTGGGTACTTTTATGGAATTGTATCCATAAAGAAATACAGCTGCTAAGAATATGAGTGGCAGCTTAGACAGGCCTTGATGGAAGAGGGGATATTACAAATTAAGTCAGCAAGAGCTTCGGTCTGTCCTTCAGGCTCTCATGCAGGCTCATGGTGGGCTGATTTATGTGCCTCTCTTCGGCACCAGTATCTGCAAAGATGATTTGTAGTCACAGCATTTGAGTCTTCGTATTACAGTGTAAAATCAGTAGAGTGTAAATTGTAGCATTAAAGGCCTTCACTTTCACTGACTGGTAAAATAATTCCTGTTACCAGCGTAGCCCTGCAGGCCAGTTTCAAGGTGGTCTTTATATTAGGGTACTTTACCACCCCATTCAGCAGCTGGGTGCCTGCTCAGGTTGGTGCCAGTGCCACCATCATCAGTGTTAACATAATGGTTCTTTATACATAGATCATTCTGAAAGACAAAATTATTAAAGATGTAAGCAAATACCCAGCACCTTGAATTCCATATTTTGCCAGATTAGGCTTCTTGTGAGGTTGAAAATTGATGAAGAACTACTAAAATCGAAGTGGTTTGTACAAAAGCTTTCAGCTATGGAGTCAAAGACAGTACTAGTCAAAGGAAAGCAGTCCACAGGGTCTGAACATCTAATAAACTGGTGTCCATTTGGGTTTCTAAGGCACAAATTTACCCTGTGCTACAAGATATAAATGAAGAAGAATTAGAGTGGGCATTTTTCTTCGCAGCATCTGGGATTTCTGCTCCTGGCTGAGTATTGTTGGTACTTTCAGGTAAGTGTAGAGCCTGATATGACTGCAGGTGAAGTACCCACAAAATGGTGAAGACTGCAGAGGGCTTCAAAACATGTCATGTTTGGGAAGTAATGGCTTAGTTTTTTTAATTGCCTGCTTTCATATGTCTTACCTGTTCCTATCTAAATAAGCTTTTGCACAAGGGTTTGAATATACTCAGAGCTGCTCTGTAGTAATGCACACAACTTCTCCACACGCCCTTTTAGGATAACTAGATGGTGTAAATGTTTCTCGTGACCTAGGGGAGCAGGCCTCCCTGCCCTTGTCTGGCTAAGACCAGTGCTGAGTCCCAGCTTGTGAGTGGCAGGTGTTTATTTCAGTTACTGCTTCGTCTCTATCACCTATAGGCAGAGGGATGTTATTTGAGATTGGCTGTGTTTGCATCCCAGAGTTTCAGGAAGTGATTGCTCCTTTCTCAAAAACATGTTCTCTATCCAGGCTGGATGAGAAGCCATAGTAAAGGAGAGGGACAGTCTCTTGTGGAGAGGACCATCCACTCAATTTTTAAGAATTAGTTTATGATTTGTATGCTGAGGTAGAAGGCTTTAGCATAAAGTTCTTTTGAGGCTCATTTTCAGACTATAAACTGATGAACTATGGAAATGAAGAGAGTGTACATCTTTATTCCACCTCCAGACACAGCCATCAACACTGCACAAGAAGACACAGTTTAAGTTAAGCAAATTGGTCATGATGTTGTCTACTCCAGAGCCTGTACAGCCCATAAGGGATATGTACACGCAAAGTTAGGACTGTGTGCTTCAAGCATCTGAAGTTCCCAGTGTAGTGTCCCGTTATAGACGTAACTAGTCATCACTTCTAGAAAATATAATTTGAGAGAAAAATAGACCACAGAAGTCTTTTATTACAACCTACATATATAATTTACTCGAAGCTTGACCCAGAGTTCTTCTGCAGGTCCTACTTTCTTAAGGTACACAGGTACATTTTATTTTCTATAGCACATTGTGGATCAGAATTGAGCAGGGTCTTCTATGTTCCATTTTAATTTTCAGCAAATGATCTAGGTCTGGAGAATCCATTAAAATACAGTATTTGTACGTTAAGACCATCTAACTTCACCCAAAGTCTGCACCACAAACGTAGAAAGAGCATGTTACGTCCCTGTCAGTTGAAGATGGAGTTACATGAAGAAGAGAGTTGGTGGACCGTCGGAAACTGCTTTCCGAAGCAGGAGAAATCCCCTCCTGGGTCAGATTTCCACAGTTTATGAAGATTACTTTCCTGCTGCTCTGCTTTCCAGCTGCTTTTAAAGATGAAGATGTGCTTTACTTCAGTGAGGTGATATTGTCCAAGATTATTTTAGCTTCTACCCAAAGGTTATTTAAGTGTCTATTAGGGTCCCTTATAGAAAATAAAATAAAATAAATAAATAGGTAGCCAAAAGACTGATTTACTGTTCTTTGCAACGCTTACTGGTTAGTACTTTTAAATCTGACACAAATAATCCTTCTCCTTGGCAGAGGCATGAAATTAGTTTCAAGCGCTTGAGCAGCACAGGTAAAATGCCAGCCGGCTCCCTCTGGTGCCTGCGGAGCTGGTACGGCTGCGTGTGCCGGGCTGCTGGAACCGCTTGGTGCGGCTGCTGCGTGTCCTGCTGTCGCAAGAGTTAGCCTTGGTTTGTGTTGTAAAAATAGACAACTAATTTTCATCTGTACATCGTTTTTCAGAGTGGAGGCAACTAGAGGTCGGGATTTGTGGGTTTTTAGCCCATCACTGTTTCTCCATTTAGCAACACTTAGTTGTCTCTTACTGCGATATGTGATATGCTGCATCTGCAGTGACTTCTTTCCCAGCACCCTCTTCAGATTTTGCCAGAAGACTCCTGTGATACTGAAGGAGGGCTTGACTCTTAGATGCCCCAGTCATGATTCACAACCTCCTATTAATTGTGTAACCGTGCCAGCAAATCCCTTTGTGCCAAAAATCTGTTTTTCAATCTCTAGCAGGTTATGAAATAAAAGTTCTGTATTACACAAAGTAAACATCCACAGATTGACAAGGCAGTAGGCAGGGTCTTAAATGTCTAGTTTGTTTCTGTGGAATTAAAGTACGTCTTCAGGAGCTTTGCAGACAAATTGCTTCAGAGTATCTCTCTGAGAAAAGTGCTCTTTTATCTTAAACATTTTTCCTCTGAGGCATAAGGGGGCTTATGCTGTGTTTGCCAAACCTGGGGCGGTTGAGTTGAGCCCCTCAGGCTCCTCAGTCCTAGCTCTGACAAGACTCTTTCCTACCTGTGCTAATGTATTTCAAAACACAGGAACGTGAGCGTAAGGAAGACAAAGTACACTTCTCACACGTGGTTTGGAAAGAGGAGCGGTACTTGTGGGATATAGATCAGATCTTTTAAACAGTTTTTCCAAAAGACTCATAAATGTCTTAATAACAAAGAGGAATCTAGTGGAATGATCTCTCTATGCAGGACTGATGTTATTCGCTTCCTATTAATATGTTCCAAAGCAGTTGTAGGCATCTTCACTTTCCACTGGTCTTACGGTACTGCTGTGCCATTTTACAGCTAGGGAACAGTTGAATAAAGACTGTGTTTAAAACTTACCTCTTTCATTTCCTTCCCAGGAGCACCTTCACCTGAATTTCCAGAGAGTTCTTCTTGATGGGAACAGGACTGCATGGAATGGCTTTTCACATGAATCCCTCTGCAGAATGGAGGGTCTTAGTTGTTCATTGTGCCTTTGTGCTGTGGCTAAATTTGGCAGAAACGGTAACCTAAGAGTGCATGACCTGAATTAAATGTAGATTTTATCTTTTTTTTTCTTTTTCTTCGTATCTGTAGGCCAAATATGAGTCATTCCTGGTGTAGAATTTTATTGCTTTGAAGGTGCTGCTGCAGATGTGTAGTTTTGAAAACTTTCTTGACTGTTCAGAAGGAGCAATAGTTCTGGTTGGATATTCCTCCCAGAAGCTTTCTTTTCTTCTCCAGTGCTCGTCTATGACTACATAAAACCTGCTTGTATATTGTTCTGCTTCTGCCCTGACAGGAAAATCTACCACTGTTAAAGAAGCTGCATGAGGGGCTGAGTCAGGATTTCAGATGCCAAGTTGCGTAGAAAGGAACTGAAATACCTTCCATCAAAAAATAGTGTGAATAAAGCGCTACTCAGTTAGTGACTGGGTAAACATCTTTTTTGAGTCCTTGAGAATGAGTATCTGTTTTAAATTAAGACTATATCTTCAGTAACTTTGTTGGTTTTAATTTTATTTAGCGCTGCCTCTGATTTCCTTTTCAAGGTGTGCCAGTTATTGATTCCTCTGGGACTGCTGTTTTTCAGTTAGGACAGTGTAGAACCACACTTTGAGTAATTTCAGGTATAATTAAGAGACCTTTTTTTCTCAGGACACAATTTGAAAACAAATGAGAAATAATTTTTTCTATTTTGTTATTTCTCCAGCTACATGCAACGTAAATATCAGCATAAATCAGCAAAAAATTGAGTCAACTTGTAGTTAAGTTCCTGGACAATGAAGCTTTTTGCTTCTGTACCGATCTCTCACTGCAAGGCACGATTTGAAAAGGAGATTCTGATTTTCTTATCAGAATAGGTAAGAATATATTAATAATACATACTTGTCCTTAGATCTGTAGCTCCCATGCAATTTGAATAGCTTCAGTCTGAACTTGTTTCTGTTTTCTGATTTTATTGCTTTAAAATAATGGTCTTATTATTTTATACCTCATGTCTTTGAAAATTTTTATGGGAAATTTTCCTGATTTAAAATAGTGTTGCTAGTCTGTTGAGCTTAACTTGATTATAAACTGATGGTTTTTGGTGTGTGTTTGGTTTTCGGTAATATCAGTGTTTTGCAACATCTTAAATTGCTTTTGGTGAAAACAAAACCCCTGTCAGCTTGTCACGCTGCCACAAGATGTCGTGAGAAGCCGTGTCTCGCTTCAAGATGAGTGTGCTGTGTGAGTGCTCCTAGTCCGCCGAGTCGAGGGGTTGTTCTGAAGCAGTTTGGTGCCAGCGTCTCATCTCACCACCCAGCTGATGCTGTGTCTCAGTTTCTTGAAGAAACTCTTTCATATTGGATTCTGCTTGAAATAGTGACTAGTGACTGCTTAAACGGTCTTCTAACATACCATGAAGCAGCCTATGTAGAAGTGCCTTAAGGTTGCTGAGATGTAGCATCCCTTGTAACGCTAAGCACTGTAGAACTGGAAGATGCTGTACGTAGTCACCGCGATTGTGCGTGCTGGCAAAGCACTGGTTTGTGGTTTGGCTTTTGTAGGTTTGGTTTGTGGGAGTTTTTCTCCCCTCTGAATTTACTCCGGTAAAAGGAGAAATGTGTTTCCAGGAACTGTAAAGGACTTTCTCCCATTAAATCCAGGAATGTTCCAAAGTCTCTGCACTTTTTTTTTTTTGCTTTTAATTTCCCAGCAGAATTTGAAATCCACATATTAACTTGAAAAGGCCTTCAAGCAACAACCTTGCAATGTTCCATCCCACACAACTGCAAGAAGAGGGTGTTCGGTGTTGTCTAAGCTTGCCGGAGGGAAACTTGGCAGAGAATTTGTAAGTTACTCGGATCTCACACACACACCCCTTGTGTCATGGTGGACTTTTTGATAATTTGTTTTGTAAAGCACAGTCCTGTCAAGAACTTAGTTTTATCTCCTGTTGAGTTCAATGACATCTGTGTTCATAGTGCTAAAGTACTGAATATGCTTTAATGAACTTTGTCTAACTAACTTCTTCATAAACTAAACATCTGAGATACTTACATGCCAGGCAAATTCTTGAAAGGTCATGTAGGAGCAGTATTGACTCCTGAGTTGTATCTCAAAGTGAGTTGGGGAATCTGAGCAAAACAGCATCAGAAAACATAGCCGCAGCTTTTTTGTAGGAGAGAGTCAAAATCTCTCAGGGTTAATGCTCAAAATCAGTTGTGGGACAGTATTTTTCTCAGAATCCAAGGCCATGAGGACCAACAAATACTACTTGGTCTACGGAGTTTGACAGATCTTGCTTCAGAAGAGCACAGAAAGCTGGCAGGATGTGGAAAATGAGGCAAGAGTCCAGCTGATTTGTGCTAATCCACTAATTCGGATTCTAGACACAAAATGATCACCAAGGCAAAGTTAATAAAACATTAAAAGAGGCCCAGTAGCCTGAATAAATACATGGTGTCCATCAACAGTCCCCAGATACAGTGTAGATGCTGTGTCTGATCATGTATTTTCCCCCAAAGATATTTAATTGAACAGAAACTGGCATGATACTGAGTTTGTATGATTGATTCATCCCCTATTAGAAAACAAAATCACTTTGATGTACGTGAACGAGCAGTGCTGTTTCTTCTTGCGCCTTGTGAATTGTCTTCCCAGCTGAGCCAAGTACTTGGAGTGCTCTGTGAGCGGTGCACGCCTCAGCAGGCACAACATGTTTGTTGTTGTCAACAGAGAGATGAATAAAACTGAGAACTAAATAATCTTAATCTCTTTCTAGGAAAGAATGAGCCAGAGCTCCAACTTCAGACAAATCTGAAGGTAATTAACTATTCCCAGATGCAGAGCTGTCCTGAAAGGAGAGAAAACGTATCGTGCCAAGCTGTATGCTTGAAGTTCCAAAGCTTTAAGGTGCTCAGGATTGTGACAGACTCTCTGTCTATAGAGTCTGATGGGCAGCACTGGGGAGAGACTATTTTCCCTGAGTATTTGCAGAAGGGTGGTCAGTGTTCTGTCCAGTAAAGGCCTCGGAGCATACAGACAGCTGCCCTGTGACTGCCTTCTGTGTTGGGGGTCAGGGTGCTTTGCACTGCGCAAGAGGCACTGGAACAAAGCTCATCATTCTGCTTTTTTACTGGTTATAGCAGGTGCCTGCTCTCTTCAGGAGGAGAGCTTCATTACAGCTGTTAAGTCTAGGAGAATTTAATATATTCTATGGGTATACAGATAAAACCGCGCACGGTTTAGTCTGAGTTGTCTAAGCTTGCCAGAGGGAAACTTGGCAAGTTCATGTGAGGTTACTGGAATATTTATTTCAGTTTTGCTAATTTAAGTTTTAATAAATTTGAAGTTAATATTTTTGTGTGCATAAAATGCAGAATTGCCTCTCAACAGAGAAGTTTATACCAGGCCCAGAAGTTTATACTGGGCTATGCAATTTATCAGTGAAGTCCTCCTCTCTTAGCTGCGTATCATTACAATCCTAGGAAATTAGCTTCTTCATGGTATCTGAAATACACAGCTATCTATCTGAACAAGTTCCAGTGGCAGGATAGTGTAAGAGGGCTTTTTTAAAAGCAAGCTTTAATTTCTTCTTAAGTTCTGAGGTGTAATTGATTTTCTAATTTATAAAGCATAGAATATGAATTCATTTTTTATTAAGAACCTTTAAAAATAATTAATTACTTCTAAACATTTTTCATTCCTGAATATGTTGTTGCCATAACTGCTGTCAGTGACAGTATAACTTACAGTAGAGATATGAGAAACTGAAATTGCAAAGGAATAGTTGTGACAAAAGCTAGAAATAAAGCATCATTTTCTATTCAGCCTTCCTTTTAAATGGAGGAAAGGTATTCCACATTTATAAGGATTATGTCGTTGCTTTTCAGACGTGATTCACTGATACATATTGAAAGATGGAAAGTATAAAACATTGTTATGTCATTAGAAACTCTAGTTCCATTTGAATAGGAAATGTCCTACTTGTAATCCTTAAAGAAAGCCCTCAGATCATGAGCAGCATTTCCACTTGTGGAGAAATATATAAGAATACTTTCCTGAAAGTCTGTCTGAAATGAACATTCCCTTTTGAACTTTTTATTCATTCTGTTTCTGGGCACATTTTTAAAAAATCATTGAAGAATTCATAGAAGCTGTGTGAAAAATAATATAAATAATATAATATAAAATATATATAAATAAATAACATAAATCATATAAAAAGCCCACAGGGAAATTCTAATGTTTTTATTAGTATTCATAGTTCAGTTTTTGAGTGAAATAACTTGATTTCAATAGGCCCAACCTCATTAGTTGAATATACCACAAGGACGACCTGCTTGTCCTTTCATTTCCTCCAAGGTGGATGAGTGAATGCACAGACCTTGGTGGTATTGCTATGCATACACCTAGGAAGAGAATCTGTGGACAGAGTATCTGCTGTCTTATGCAAGGGATATTTTTTTAAGAGGGAGGATCCCAGTTTCTGGATTTGAATGTACTATAAACCTGGACGTTATAATATTTCTGCTAACTGTGTTGAACACTTCAATTTCTAAAACTTTATGTATCTGAGGTTATTTATGCGTGCACATCCTATAAACAGGGACATGAAAAGGTCAGTGCGAAGCAGGCTTTTTGCATCTACTGCTGTATTTACAGTTTCACAATCTGAGAATGTGGCACCTTTGCAATGGCAGAATAGGGACCATGCTGAGGAGTGATGATGATGCAACATACACATCAACAACTATGTCAGTGTGACAGCATATTTGTCTTTTGAGTTCTGTTTGTCTTTCTAAAAATTTACTAGCATCTTTAGAGTTTTGTAGCAGGTTGATTTGATTATGGACTAACTCTGTTAGGAAAGCAACAGTCTAAGCTGGATCCCTTCTGGAGATGAACTGCTTGATCGCTGTGACACTGTGGCCTCACTTTCTCGTGTCAGCCGCAGCACAGAGATCTGCAGGGATGACAGCCATTACTCCTGAATAGTTTTCATTTTTTCTTCATTGCAGGGTTTATGCTGGTTCTTATGGCCTGATGTATCAATGTGTTAAAGAGAAACATGAATACTTGTTTTTTTCCCCATGAAGCCAGGAAACTGGGAGTTGATTTTATGTTAAAGCAATGTGAGTCATAGCTTCCTTGAAGAACTCCAGAGTTAAGAATCTTAGGTCTTCTGTTAAATACAGAAAGAGAACACTTCAGTGTTTGCCAAGAAACTGAGGTGCTTGTTTTTAAAAGATTTGAAGAAAAATTGTAGATGTTTTGCAATATTTCCCTATTTCATGGCTAAACTGTACATATCAATTTATTGATAGCAAATTCTCTGTTTTGTATGGTTGCAAAGTTTCATGCAAGTACCCCAGCATCCTTCCTGTAAAGGACAGGGGTGCAATCTTGTTCTCGAAAGCGGCATTTGGCTGTTTCCCCTCTGTGTTGGTTTAGTAAGAGCTGCGGGGTAGCCGAGCCGCGCAGCCGGCCGCTTCTCCCTGCCCCCTCCCCTCTGCCGCGGGCCGCGGACAGGGAAGAAAAATTAAAAAAAGGTTTAAAAGTGCCTTTTTGAGTTGAGATAAGGAAGGTGTAATATATGTGTATATATATAGGAAAGAAAATAACATATAGTGGGCACTTTGCAGTTAACAAGAACAATATTAACAGTAAGAAAAGAGCAATACAAAAAAACAATACCAGAGAACAACAGCGAGGGACCGAACCCGAGCGAAGTCCAAAGCGAACTGAGCTCCAACTGAACCGCCCCCAACGGAACTGGCCCCTCCCCAGAGCTGGCCCTGGGGCACGACGTCAGCATGGTATAGAATTACCTGGCTCCACACAGAATTAACCCTGTCCTGGCCAAACCAGGACACCCTCCTCCAGTGGTGAAGGACTGTTCAGCTGTAATGCAGCTGTTTGGAGTGCAGTGGGGAGCACAGAGGCAACCTGCTTCAATGCACAGTCCACATTTGTCCTTGGAAAAATTCAAAGTGGCAGGAAGCGTGCTGAGGCCATATGTCAGCAAAGCCGAGTTCAGAACAGGCTGCATTGTAAGCATAGGTTTAATTTATAGCACAGTTTTTGTTGCAGTTGAGTCTGGATCACTAAAGACAAGTTTCCTTCTCTGAATTAACACTGTGTGTCAGCAGCTGCTTGAGAACTTGAGCAAACTTGGAAATGTCTTTCCCAGAAGCACATCTAATTAAAGGAGCAGTTGAAATCAAATGGGAAAAGCTGAAATTGTTCGTCCCAGTCCTTGGCTGACCTGCATCAGGCATAAAATCACAAAACAGCTGAGGTTGGATGAGACCACTCAAGACCACCCAGTTCAGCCCCCTGCTCAAAGCAGAGTCACCTAAAGCAGGTTGCCCAGGGCCATGTGCAAGTTCTGAACATCTCCAAGGATGGAGGCTTCACAACATTCCTGAGCAACCTGTTCCAGTGTTTGGGCACACACAGTAAAATGTCTTTTCTTGTGTTCACGTGGAGTTGCATGTGCTTTAATTTGTGCTCATTACCTCTTGTCCTGTCACTGAGCACTACTGAGAAGAGCCTGGTTCTGTCTTCTTTACACCCTCAGGTATTTATACACATTGATAAGATCCCCTTGAGCCATCACTTCTTCAGGGTGAACAGTACTAGCTCTCTCGGCCTCTCTTTGTGTGACAGATGTTCCATTCCCTCAATAGTCTTTATGGCCCTTCATTGAACTTGCTCCAGTGTGTTCCTATGTCTTGTACTGGGAAGGGCAGCACTGAACCCAGCACTCCAGATTTGGCCTCACCAGGGCTTGGTGTTGGGGAAGAATCACCTCCCTTGACCCGCTGGCACCTCTCTGCCTAATGCAGCCCAGGACACCGCTGGCCTTCCTTGCTGTGAGTGCACATTCCTGGTTTTTCTTTGATAGAGTCTTCCATTCTCAACCAGATTCTCAGGTATGTTGGGGCTGCAGTTACTCCTCCGCATTTTGATGGCTTTTTTTTGTCATAAATGTGATTATGGTTAAAAATATTCTTACATGCTACAGAACTGCAGTATAGGCTTATAGTGCTCACAGTAAAGACTCAGCTTAAACTGTGCAATTAAAGAAAAATCAAAACTACAGATTATTTGTGAGGTGAAGTCTATTTACATATTTTAACACTGGTAAAATATTTACTGTTCCTTTATGGATTTATTTGGGTTTAGAAGGCAAGAAAAAGATTCAGTTTGGAGAACACTGGAAATTTTTCTTTAGAATTGGTGAAAAAGTCCACCTTTTACAAATGTCAAAATGTACCTCCATCATAATGTAATAAGGTTCCAAACAACTAGGATGGCATCTTTGAAAATATGTTATCAATCAGTTTTGCACATGGGTTTTCTATGTTTTTTGAAAGCAACACTGAAATTTGAAGCATTGTGACTTGTTGCTGAACCTTTGCTGCCCTCTGTGTTGTCTTTCAGTGTCCCTGCCCTAACAGCTTACCTGCTAGCAGGATGTCCTTTCCTGATTAAATCTGTCCCATATATTCTTTGGTTTATGTTTCAAGCTGCGTGGATAATATATCACGTTTAATTGCTCTTCTTCTCTGCATCTGTGTAATTTGACCAGAGGTGCTAGTGAGTGCCTTCTTTGGAGAGGGCACAGAAAAGCTGCGTATCACTGCCTTGCTGTGATTTGCCTTCGTGAATGTCAGAGCTACCAAGTGTGTGCCGAATTCTGCCTCAGAGTCATGATTTTAAGGTAACTGGGGCAACACTAACGCGGTTGGAGCTGCTGGGTGCTGCAACCTATGCCTCGGCTGTGCTTGTAACCATGTGTTTGGTTGCCTGCAGTCCTACAAAGAGCCTTCCTAGTAATGAGTGGTGTTGAGTATCAACAATTCACTCTGCAGTCAGTGTAAGGCCTGTGGTATCTTCCCTAATATTACAGTTATAGTCAGGATAGTCCCTGGATGGTTGTTAATGCTTAGTTAAAATTAGCTAAAATGTTTTCTATTCTCAGTAATTTATTTTCCTGCCCTTTGTGACATCTTTGGCTCTGGCTGCTATGTTCTCTTTGCATCCTGTGCTATTTTTAGCGATGTTGATTATCCTTTCCACCACTTCTGTTGCAAAACAGAATGACATGTCTTTTTTACTGGTACGTGCTACTTTCACACATGGGTTCAGTTTCACCAGTGATCAAAACCACATGAATCAGTCATGGGTGAGGACGAGTTTAAGGTGAGGGCTGCTAGGCTAACTGGAGTGGGCTAGTGGAGCTGTTCCTTTCTCATACGTGTAAATGAAAGTGTCATTTTAAATTGGACCTTTTCTTTCTGTTTCCTTCCACAGAGAAGAGGCAAAAAAGGAGAACACATAGTTTTTGACAGGTCTGAGTTTGGTGATTTTCTTGAGAGAACCGTTTTCTCTGTAAGATGCATTTCACGGGCTGTTTTGAGTGCATCAGCTAGAGACTTGCCAGAAATAGTGCCAGTTCCAGGAGCATCAACAGACAGCAGAAATCTCTGTTCAGAGCTTCCAGCAATGGCAGGGAGATCAGCCAGCTTCTGTGTTGACATAAGGGTTTTTTCCCATCTTTCTGTAGAGTGTGTCCCATATTAGCCATGCTCTAAGCAGCATTAATAAATGCCAAACACATTTTTTTGCAGCTGCATGAGCAAGCTGCCCAGAGTGGCTATTTATCACTCTGACCCAATCAGACCCACATTACCTGCACAGAAAATTGATCGGGAGGGGCTAATTCTTTACAGCTTCTCGTGAAAGAAACAGTTAATCATTTATCACCAGACTTAGTCCTTATGGCTATTTACGATTCTTCTGCTCATGACAGTGAGTAACATATGGGGCCCTAGGAATACCAGGACTATGAGAATATTTTGAGAGATGCTACTGTAGTGACTGTGAGAGCCTTAAATGCAAGGTAGTTTATAATCTTGGTCTTTAATAGCAATTACAAGCTTCAGCACCCAGTTCAGCTCAGACTAGCAGTGATCTCAGATCCAAGCTAGTTTTCAGCGATGGGTCAGATCTGGGGTGGGTTTTGAGAAAATTCACAAGAGCATATCACAGTTAACATCATTTTAGAAGTACATGATGTGAACTTTTCTTTGCTATTGTTGCCATTAAGGCAGTGAAGGGTTGGATGAGAGTGCATTTATATGAATGACATAGCTGTTTTCATTCTGTTTAGCATTCAGGCTGTGTAAATTCTAGTGCTCTGCCTGTCTGCTATGTGTAAAGGTAATTTTAATCATTAAGGCAACCTTTACCTTAAGTTGGTTAAGCTTCTTGTGTTCTTTCTTTTTAGACCCCCCCTGACTATTTCAGTTTCCTTAATAAAAGATGTAATTTCTCTTGAGAAACTTGTAGTTCTATTGACCTATAATGGACTAAGGATGTGAATAAGAACATTAAGTAAAGAGAAAAAGAAAACCTATCATTAGGGAAGAATAAAAAGGAAGGCATCTTTGGATAAAGCCTTCTTTAACAGATTTTAGAACTCCATTCTAATACAAGTACTCAAGCATGTAACTGGCAATGCGTTTAACAGCAAGTAATGTCTCTTGACAGGTTGGCTTTATCTGAGATTCAGGGAGAGTAAAACCCTATCTACCAGTGTCTCGGAGCTCAAAAGTGGAAGAGTGCTTGATGCCTTGATTGAAAGCCCAGTTGTTGGGGCCCCCTCCAGCAGGATCTGCTGATAAAGAAATAAAATAAAGCTTAACTGGAAAAGTGGGGCCACACGTTGAAATGTGATATAGTTTGGAGTCATGTCACATAGCCAGAAATGCAGAAAGGACAAGTAAAAAGGAATTTTCAGTGGATTGATTTATTTCTCCTGGTCATGGAAAAGCTTCTGTGATTTCAGGCTGTTTGTGAGCTTCATTCCAGCTGATGCGTGCAAGCAAATGTAAACAAGGTAAACTGCTCCCTCCTTGCCAATATTGTGGGGAGACCATGGGAGGAATGTCTAAGGAACAGGAGAATGGCATGCTTGCATGGGGTTGTTTAGAAAGATTTGGTATCAGAAGCAAACACCTCCTCATTGAGTAGCTTTTTTCGAGGTTCATACAGATCTGAAAGAGCTATGGATTTGGCATATCAGCTCCATCTTTTTCTTCTGGACAAATGGTAGCCTCCTTTCCAGTACTTTGGTACAATGAAAGCTGTCTCTTTTGCTAAGGAAGGAGCTTCAGTATTGCTAAGCATCACCAAAACATTTTAAAAGGAAAAATCTCAATAAATATTCCAGAAATTTGAATAAACTCTTTTTTAAAGTTGGGGGGGTTTTAATTATTTAAGGAAGAAGAAGCAGGGAAAATATATTAGTTTCCATAATTAAGTAAATTAAGACATCTTAATTACAGGCGATATTGAAGTTCTAGAAATCTAGGTTTGGCAACCTCAGCCTGGCTTTTGACACTGCAAAGGCCATATCCTGTCAGCTGAATTCCCAAGAAGGGTAAAAGAATGGAACTGTAATTAATACGTTAATGTATGAATTATAATTGGTAATGTAATGCAAAGTAAAAGAAATAATTATCTGTGTTGCTAGAGTGGTTGAGGCATTTCTTTAGGATTCACAGCACCTTATCACTTTGACTTGCAGATACTGGAAATGCAGAAAATGTCAAGTTGAGGTTTTTATGTTTAAATCTAAGCTGTGTATGATCTAGGAATTCATGCTGTGCACATGAATTCCCAAACCCTTTACCACATCACTTGAACTTCCAGGGCATCACACATTCCCTGGGATCCTTAAGGAATGTATCATCCCATATTTTAGAAATGACAGATTCCATATATACCTCTGAGTACATGCATGTGAAGAAAGAAGGGCACTGCTTGGGGGTTGGAACTAGGTGATCTTTAAGGTCCCTTCCAACTCAAACCATTCTGTGATTCTATACTTAGGAAGAGGAACAGGAATCACTAGAAAACTGCATTTGATAGCCTTAGTAGCAGTTAATATAGGTGGCTAGTGTATTTAGGCAGTACATGCAGATTGTTTTAGCTCCTGGACTGTATGTGTATTTGGTATTATACAAACTGGCCAGCTGTTCGGAGACAGTATGAGCAATGAAATTCTGTAGAAAAGGAAGAATAATAGATGCAGGTTTTCAGAAGCTTTCTGGGTGAATCTAAGCAAAGACATTGTTGAATAAACTGAAAAGACATGCTTGAGAAGTTTTTATTTGAAAACTGTTGTGCCCATCTCGGAATGACTGGATGTCAGAAGCTGACAAGGCGCAGCTTGTCCTGTTGTGGAAAGAGCTTACCACTAAAGATCTCATTCCCCAAGCTTAAGTGGAGTATAGTCCAGTCTGTGTATAGCTCTACTGATGTACAGCCTGCTGTATAGTCCAGTATAGTTTGGATAGGTAAGGAGACAGTAAGTAACAGGTTTTTCTATATGTAGAAGAAACTTGTACAAGATTGAAACTAAATAAGGAGCCTTATTTAGAGATAAGAGAATCTTAGAGAAGAGTAATAACGTGGCACAGTAAATTGCAGACATACAATAGCCTTTCTTTTCCTTCTATTCATGCAGCTATAAATTCAGAGTAGAGTCAGCTTAGTCAGAGGAGCTGAACACTGGTACAGGTGGAAGCAGATTAAGGTCCTATAAATATTACCAGCCAGAAAAGACATAAATTACCCTGGAACCTTATGCAGTCTCATTAATTTCAATTCATTTCCTGTGCACAGAAGAACTCATTCAACACCCACTGATTTTATTGAGGGTTGGATCAGGCCCATCAATAGTACTATGAAGCTTTGTATGTTTGCATTAAGGAAAATTACAGACTTTCCTTTGGAACGTGTGACTTTTCCAGTTCTTCATTATACAGTATGTTGGTAATAAAACATGAAAACTATTGCTAACAGATGATAAATATGAATGATTTTTGAAAGCAGCAGTTCAATATAAGAATAAGCAATGGGTTGCCATATCTTTCTTTATAGCTTACAGCTGAACGGCTTATTATTCCAGGAATTTCCTAAAGCCCCTTTTTGCTCTGGAGGTTACACACTGGCTTACTTCCCAGTGGAACATATATTGTAAAATATTCTCTGTTCATCCGTATGCTTCAAGTGTCCTATGAGTTTCTCAAAATGGCATATTAGACAATGTACTTAGAAAATCTTAGTTAAGTGAGAGAGCTTTCCCAGCTTCTACAAAACAGTATCAAAATATGTTTTCATTAGCACTGGCAGCTTAATTTGTTGCAGAATTGACAGTGTTTAACTGTTCCTAAATGTCGGATTCTGAGCATTCTAGAATTATGGGAGTTTGCTGTAGGAATTTGTGGTCATTTAGCACATTAAGAATATATAAACAAGGCAGACAGAAGAGTATTTGAATCATATCCTTCCAGCTGTAACACTGGCTGTATCTGACTAGGGTTTGGATTCTGGCCTCTCTATTGTCCCAGCACAAGCAATTGTAGGAAGAATGTTGTTGCTTTGCACTTTCTAATCTTGCATTCAGAGCAATTGGAGTAGCTGTGCTCTCTCCAGTGTTGGTTTGGGTTTTTTTTTTAATTGGTTGGTTTTTTTTAATCTCTAAACAAGCTGATTTTTCTAAAATCCATAATAATTTTTAACACATGCTGAGGCAGTTGTAGAAGTTGGAGACTTCTATCTGCTAGTGATACCGTGTTTTCTTCAGTCATCTTTTGTTTATAATATATACATATATAAATGGTTATGATATGCTGATTATATAAATATATAATCAGCAGCTGAGATTGAGACAAACCTTCTCTCAATAGTAAATAGATTTTTTAATGTAAACTGATTCCTCTTCTTTTCAAATATATGCGAAGTTGAAATTAAATTTGGAAAGCTAGTCTGATACTACTCATGGACCTGTTGGTAACTCATGTTTGCTCTCTAGTAAACTGCATCGTAGGGACAACAGAACAGCAGAGCTGCTCTTTGGGTAGAATAGGGTATTCCTTTCCCTCAGCGGCCAAATGATGGTTTTAACTCATACCAGAACAGATAACAGAAAAAGTGTGTCAGAAAATCTTTTTACCTGATGGATTTTTTTATTATTGGCCAGGGAGTTGTAAAAAGAGAGTTGTAGAAAGAACAGTTGAGATTTCCAGCTGTTAAGAGCCTGGAATCCAAATAAAAAACTTCCTCAAGCTCTCCAGGTTGGAGATCAAGGTGGTATTTTAAATGACCCTCTCGAAGTGGAAGACATGACTAAGTGTTTATGACTTCATCATTAAATTAAACTTAGTCAGAAGTTTTGATATCTGATTTTTTCCTTTAAGGGACGCTCTACATTTGCTTTCCTTATAGATTTATAGTCCAAAACCTAACGGTAAAAAAAATAATTCAACTTCATAGGAACTAAAGTCACCCCTTAATAATAATAACAGAATATAAAACAGCAGAAATAATAAAAATTAAGTAAATGCTTGTGAGTGGAAATACAAAATATGAGGAATTTTATTTTTTTTTAAAATAGCACAATTAATCAAAACCATTCGTAAAAAGGAAATAATATGGATATTTATGCAGAGGTATATAAATAATGCCCAACATTTTCCAAAAGGGAAGGGATATTTAGCTCTTGAAAAGGGATTTGGATTTTCAAGCCCGTATGCTATTTGGAATGCAGTTGCAGGGAGAAACATTGGTATCTTTTTGACCTTTGAGAATACTCTTTGCTCTTGAATTTTTGTCTAGATCTCTTTGCAGAACTGGCTTAACTGAATTGTTGTGGTTTGTTTGGAGTTTGTGTTGTTTCTTTTACCATTAAGGATCTCATTCTTGTAAGGAAAATTTTGCTGAGAGTTATATTAGCAGAGAAACAATTGGCACCCTGAAGTCCTAGAAATAACTCCAAATTAATACCTTTTAACCAGGAGCAGAAATGGCTTTTCAGCTTCTGACTTGCAGCTGAACTGGCAGAGCTGGTGGTTTCAGCAGAAGGTAGTGTTCCCTGCACTGATCCCCCATCTGTGTTTATACAACCAATTACTAATATTTTGTTTGATCTTGTGTACAGAGTAGGACAGCAGAGTTGTATCCTCGGTTGGCATTATCTTCCATAATTTATAAACTTTAAACCTGTTTTTTCCAGTTGTTAGCTTTTAATGAAAGATATGTTACTGGCTTCTCTTTCTCACCATATCTGGAGTTTTGAGCTGTCAAGATAAATTATCAGTGTGTTAATAGGTAATTTTCTGGGGAGCATCTCCCTCATTTTACTCTTGTATCATCTGGCTAGATTTGCCAGCACGCTATGGCTGCTTAGAAACATGTCAGGGTTGATTATGCAGCTGCTGCATGTGGACAACCCTCTTTGCCCTCACAGTCTGATAGCGATCTGGAGAAGCCATTTCACTAATTGACTGGGCCTCTTCCTCTCTCCCCTCGATGGACTGCAAACTGATTTGCCTGAGGCTGAAAACTGTATTTTCACTTCACCTCAGCCGCGTGTGCTACTTCAGCAACCCTCAACTTGCTTTGTGATGAAAGTCTGTGTCCAGGTTAGAACCAAACCAATTCTGTTCCCTGATTTTATTTTTCATCTGAGTCTCTGCTACATGATTTCACTTTCTGAAGCTAACAGCATGTTTTTGCAGACAGCCTCTGCTTCTAACAGTGATAACACTTGATGTTTGGAGTTACTCCCAAGGATTGGTGTGCAGACCAAGGTCACTGCTAACTCTTGTGTACCACATCGGGGGGGGGCAGAAAGCGAAAAGCCGCACCTGCGGGGAGGAGCAGCCAGGACAGGTGACCCTAAACTGGCCAACAAGGGATTCCATCCCATATACATCATATTCAGTATAAAGCTGAGGAATAACAAGGGTCTCGACTCTTCCCTTCTGCTTGCCTTCTCTTTCCTTGGGGTCCTCTGCCTTGCTGGACCTTTCCCTTCGGCCTTCATTCTTCTTGGCCCTGCCTTTGATCCCTATTTTTGTGTTCCTGAACCCAGCTCCCGAATCGGGTTCCCATCTGCTGCTGAGCCCAGTCTGGGACTTTGCTAGTGTCTGCACAGCCTCAGTGGTGACAGTGATGTAATTGCCACCAGGGGGAGATTGGGTTCGATACTGCTTTTGTATATATTTGTATATATCCCATTTTATTACCATTATCTTCATTAAAGCTGTTTTAGTTTTGTTTTCTAATCCGGAAGCCTCTCTCTCATTCCCTTCCTCTCCCATTTGGGAGGGGAGGGGGCCATAAGTCTCTCTCCCTTATCCTCTTTTCTCTTCCTCTGTTTGGAGGGGAAAGAGGGGTTAACAGAGAGCGTCTGTTGTGGGGCTGGTGCATTGAACCTAAACCTCAGCAGTCTGACAAGGTGGTATTTGTGAAGTTAGCTTTAGCCAAGTGAAGCTAAACTTCTGAGGCTTATTGTTTTGCCAGTAAAAACAGACTCCCCTCAAAAGAGCCCATGACTGATGTGTAATTTGGTTCACTACTCTGTTGTTGCTCATAGCTGAGCATGTCCCTCGAGAGCCCGGGGAATCCAGCCAAGTGGAGGACTTCAGCATGCTGCTTCTTTTTTCTTTACAAACCTGTTTCTCTTGTATGACTGTCAGTGCAGAGCGGTTCTTTTGTGGGACATCTCTTGAGGCAAACCCGGTGGAGAGGCTGAGAAGCCAATCCCGAATATTGCTGTTCTGCTCACTTCCCTGTTTGTTGTGCTTCCAGTTGACTTTAGCAATATTTACTTGTAACAAATAGTACAGTCACAGGAATTTGCAACAACACAGATACAACAGCATAGGTTGCAACTCTTCATTGGTATATCTGTCTCTTAGATGATAGGAGTTTTGTTGTTCAAAAATTCTAACCAATAGGTCTTCATATAACTTAAACATATTCAGGAATGAAGTCAGGAGTGAAAAGACTTTGCTGAAAGGCATCATGTTAAATAACCACACTGATACTCATGAAGCCTTGCAACATATTTGAAATTCATTCTTCTGCAGGCTGCACAGATGCTGGGCACATCTCCACTTCCTACTATATCCAATTTTAAGCACTCAGGATGAAATGAAATGCTAGACCAACCCAATATGGAAGGTGAATTTTGGTGAGCTGAAACAATAACCGAAGTGGCCAGTATGCATTCAGGTAATTCAAACTGAAATCCAGTGTCTAGAGAATGATCATGGGTTGTAATGTAATATAATATTCTGTAGCCTGCCGAACTATAATAATACATGTACATTAATCTGACAGTAAGTATGAGCTGGTTGCAGACATATTTGGCTCTGAGTTTGTTGTTTAACTGAGAGATAGAACTGAACCTGGGAAGGAAGGGCATGATGCACATTCCTCTGCTCTATCAAATCATAGTTCAGAGCCAATTCAAATACAAACAATAACAGATATGTCTTGAAAATGAGGAAAGCATAGAGTGACCTAATAGCAAGCTAAGGCCAAAATATGGACTGATTTAAAAAAAAAGGGCTGAATTGTTTATGAAAACTGTAATTAAATACAGAGTTCTTTATTGCAAGAGGACAAAAATGTGAACAGTAAAATAAAGATGAAAATAATCTTTTTGGGGTGTGGAGAGATACTGGTCTTGCCAAGCACGGTTTTTAATTGTGAAAAGCTAATGCTTCTTTTCTCTGTAGGAGATGGATTCAAGTGTATGTTCTGTGTTCTGGGGAACACTCCAGGGTAAAGAAGGAGCCAACAGGATTATGAAGCAGGCAAAATGTGATTCACCAAACGGAGTACATATTTCTTTCAGGGTGTCATCACAAGAATATTGTGTAACTTCTGAGAAATTCCTGACCTAGATTTTCCTGCCTTGGATGTTTTTATTTTTATTTTTTTTATGTACTGTTTGGATAACAGTGAAAGTTTTGTGCAACACCCCAGGGGGGCTGGAGGGGAAGGGTGGGTGTGGCAGGGAGGAACAAAACAACAACCCTGAATAAAGGAAGAAAAGTCTGGGGAAAATCCGTGTGAGCTGTGGGGTTGAGATCCTCAGAGATCCTCTTGCATCTAAGGAGAAGAGTGGGAAGTTGTGGGAAGGAAGGGATATACGTGACTTTCATCATGTTTTACACACCAGGGCCAGAGGTGGTTGAGGGATAGTTCTAATCCCCAACTCTAAGTTTGAAGTTGTTCTGATTTCCTATAGCAATGCCATGGAGCAAAAAGGATATCTAGGGTACTTAAAATGCCCTGTTCTAATTGAGAAACCAAAACCAGAACAGTTTTATACCTTCTGGTGATTTCTTGAGGCTGTGAACAGAAAAACTCTTGAGCCCCAAGGACATGCTGTTCAGTACACTTGCAGGAAAGGAAGGTACAAGATTTCTCTAGATCTTTCTCTTCTGCAGACTTTGCGTCTTCAACCTCAAATTACTCAATTTTTGTGCCCTTCTATATCTTAGACACTGAAATGCAGCATAAGCCCCATGGTGTTATGCTACCCTTAGTTAAATACAATGGAACAAAATGTTAATGATAAGCAGACGTGAGGTTTTGTTTAAGCACATGTCCAGTTGGTCACTGAAAGAGATAAGAAATTGCAACTATATTTCCTTTAATTTATTAGATCTGTCAGAGTAAAAATAACTTCCAAGATAAGATAATGGCACTATAAATTTTGCTTCTTCATTTGCAAAGTGATTTATGATCCTTTTATTTGCCCAAACAATTTCTATTAAAAGTTGAGAATCTCATTCTTCAGCATTTCTCTAAATTCTAAATCTAGATGGAACTTTTAGACATGAAACACAACAACTGACATACAAAATAATACCTCTTTTTGTACCTGGCTCATTTCAAGCAAGTACAACTGTTAATGGAAAATCATAAATTTTCTTTAGTCACAGTTTCAATGAATGTGGTTTAGTTATTTGAAGTTTGAAGCTGCACTTTAAACCTGACCCAGAGCCTCTTGAAGTCCATCTTTGTATTTTATTTGCTGCCATTGGAGTGAATTAGGCCCTTTCTGTTTAATTATCCTAACTGATACTCTGACCTTATTCTCCAAAAGAAGGATACCTGGCAAGAAGTCTTCCCTTGTTAAAATCAGATACTACACAAGATGGACACCTCTGGGATCCTGCTGTCTTTTTGTTGAGATCACCAATAGAGGAAATATTTTCCCTTAATTAAGACATTGAAAACATTCATAAGGTCACCTTGTCATGGTAGTGAGATTTGTGATTGCTTTGTAGTGGAAAGTAATGGAACTCCCTCTGGGATGATTGTGCCAGATTTAAAATATAGGGTAAAGTGATGTTGGAAAGACTAACTTACAAAGTGAAATCAAATGGATGAAGAGAAAAATATGGCCTGCATTCCTGAGGTGTTTATTTTTCAAGCTGAATGGTAATAGCAGAATTGTCCTCTACAGCAGGAAATGAGAGCATGTATTGATAAAAATTGCAGAATCTTAGTATGGGTGATTCATTAAATTTTACTCTGTATTAGAATAGAACATTGCTAATATAAAATTTTAATTTAATAAAAGAATTTGAAAACCTAGAAAAGCACATAGTTCTTTCTTATTGTTAAGGATTGTTTTAATAATGATCTGTCAATGTAAACTTTTTCCATGGAATACTGTGAGAAACACACTGTACTTTTTGTTATGTTTCATCACATTTGCTCTTGATTCAAAAAATTGGGCAGAATGTCATGCAAACTTTTAAGACATGGGAACTTTGTGATCTTGACAACAAAGCAGCTTCAAGGCTTTTGTGTTGTTTTATTACTTTAGACTAAACTGCAATGTGTGAATGTGAAGCTTTAGTAAAAACTGAAGACAAGAAATTATTACTGTTCCTTGAAATAATTACTATTTAAAAATTCTGGAATATAAGTAAAGAAAACAAAATCTTCATCTTAATTTCATCTTCTCTTTTAAGCTGTAAAAAAAATAATGTAACAAGAAACTTCATTGTTGGCCCCCGTTTGTATTTGTGCTTCAGAATCATGACATCGATTTGGGAGCACTCGTAAATCTGTCAAACCCTCACAGCAGAGCAACACACGGTGCTGTTGCCTTGGACTTTTGGCAGCATCAAGGAAAGAGAGGGAATCAAGACTGGTTTGTTTTGTTTTGTTATGTTGTTTTCCTTGCCAACAGCTTCTAATTGCTTATATGCCAGAGAACTGAAGTCATTTTATTATTAATGATTCTTGATTTTTGGCCTTATAAAATGTTTACAACTTTTATACATATTTAATTGTTTAACCCTTCTTTCTGTTTTTCAGGAAAAAAAAAAAAAAAATCAGACTGTTGTTATCTCATTTAAGTGGCATTAGGATGCTTAATTGTCCTGAGCTTGTATCAACAGGAGTTTCGACAGTTTACTTCAGTGAGAACTAAGGTTCAGTAGGAAGTTGTAGACAGAGGTCAGCTACAGAGCTGATGGTACCAGTTCCATCATTTCATAGTTATTACAATCTATCAAGCTCTTAGCTTGACTTCCAGGGCATACTGTTTCTACATAATATGTTGAAGCTACATGCACAGCAACCTCTTGAGTCAGAAAGAAGCAGTGCTTCACAGCGTACTGCATTTCTGTCCAGCATGACTAGAAGACAAACCTGACCTTGTGGCAAATTCAGTGTGAACATGGAAATTAAATAAGACTCTTAAGTTTATCCTGTGCTTGACCTGTCTTGAAGCCATCATGGCTTCCCTTGTTCTTGCTATGAAAGACTGAAGTATTTTCAAAAACTGGCAGTACAGATTCTTTCCAGATGTTAAAGAAACTGTTTCAAGTTAAATGGCCTAAATAGCAAGTGATGGTTTTTACTTTTTCTTTTCATTATGTCAAAATGACAGAGACTTACCAGTTCCTCGTAATTTGATGGTAATTTGAAAGTAGCAGCTGGGAATGGGAATGAATCGTCAAGTATGCCTTGATTGTAGAAAGATGATGACAAAAAAAATCAGCCAAAGCCTTGGTCTGCTTTTCAGACTTGAGTGTAGAGCCACAGTAAGTGGGATCACAGGGGTGTTTTGAGGCCCCAAGAGCTGGTAAGAAAGGTGAACTTAATTAGTATTTAACTTTAAAAGTTGGTTGTTAGGACATTCATGTTATGCTGCTTCTGTAGATAAGCCATAAGAATCCTACTGCCACACATGCCATATCAGAGGAGAGAATATTTTATTACATAGGTAAGACACTGGGCAACATGACATAGCATTAAATAAATATGCCCTGTACAGTGTGCATGGTTGGAAGAACATGGGTGTTGAGGTAAAGCCATGTATCATATAGGAGATTTGGGATATTGGTTTGCTTCAGTACTTAACAGTCATCTCCTTGTGTATCTCCCCCATTTCTAGAACGCTTCTAGGAAACATCCAAATGGAAACCACTCCAAAGAGACCCTTCTCCACTGAATGAACCAACCAAAAGAAAACACTTGGTTTCTGTTCTGGACTCATAGAGGGCGTGGGTGGGTGTGTATATATGTATATATACATGCGTATAAGTGTGCATATGTATATATATATATATATATGCACATCTGTGTGTATCTATATATATATAGAAGTAGCCATACTGATGATGCTAGTAACCAATGTCTGGTTTTTGCCCAAAACTGCTCCAAAAATTGAACGCAATCTATTCCACCATGCTATACTGGCTGGCTTTGCTCACGCTTGAGCTGGACAGCCGTCAGGTAGGGAAAATCCATAATTTAGTATTTTGACTATTGCACCTCTGTATGGTCATAGAAAATATCATAGAATAGTTCTGGTTGGAAGAGACCTGTAGGAGATACTTGCCACACCAGCCAGCATTAAAATTCGTGTTGGGATCTGTACCAATGCAATGGCTGCCAGCATTTTCAGAATGTGTCTTCTCCACATGTGGTCCTAAAATAGAATGGTGAAGCATAGATCAAAACCAAGAGAAAGTTCTAATAGTTGGCTTTTTCATCAATACTCTTCTTGAGAAATAAGAATATACTTATATTTGTCCAAGTGTAAATGTAACCACCAATATTAACAACTGGCAAAACACAGAAGTTTAAGCTGTTGGGAAGTGTGGTCATGACAGTATCTTTTCCATAAATCTCAAGAGCCTAGTTGGAGAAAAGGAGAAAAAGCTGATGATGCCTTCGTAGATCTGTATCTCCTGTGTGTATTTAAAGGCCTGGGTCTGGATCAGGAATTAATTCATGTGGTAGGCAAAGTCATCCAGGTCACTCCACCATGTGAGGTGGCAGCTCTCTGATACTACATATACTTAGAGGATTTACACTGACTGTCCTGGATGACCAGGCAATATGGCCACTGCCAGTACTGGGCTGGATGTTCTAAGGGAAGATCTTCTCTACGCACCATACAACAGATGCTACATGAAGTAAGTGGGTTGCACTGATCACACAATGGACTCAAATAGGAAGCCCTAGTCACCTTACTCAAACCACACTGTTATTAGAAAGCCATCTCTTTCTTACAGATCAATTATATGGTAAAGCAATGTTGATTTTGAACAGGATAATAAATCACTAGTAAGAGATTTCCATCTACTAGCTTCTTGTTTACAGACAGAGCAAAGTTCCTGTCCATATATCCGCCCTACATCCTTTCACCTTAAAGGTTTGGGTTTAAATTATATGAGAAGGAAGAATCATTATTCCCATTTTATATATCTATTGTCTAGAGAAATTTCACCAATAACCAAAATTGTAGAGAACATTTCCAAAGAACATACTTGCACATTTCCAGTCGTAATGTTGTGGATGCACATATTCATAAGGAGGCAGATATTTCCCTCTGCGTTTCCAGACACATACATTGAATAACAAACACAAGCACTCCTGCCATAAACCTGTATATCCTGATTGTTCATGGCATGGCACTTTATACAAACTGTGAACAAGCATACCTTGTTCACAGACTGATATCAGTGCTGAGGGAGCATGTGAGGATCATGGAGATTTGCTCTAAGAAGTCAGTTTCCTTTATACAGACAGAAAGGACAACACAGGGAGCAATACATTGGAGAAAGGCATCTTCTGTCCTGTAACCAGTGAGTGGGAGGGTTTGATATATAACCACTAGAACTTACTTTTTTCTGGTTTGTTTTTTTTATGGTTTTTTTTTTTTTTTTGGAGATACGTGTAACAACCCACCTTGCACGTGGTTTTCTCTATTTTTTTTTTCTTACTTTTATGTCTAGAAACCATCCCAAGTGAACCTGTGATTACGCTCAGAGGACTGTGGTTTTGCACAATTCTGCCTATCCACACTTGGATCCACCGTGCAGAGCCACTGCTGGTGTCAGGTATACCCATGAATTAAGTGGCCAGACAGTGAAAATGACAACTGTAGTGACGTGAATGACTAAGAGAAAAATGGCAGCACATACTGTCTGCAGCCTTATTGAGAGATAATGAAATCACATTCTCATTGACGCCACTGAGATGTCACTTTCAATTTCCACTGCTCCCTACACAAAACCGCATGGCTGTCTGATAAGACTGAGGTTATACTTGTCATCCACGTGTCTGTGAGTGTGGCTCACTCATGTATGCTGGGTTTCTTTTACTTGGGTTTTAAATCCCAGCTGCTGCTCCTGCGTTTGGTTGGTTTTTTAATTTTCAAGCAGGAATTCGCAGAAAATTTGAGATTCAGTGAGTGAGTTGTTCTGCTAAGTTAATTGATCTTCCCCTGCTGAGGGGGACTTTACCTCTTCTTGGTAAAGACTGTGCAGCACTTGATAACTCCCACCTGCTTTACACTGGTGGTGAGGAGAAGGAAAAGATAAAGGAGATAATATTGTTTAATTCAAGGCCTAAAGTATCACAGCATGAAGCAAAGTTAATTTTACCTGTGCAGCTCTTTCGTGAACATGGTTTCATGTTTTAGAAACCATTCTGTACAACTTGAAGTGGCAGCTTGAAGGGTTGTATACTCATTTCCATCTTCCTGAGGAGGGATGGAGTCTAGGGAGCTTCATCTGTAGTTTTCCTCTTCTCTTGGGTACATTTCCTTAGTGCACTCTGTGCTTAGCTGAGGGCAGGTTTCCTTCCCACCCTGTCTGTTGTATTACTGAGTGAAGCTGCTTGCAGGGAATACAGCCCATGATGCTGGTGGAAGACAGCTCTTCTGTCATGCAGTCACATGCCTTCTGATGTGCACTTGAATTTCCTTATTCTCTACTCCTAATGACTATGTAAAGAACATGTCTGTGTTTATAGTGTTATTAGACCTGTTTGCTTGTCTCTCACCTTTCTCTGACTACTGGTGCAAAAAGGAATTTATAGATGGTGTAAGTAACCTGTGTAGTTGTCAGTACTTCTTACACATCCTTTTAGGTGGTCTTAAGCTGCTGAAAGATTACAGGTCCTATCATTAAGATCTTGTGCCAGTAGTTACACCCTAACTATCTGAGGTGAGAGAAGGGATGTGCAGACAGGTATGTAAAGGTAAAAAAGCAACCTGCAGTGGCCTCAACTCTTGCTGCTTAAGATTTTCTTAAGAAGGTGCATTTTGTAAAAAAAAATTTTATCATTAAACTTACAGAATTCTTTCACAAGCCACTGGCAGAAAGCAGGGGAGATCCACTCTTTTGCACGGAAACTGCAATCTGTAAAGATGGCCTTCTTATTTGGACCACTGTTTCCCATCTAGGAAAAAAAAACAACAAAAACCCAGGTCTTGAAAAGAATAATTTGTATGCAGAACAAATCAGTCAGCTTGCTAGCCTAAAAAGTCAAACTTTATACAAACATAGCATTTGTTGATTAAATGGAAATCTATGGAGTGCTCTCAGCTGTAGCTGACCATGTTATTTAAGCTCAAAGAATAGACTCTTAACAATTTCATTTTTATTAATGTAGATAAGCTTCCCCCCTCCCAATTATCTCATTATTTTGTTCTGTAGTGTCTCTAAGAGTTGATCTTGTTTGCTTGAATGATATATTATTGTAAATGCAGATGCAATTTTTGGCAAGTCATCTTTATCCTTTCACCTTCATTTAACTCATCGTATCTTATTTATTCATAAGAGTTATGCCAAAAAATTTGCTTTTGTTTAACCCCAGCTGGCAACTAAGCACCACGCAGCTGCTCACTCACTACCCCCACTACCCCCAACAAGATGGAGGGAAGAGAATTGGAAGGGTAAAAGTGAGAAAACTTGTGAGTTGAGATAAAAACAGTTTAATAATTAAAACACATATACTACTACCAATAATAATAGTGTAATGAAAAAGAAAATAACAAAGAAAGATAAATAAAACACAAGAAAGATAAGTGATGCAAATGAAACTGATTGCCCCATCAGCCCTCAAGCAGCAGCCTCCCAGCCTCTCTTCCCCCCCAGTTTATTGCTGAGCATGATGTCATCTGGTCTGGAATATCCCCTTGGTCAGCTGGGGTCAGCTGTCCCGGCTGTGGCCCATCCCAACTTTGCGTTCATTTCCAGCCTACTCACTGGTGGGGTGGTGTGAGGAGCAGAAAAGGCCTTGACTCTGTGCAAGCACTGCTCGGCAACAACTAAAACACCCCTGAATTATCAACACTGTTTCCAGCACAGATCCAAAACATAGCCCCATACTAGCTACTGTGAAGATAATTAACTCTACCTCAGCCAAAATGAAGATGAAGAGAGAAACAAATTTCTTGCCTGTTGCTAAAGAGACTGAAATTAACAGATACTTTTAGAGTAAATGGCTTTACAAACAACAGATGGAGAGAATGTAAAGGTAGATGATCATTCAAATAGCTTTCAGGAGTGTGGTTGAATTTGTATGTCTAAAGTTCTAATAATTAATTATGCCCCTTTTAAAAAATATCTTTAAAGTTTTTCAAAAATCATAGTAGTAATGAATAAAATGTTTTCTATTTTCTGCAACATGTATGCATTCTAGCATCACTGGTGTTTTAATAGACATCACACAATCTTGTGGAGGTCAGTAGAGGAAAAGTCTGACACAAAGAAATCAAGCACTCACTTTGAGAAGGTACTTGGCTGTCCTTCGTATGTTTTGCCCCATTACACTGCAAGAGACAAGGTCTGGGTTCTGAGCAGCAGCATCAGCAGTCCAAGCAGCTGTTTAATAAGGAGGTTAAATTTACTGATGTCTCTGTTCCTCAGGTCCAGACTATTTAATTCACAGCCTTCGAGCCAGAAAGGTCCTTCTGGGCATCTAACTTGACCTAATATTTAATACAGTTTGTAGCTTTCCAAGAATTAATTTTTATTTGTACTAGAGCTGTATGTCTGAATTAAGATTTTTCTAGTACCAATTTATCTAAACCTGTAATTGCAGTATGGCTGGTGGATTACAAAACCCTTTGAATGATGGCCCTGTATAGTTATGACCTTGTCACCCCCGAAAATCTCTTAACAAAAGAAAACTGTTTTTCTTGCTAAACTAAGTAGATTGAATGCCTTAAATCTTCTACATGTTGCAATGTTTTTCAGTTTCACGACTCTTTTATTCATCTTCATTCTTGAATTACTGACAGAAGTGCTGGACAGGGATTTGTACGAACAATCCACCAATGCCAGATACAAAAGAAAGAACATCTCCTTAATTCTTTTCATTATTTAAGGGAAGTAATAACAGCCTTTACTATTTTAATATTGGAGCCGATTCCCTTTGCTATACGTGCCTTCAGAAGCTCACAAAAAATTGTCACATCCACACAAAAAAGCATTTGATGCCCAAAGAGCTATCTATGAACTAAGAAAAAGACTGGAAACAGCAAACAGATCTAGACAAACTGGTGAGATACTAGAAATAATGGCTGACATTGTGGAAGTTGCTGGTCTTTTGCATGCTAATAACTTTTGCAGAATCAAAAGAGCTTTTTTTTTCTTATTTTTAAATAGCCTTGTCAAAGGAGACCTTTTTTTTTCAGGAGAGTTCTGGTGGAAGGAAATTGATTAGTTCTGTATATGTTCTGTGGATACCATCTGGAGAGGAAATACAAATTTTCTTATTTGAAAATGTAACTGGTGCTTAGTGGGCAATGACCAGCACAAAATGAAAGATTTTTGAAAGGAAAGACATGAAATGGAGATTGGCATACTTTCAAGTAAAAGAATGGTGATGCAATAGATGATAAAGAGCCACCTCAAAGATGTGAGGAGTGACATGGTCAGGATTAGATGTCAGGAAAAATGGGCATGGTTGTGAAAAAAGGAGGGAGGAGGGGAGAGCTTATAATGAAAGATGAAGAGCTAGAATTGAGGCAAGGAATGGAATCAAGTTTTTTAGCAGAAGAGATGGGAGAAGGAGTGAAAAGGAAAGAGCAAATGAGTAGTGATGCATGTCAGTCCAATCTTTGGATTTCTGCCAGAGTTTCTTCACAGCACTGGGAGCAGAAGTAGAGGAAACAGTGGTAAGAGGGGCTGGGATATAGAGATTAACTCAGTAATGAGCAATGAAGTAGAAGAGGAAGAAGAGTTTGGAGAAGGAGCTATGATATTAATGGATGGAACAGAAGAGGAAAAGGGAAGAAGGCTAGAAGCATATCAGAAGCCATTTTTGCTATAGAGGCCAAGATACCAAGCTGTTAAAGCAATAAACTTCTAGACTTTACTATTTCCTAATTGTTTTACTTCTCATAGCTGTGTGTGGCAGTAGGAGCTTTGCTGTCAAACCAAGCATCCAATGCAACCTGTGGGTCAATCACAACTCTGCAATAAGGCTTCATGAAAAGCATAAAGAGAAACATACCATTTGCTAGCAGCAAAGTAAGCACCATGTAGACATTTCAGGGTCTTCCTGGAATTAAGTCTGCGTATATTGTGAAACGAAATCTGAGGGATTGATTTATGCATTTGAGAATAAGATATATTAGGTTTGAGTTTCAAACTACTTCCTGCCTCAGTCTTGTCACCAGAATGAGCAAGGAGCAATAAGTTGCTCCTAATTAGCACCTGCCTACTTACTCCCTTACTAGCAAACCTCTAGGCTGACAAGTTTAGTTTAAGACGACTGGCAATGCTGAGAGACAGTGTGAAAAGAAAATGAGTTCTAAGCTGACCTTACGTTGCCAGATTGCCTCTGCCTCCATAAGGAAAGGGCCCTCTCTTGAACTCAAGGCACTAGAGGAGAGTTAGACTGCAGCAAGTTAACAGTCCCATGCAGCAACCCAGAGATGTTTGCCTGAGGAAATTCTGTCAAACCAAGCTTCCAAAGTTTAGGTGTGGTTTGACTGCTTTTATTGCAGGTTACATTATCCATCCTCCAAGCTACTTTACCGCATGTGAGGTGGGCTATTAAAGTAGAACACAATGGCAAGAAAATCCCACTATCCTGTCTGGATTGGTTGGATCATTGCTGTTCATTTTTCCCTGGGCCTGACACAAAGTCACAGCTCATTGAGTGTACTCTTGAAGACCTTTTGCTTATATTTCAACCTTGACTATGAAAAAAATGAAGTCCTCTTGTTTTTCCAGTGCTTGTCGTAATGTTTCCAGTGCTTACAAATGTTACTCATACAGGTTATGTCCTTGATCATCTGTCTTGATAGAGGAGCAGGAGGCACCACCAGCCTTCAGAACAAACAGTGTAAATGACTATATTGACATGATGTCATGGCACTGCAGCTGCACTTCAAAAGAATGTAATGGCTTGGGTTGTCACAAGGACACTCCACTCAAGTTTGTCAGGGACACCTTCTAGACATTATGGCCTTTGTTGCGATCAAAAAAATTTGTGCATGGACCTGCAGGAGTTCATGAAAAAGTAATACATGTAGAGTAACTCCTCCTATGCCAAAAAGGAAATTCCACTGAAGTTGGATTCCTGTCCTGTATGTGGGCTGTGGTATGATTGAAAATTATTTCTCCTGGAGTGTTTTTACATTCTGTTCCCCTAGCAGCATCCAAATCAAACATGGTTAACATGAAGCCAGTAAATTAGGGCTGGATTATCCTCAGATTTAGCAGGTCATAAAAGTCATGTTTCATGAGAACTGTGTGGTGCCCAGTGAAGGACTTCGATAGTGTGGAAACAACCATGGGGCTGAGAGACAAAAAAACTCTCCACTCAGCCAAATGAAGTTGTGAGAATTTGATCAAGTAATACTGCCTTTCAGTGTCTGAATGCATGATATTGACAGAATATCCATTACACATCAAAGAATCCTGCTAATCAAGCTAGGCCGAGACAATTTGTAATGCTCAGGTGGAGCTAAAAGAAAACCAAAGATAGACAACCCCACTTCACTCCAGCCCAAAGTCAACTTCTCATCCCCAGCTAATGCTTGTATAGTGACTGGAAAATACAAAGTATAAGCAGTTGCCAGGTCCTGCTCTTGTATCCTTATTCTGTGTTGGTTTAGTAAGACCTGAGGCTGCGGTGTGGCTGGAGCCATGTGGCCGTGCCGCTCCCTGCCCCCTCCCCTCTGCCGCAGGTCGCGGACAGAGAAATTAAAAAAAAAAAGGTTTAAAAGTGCCTTTTTGAGTTGAGATAAGGAAGGTTTAATATATATATATATAGAAACAACATATAATAAGCACTTGCAGTTGACAAGAACAATATTAACAGTGAGAAAAGAGCAATACAAAAAAACCCCAATACCAGAACAACAGCGACTGAGCGAGCTCACTGAGAAACAGCCAAATACGAACTGCCCCCCCACCAGAACTGGCCCCGGGGCATGACGTCAGCATGGCTTAGAATAACCTGGCTCCACTAAAATTAACCCTGTCCTGGCCAAACCAGGACACTCTCCCACTAGTGCTACTCCCTACAATGCTTCCATTCTCAGGGATGTGTAATGTGGCAGTGTGCTCTATTCCCTCCACTTATGCTACAGTCGTATGCAGTCATGGAAACTCAGGGCATTTTTTACTTCTGAGTAATATACTTATGAAATATTTAAGCCAATTAAGAGTTCTCTCTTTGGAGAAATCCTTGCCATGGATCTGCTGTGTGACTTGAGCAAGCCCAAGGCCGTTCTGGGGATCTCTCTTCCCACTCCCTTGGCCCTTCACCTGGCAACAGTCTTCTCTTTGTCACCAGTTAGGGTTTTTTGCCCCTCTAGCTATCATTCTGCAGCTTAGAGAATTCAGTAGGGAACCTCTCATGGTGGCCCTTGAAGCTCACCGTTTTCTGGCCTCAGTTCCCTGATACTGTCATGCAAACCCATCTGATGTACTTTCTGGCTCTTTCTACAGCTTTGCTGCATTTTGTCTTTAGTGGGAAATCTTTCCTGTCCCCTCTGTACTCCAGCCTTGTGTACTGCAGTGAGCTTTCACCCCAGGGAAGTTCCTGGTAGTAAGTCTTTGCTTCCTGTCTCCTACCTCATCAACATTTCACTTCACTGTAATGTCAAGCAGCTATAGTCCATTTGAACTGCCGTAGGAAAGCTGAATCCATTAGAGGCATCCATGTGAGGGATGAAATTTGTGACAGGAGGATCAATTGACCAATATGAAAAGACCAAATACATTTTTCCCAGTATTTAATCTTCTATTCAAAATACAGTAGTGAGCACAAACTTACCTATACTCCAGCCTACTTTTCTTTCAAAAGACTTGTCAGCTTCAACTCATAAATCAACTTGCATTTTTCACCTTACCAGTGTGACAGAGTCTGGCTGCCAAAAGTTAACCTGAAAGAAGGTCAAATGAATACATAAACAAATAAATACCTACATATGGCTGTGATTTTTAAGTGGGTGTATATGTGATGATGATGTTGATTGTGATTAATATAAAAAATTTCATTCCTGTCCTATTACACTGACCTGACCTTGCTTGCCAGAATTATCAACCTAAACTTTAACTGGAAATTGATTAAGAAGATGTTATTCGGCCTTGCAATTTACATGGCAGAGTTCTGGAGATGGAATTGACAGTTTCAAAAATGCAAAGTGTTCTACAGCATTTGAGTGGGTAAAGACTTGTGAATAATATAACTATCTTTACAACCTTTTTCATTCTTTCTACAGATTTCATTGGAGGTTGTAAGCATTAGATAGAAATGGGCTCCTGACTCAGTGGCAGAGGGATGCTATGTAAATACTTTACATAAATGAGCTGCGAAACACTGTTGTCTGCATGAATGCTTTCAAGACGCAGGTCACTGAAGTTGGTATGAGGTGCCTTCAGAAGATGTTTGTTCAGGGTGGACAAATGACAACATTATTACTCTTTCATGGATTTTTGCTGAAGTTAGCTTCAAGACTTCTGGATTTAGCACCCTATTAAAGGCCAATGAAAGCAAAGCTGGTTTGCCAACCTGATGCCTTTTCAGTCTTCCATGTAATGAATGTAAAGGAAATTGGGTTTGGCGGGCATATTCATGAACTATATGTCTTCAAGTGAAATGACTATTCCAGGATACACTACCAGATCAGTCCTGACATTGCTTTGTATAATAATGGTAGGTGAGAGATCTTTTCTTTGCTTAAAAGAAAAAGAAAACAAACTATCCCTTTATACTATATACTTAAAAGTAAGCATGGTGTATTCGTTTTCTTCATATTGGCAGCACCATTCCAAATTTTTCTAGAGAATACTGTTTCAGCACACTATACTAGCCCATTGGTGATAGTTCTCCACATCTGTACTTCATTTAAAATATCATCCTTTCATCCTACAGATAATGGTGTCTTTTTCACCAACAGCTATTTTATAACATCAAAGCTGAAGGGAAATATTGAAAACACATTTTCTGCCTTTATTGTTTTTCCTCATGTCATTGTGTCATGATATATCTACATCAAGGTCAGAAAGAAACAGCAGCTTTGTTGGAGAGAAAGGAAGCTTTAAAGGAAAGTCAGAGAAGAAAAGATGCCATGAGAGACTAGAGGCCAAAGAAAAGTTCAATTCGTGGGCAGTATGGAGTTTTAGATTACTTACAAGAGCAAAATACTTTGCTTATAATGGTAAAAGTATTGGTAGTTGAAATTTCCATGTTTTGTCTAATACATTCTTGAAAGCACACTACACTGAATACAGCATTTCAGATTAATTCAATCTATTAATAAATTCTGGCAGGCACTTTGATATTCAGACTGGGTTAACCAGACTTTCTAGGAAGGCATTGGAGTGTATTTGTATAGCTCTAGCTTTATCACCTTGTCCTGTTTCTTCTGTAGAAACACTCCAGCTGACTTGAATGGAATTAAAATTAGGTCTTTAATTCAGTAGTATGATTAGGTTTTTTTATGTTAGTTGAACAAAAGGAGAAATGTTCCTTTCAAATGCAATATACTCCTTCCCTAAGTTCTTTACCTGTGTGCTGCTGGCAAGGGAATTGATTATTTCCACCTGCTCATCATTCTGCAGAATCACAGAAACCACCTCTGCCTCACATGGGAGAAAAAGATTGGATTTGAAGCAGGTAGGTCAATTGAAAGGCTTTTGCTCATGCAGAACAAACTGTGCAAACATAAAAGTTGGTATCTGTTCTTACCCATCAAAGGCAAGGTCCTGCAGGTGAGCAGAAACAGCTGCAGTGCCTGTAAGAACCAAGAGCACCCACATTTTTTTAAAGAAAAAGCCCCAAGTTTTCAGTTCTTCTGTGCTACTGTTTCGTCCTGCTTTTTTGTCAATCATACACCAGAACAATCCACTGATTATTCCCTTGGCCTTGTTTATTTGCATACTATTTATAATGTGTGTTTTACTCCACTGTGAAAACACCTGTAAGTCTCAAGTTGGACTGGCTAAAGAATCTTGCTACTTGAGCTGGATAAAGTCTTGATATGAGAAAGTGAATTTAATTTACTTTGTTCTTTTCTGTTGTATGTGAAGTTGGGTTATATTTTTTCAATCATTTGATTGCTGGATTACAAACTTTATAATTCTTACATTGTTACTTTATGTAATGATAGAGGTCTATCAGATGTTGCAATGTGACTGGTCACACAGCATTGACCCTCCTCCTGAATAATATGGGGCTGACTCTGACAAAGGAAGAGGAAATACTGTTGTGATGTACCAATTGCCTAGTCCTTTTCCCAATGGAGAAGAAAAGTACTGATTTTGTTTTTTGCTCAGTCGCTTCATTGAAACTTGTAAGTCAGGCGTCTGCAGAACTGAGAGTATGGACATTTCTAGTTGCAGTCGAGTTGTACAATACATGATACATTCATTGATTCTTGCATATTCTCTAATTTAATGATTTTGGGATCAAAGGTAAGTATCTTTTAAGTTAAGCACTACTGTGGGCATTACATGTAGGCCAAGATGTTAAAATCAAATGTGGTCATACAAAAGCAGTTTTAGCTTTGCCTTTCATTTGTGCCTAAACCATCTGAGAAACAATAGAGCGTTTGCATCACTGCACTTGCATCTGTTTAGTTTTCATTAATGAGCACTTGGCACTAAATGTAACATTAACTGTCTGTTGATGCTGTGTCCTGAGATGACTGATGTTTTCAGCATGGAGCCTCTAAATGAATCAGTGTATAAATATATAAAGAACAGACTTTATGAGCTCAGTTCTATCTTCTATTATGTCTAAGTGACCAGAAAAATTAAAGGGGTTCAGACATCGATAAGCTTGAAGATGTTCTTTGACTCCATGTCTGGTATTTTGCAGAAATCTACATATATATGTATCATATAATATATGAATTTTAAAAAACTAATATTTATTCATCTCAGGTTAAAAGACATAGTTACTGTTTCAAAGTGCAGAAATTTGAATTGTCAATGACCATTTTAAGAATGAATGTGGCATCAGAATTTGCACCTAGTTTTTTTATGAAGTTCTCTGGAGTCAGCTCAGTAAAGCTGCTGCAGCCTTATATACAGATTACCTATATATATATATATATATATATATAAAAATCAATGTNTTACGCTTAATGATATGACCCACAATTAATGTTCCTAAAAGGAGACTCCAAAGCTGCACGGAGCCTATTTATTCAAAACTCTCTTTGTTATATCATAGAGTTTGAACTTACTTTACAATTAATGACCTAATTTGTAGCACTGAAGGATCTTGCCCAGCAATAATCTTACTTAAAGTGAAGTCTCCTAAGAAGGATGACACCAGGAGTTATTCTGACAGAGTGCCAAAATAATACTGCAAAGTCTTCAGAAGTTTTAATTTCACCTATGGTATCAGATAAAATGGTCTGATCCCATTACGACAGTAATGTGGAGATGATCAAACCCAGATCTCGCAGTGAATAAATGATGACAGGAAGTAATCAAAGAAATTACAGAAGTCATCATTCTCTACTGAGCACTGAGAAGCATTTTGGAAATAGAAGACTGCCAGATTTCAGTGCTTGAGTTTACTTTTAAGACATTCTTTGCTTTTTCATGCAGTTGGAGATGATGTCAGGTTTTTTGTTTGTTTGTTTGTTTTTTCCTTTTCTCCAAACAATCACAGATGCAGCATTACTGCCATCAACTACTGGGCTGGAAAGCATTACTAAATACTATAATTTCTAACAGCAATCTTTGCTGTTTCCATCCCAGACTAGGTCAGAAAAAAAAAAGACCTGGAATCCTACTTAAGTGATTTATTTTGCATCTCACGATTAATGGTTGTCAGATTAGCTCATAAACTAGCTCTAAATATTGCCAGTTTTTTCCAACTGTACAATATAAATGTTTAATATTTGTGTGATAAAGGGGCATCACAAGGATAAATGAAATAAAAAATTAAATTTCGTTAAGCCATCTGTTCTTTTTAGCATCTGATTACAAGCCAAAAGCCAACAGCACATCAGCTGGCCATGGCTGAGTAAATCTTGGCCTTTACTGCTCAACACTGAGTGCAGAGACTGGTATTAGCTATAGCTTTGAAAAGATTCAGAAGGAAGATTTAATTTTTTTTAATCAAGAAAACAGCAAAACCAGCTGAATCCCAAAAGGAGAGTGTGTAGTAATTTCCGTTGGGACATGTACTTTGTTTTATTCTTAAAACGAAGCACAGCTTAAAAAGTGTCAGCTCTTGCAATTTTTTGCAGTTGTTTGCTTTTTTGATGATTAAAAATTAAGCCTTCTATGATGTTGTCACTCACAAAGAATATTCCCTATGCTTAGTGACATGAGCTATAAAAAGTTTTGATGTTAATAATTGGCTATATTCCAGCTGAATTATTTTTTTTTTAGTAAATTCTTATTTCAGTTTTAGGAATATAAATATTCTGGTACTCCACTTTGATAGGCTCATGAATGCTAACTGCAGACTGATAAAAGGAAAAAATATGCATCAATCAGAAGTATCCTTTATCCTATGAAGCCTTTCCTCCCATTTTTTGTCAAACTGAGTCCAAAAGTCTGAGAATAAATAATGTCTTTTCTCCTAGGATTTTCAGTAGATACAGATTTCCTGAATCAGACAGTTTGTTGATCTATATTTTAAAAAATATGCTACCTTTTAGTTACAAAATATTGTCAGTTCTTATAATCCTTGATTGACAAATTTATCTTCTTAATATTGTTTGATATACATTATGTTCCAAAAGGTCAGTGAGAACCTCCTTAATGCCCAAATCTTAACACTACCTATGTATGTGATGTAGCAAAATCCTAACATGTGCCCCAGACCAGCCACATGTGTTTGAATTATGGGTCCCCTCTTATCACCATTTATTTGTTAAGGTAACGTGCTAATTTTAGTTTTGAAGAGCAGTACTACTGAATATATTCTGAAGACCACTGAGAGTATTTTGAAGATGCCAGGATTAGCAGAATCTGCTATCCAGCATGTGCTCCAAACTTTCTTGGTACTTTCTCTGTATTTATATGTTATTAATGTTGCATCTCTTAATGCATCTAAGGCTTTTTCAACTTCAATGCCCTGGGACATACTCATATCCTACCATTTTGGTAGCTATGGGTAGGTATCTTCTTTTTTTTAATTTAGTCATTTTTCACACTTGTAGATGCTATGTAACATGAACAGGAACTGGATAAGGAGAGGAAAGAATGGGAGTGATGAGAGCTAGGGTATGGAGCAAAAGAAGGTACACCTCTATATGTATTTAGGATGTGTTTCTACTTCCATTGACTCATCAGGTAAGAAACAGCAAACCCTGTAACTGTTCTTTTGTAGTGTCAGTGCATTGTTGCCAAGGTATCTCCTGTGAAATAGGTATCATATTTTTGCAATTGACCTCTAGTAGTCAGGATTAAGAGTGAATTTATTGCAGCTTCCATGTATGATCAATGCATGGATTGCTTAGTGTTTAGAAAGTATTTTATATCCCTAGGTAGGAGTTGTTGTATATACCCTGTACACTCAGATTCTTATTTTCTTGAAAAAAGTGTGAAATATACTAAAATAGAAACAGTGAATAAAGGTATTGGCAGTGCCAGAGCTCCCAGAAATCGAACATCGAGAATCTGTTCAGTGCCAAACAGAAAAAACGATTTTTAATGAAGCAATGGGAAGAACTGACCTCACACCCATTGGTTATGGGTCTTCTACTTAATTAGCTTGTCCTTGGAATGGGCTTTCTGTCATGCACAAGAGTGTGGTGGATTCTCCTACTTAAGCCTATTCCCTGGCATCTGTAAGACTGGCAGGGTCATGGTAGGACTCAGCAACAGATCAAAGATACAAAGAAGCATAAGGTCCTTCCCCTTACAATTTCTAAGGCACCGAGATCAGCACATGTTACATAGTGAGAGATCACACCTACACTGAAAAGTTCATAATCTAAAAAAGTACGAGTACTAGTACTGAGTAACTAGACACTTGGTACTCATGCTGATAGAAGCCAGTTGAAACTTTCAACTCTCATCTTGCAGTATCTGATGAGTGTAGGAGTTTCTCTTCTGGTGTAGATCAGCACAAGATTTACACCTATATAATGTCTCCAGCAATGCCAGAACCAGATGCTGTTGAGGCGGTGCTAGAATTATTCTGTGCCAAGATACAGGAGTACCTGCCCTCTGTTGAGGCCTCTCCTGAGTATCTAATATGGGTTGTTAGCATGTTGTCTTTCCCAGTATTCTCCTGGTTCCCGTTCTGGGCTCTGCAGGATCTGAAGGTAAATCAGGCTGTCAGTGTGCAATTGTCTACCTCTAGTTTTAACTGAAGGATATAGACAGATGAATGTCCATTTTCATCCAGCTAAATATGATCCAGATAGTGATGCTGTATTTGAGTTAACACAGCACAGCAGGATCTCCATGAGTGGACGTAAAGACAGATGAGAGATAATGAGAGTGTCTATGATGCATAAAATTCATCAGCAAAAAAGTTTCAAGGAAGAGAGTGGACTGAGCAGTGATCAAGGTGGAATCAACCATCCTCAGGCCTAACTGAAATTTCTTTTTCCAGATTGCTGGGTAATGAACTGTTCTGTTTTGCTTTTCGTATGTGTTGGCCTTTATGGATGACGTAAATTATGGATATTCTTCCTCTCCTGTATTGCTTAGTTTTCATCTGTAGACTGGGTAAAATTTGAAGCTTAGTGCTTGGTTAGTTTAACTCTGAATGATTTTAAAATCTGGTGCCCTTTGCTGAGAGTCAGGTTGCAGCAATTGCTGCTATTCCTGGGCAAAGGTCAGAAAAACAAGACCATTTAAGAACAAACAAAATTTCTCATTTTGCATTTATTGAAGTAACTCAAATTCAGAAGCTGCAGAAGAAAGGAGAACTCCACTATGATCAAGTAGAACGGAGAACTCCACTATGATCAAGTAGAACTGCAGCTAATTCTCTGGCTTCCTCCCCAACAAAACACACACATTCAAACATCATTAAAATTGGTTCACTTCTTACTTTCTACCAAAATTTAGAGTTAGATTTCACATGTGTTGTAAAAAGGAAAAACAACAACAACAACAGAAATAAAAATCACCAAACCCTAAAATCCAATTAGATTAATTGGGTATTTTGCATATCAGTTTGTTTGTGTAACAATATGTTCCATTTCAAGACTCATGGTTCTTTGTTGATCAGAAGTATTCATAAAACTCTTCTCAAAGCAATTAATTGAACTAATAATCTATACTTGAACAGCATTACTAAAGCACAACAATTGCAAAAACCATAGTGAGACCTCACTCATTATAAGAGTATGGGGTAGCAAATTAAGCTGCGTGTATTAATTTTGGCACTGTATTCCTCTGTGAACATGTAAGTAAACAAAGTTCAAACTGAGCAGAGAACCTGTCTGATTTAAGCAAGTATTAGCTGTTTGTGAGACATCCCAAGTAAAAAATAACAAGAAATCAAATTCATGTTACTGAAGTGTGGGGAACCAAATCTGACTGAAGCATGGGTTTTTATCTAGCTGAAAAGTTCACTTTACTCATAGAAGTCAATGACTAAAGATAAAACTGGACTTCTTGAGGAATGAATAATTTGCTATTTTACAGTAAACAGTAGGCTTTACAGAACAAAGAAAAACATTCAGAGTTTCAACAAACAATTTAATCATTTAGCCACAGTCTAATCTCACTTTCTTGAATTTATCTGGGCATTAATTCAGTTGGACATATCTCTGTTAAACTGGTATGAAAAGGACCTTGATGAAGCAAAAAAAGAAGCAAGCTGCAGAACATAAAACAACACCACTGTTCAGAAATATTTTTGTCTGTATACATGGAAATGTTTAGGCATCAGAGATAAGACAGCTACTTTAAATTCAGTGTCCAGATTCTGCTGTGTTATGCTCATGCAAGTCTGAATGTTTAAATTCAATTGTTTCGCTTTTTTTGCTTGGTAGAGCGTAATCAAAACAATATTATTTTTACCAACTTGATTGGAAACAGTTTGTAAAACTAGTTTGTAATACAGGTATTTCAAACACTGAGACCACGCAGGTCAAATTTTAGACAGAGGCATTTTGCTACTAATTTATCTCTGCTTCTTACTTACATTTCTCTGCACTTCTCAGCTTCCAGCCCTGAAAACAGACATGCTGGTAAGGGGTGAATGAAGAGGAGAGATAGAGACCATGCTTTGATCCACTGCCTCCTGAAACATCACAGCTACCTGAAATCCTGACATTTTCTGTGAATTAGTAAAAAAATATTCTCCAAAAAGATATATCTTGATGTGGAAATGTCGCTGGAGTGCTTCATGGAAATGGCAGAAAAGGCATCCCAAGGCCCTGTGCTGTATTCTGCAGACAGTATGCCACACTCAGGATGTTCTGTGACTAAGGACTCCAGCCATGCAGTGCAACAGCTCAGCTGCTGGGTTGGTGCAAAAATATTCATAAGATCTGGTCCAAGAGCCTATGTTATATTATACCAGTGAAAGGTGAAGTTCCTTCCCTGCTGTCGTTCGCTGTTTTTTATGCAGCTGAGTGCTTGTAGAAGGGTTGGGGAATTTTTTCCTCTTCTTTCCTGCCAAAGGTTTTCCTACGTAAAGCAAAGCTGTCTCTTAGTTTGTTCATTATGTTGCTCACATTTGACTTTGCTTTCTCACTGGCAGGCTTACAACAGAATAGATGAAGTTTAGGATTTTGCTTATTTCTGATTCATACATAGTTTAAAATTATATATTTTGCTTTCTTTATGCTGCCTTTGTCCCACCTTGCTTTCTGAATGACGCAAATTGCTAGAACTTCTCATGTGCTTGAAGAAACTGGTAATGGTTATTCGCTAGCTAAAAGACATTAAATCCAGTAAAGTCGTTAGTCATACCCCAGTACCCTTGAGTTGCAGAAATGTTCCCCTTTCCCTCTGGCCATTTGATGATCTTTAGATTGATACTTCAGCATGTGTTAATGGGGAAAACCCTGTTCTTCATGAGTGATCCATATGGAGCAAGCCGATAGAATGTACATTATATAAGAAACATGAACAATTCTTATGTTTACCAGGCATAAAAAGTAGCCTTAAGAGGCTTATGCAAGTGAAGGATAAACTGTCTAAAATATGCTAAATGTAGAGGTATTTAAGAAGAGGCCATTTTTTTTTTTTGTTACTTGCTTTACTGACATTTAACATTTGATTAAAACTTGCAGGTGCAGACTTGGATTGGTTAGAGAGATTCATCATACTTTTAGTAAATAACACATGAAAATAATTTATTAATGGAACATAATATTTGGATTTTAATTTTTAAAAAATTATTTATGTTTAAGGTTTAAAGTTCTTGTGATATATAGGCAAGGACTGCTATATACTCAGTGGCAGTATAATTTGTAGGTGAGGGGTTTGACTAACAGTACTGCTGAAAGAATACCTAGTCCCAAAGGAAAAAATCTGCTTCCCCTTATCCTACTGGTGTTCTCTGATTTCTGAGCTGAATGAAAAATTCAATATGGATTCATTGGTCCTGCAGTGCAGAACACTGTGCTGTTTTATGGAGGAGTGGATTTATAGACCTTCTGTGACTTTTTACCAATGCAAAGCCCTCAAATGTCTTCAAGGTGAGTTGCTGTTCATACTGGTAGTGTTTATAAAGGTCTGTTGGGATGATGACATTTCCAAACCCCTAGGAACCCTCTGCACTAATATATGGAGCATGGAGCAGCATTGCCTAATATTTCAGACTCTTGAGCCCATGGGGCCATGTAGCACAGGGCAAAGCAAGGCAGATTTGCTACCTTAAATCTTGATGAAAGCTTGCTGCAGTTTTTTTCTGCAGATTCAGGGTAACTGTTAACACCTGCCTGCTGAAGCTGATACATTAAAGGTTGTGTAATACGCTCTGCATTTCCATTGTATGGTCTGGCAGAAGTGAGATGATTACTCTGACTTAGAGCTTTCCTATCAATAGAAGGAGGATATCTGAGCTGAAAAATGTGAAACCCAGCATTTTATGTAACATTTGGCATCAGCAGGTTCATGGAAAAACAATGGTTCAAATTGTAGCAAGGCCAATAAGCTGAACAGAAAATTTAGAAAAAAAACTTTAAAAACTGAAGCTGATGAGTTCCAGCTAGATTTTCTTTATCCCCTGCCTGATCAGATGTAAAACAGAGATAAGAAATTTTGAAGGCACGATAAGAAGTGGGAAGCCAGGTTGAGAATAAGAGGTGATAGGGAGACTGAAATTAGAAAAGCCTCATTCTGTCTCTACTGCGCTATCAGTAGACTTTCAAGTCATTAGTGGATGCAGTTCTGTCTAAAATAATGTGGTTGTCATTAGTAAAGGTATTATATTTGCATGCTTGGATACCCTGCAAGATGTGTGCGCTCACATTTACTTGCTTTATGTCTAAGTATAATTTAAATAAGTACTCTCTTAAGCTGCTAGAACAGAGCAAAAGCAGGGGAAAAAAAGTAATTTGCACACTTCCAGGATGTGCAATCTACAAAAAAAATTGATCTTATACCTATTTGCCTTGATATTCCAGATTAATGAATCCATCAAAATCAGGAGCTGTGTAATGCAGTTCACCAGAGGAACAGGATCTTGGTGCTCAAAAACCAGGTTTGCTCCTTGCTTTCTCAGGCATCACACTGTGTTATCCTTTCCACAAACAATGTATCAAGTGCTACCTTAGGTCTGTTTAGCCTGGTGCTCTCACTACTCCTGCTGGAAAACTGTTTCTGATCATCATTCTTCTGATGGTTGGAAACTGCCTTTTAATTTATAACCTTAATTTGTTCATGAGAAGCTGATACACAATTATTCACATACCAGCATTATCCCTTAGCTTTAGAAGAGCTTCATTTTCCTCTCTTTGATGTATTTATGAGGAATAATCCTATCTCATCTTAGATTTTGTTTTGCTAGACTAAACAAATCAAAGCATCTGCTGGATTATACAAGCCTTGTTTTCTGTGGTTTTTTTTTTGTTTGTTTGTTTGTTTTGTTTTGTTTGCTTGTTTTTGTTTTGTTTTGTTTTGTTTGTTTTTGTGGGACAGGCATATTCTCCGTTCCTTCCCATCTTCCTCTCTGCTGTTTCAGTCTCAACTTTTGCTTCTAACTGTGGCTAACCAAACTAACATTTCAGAGGAGGAACCACTAGAAACTTTGCTTAATAACATCAGTGCTTTCCTAATTCCTGACAGCTTTCCCATGATGGCATTGCATCAGAAGCTTATGGTCAGTTTGCTTTTGACCACAACTGAAACAACAGTTTCTGCAGAACAACAGCATCTTGATGAGCTGGTAGAGAACATCTAAGGCTGAGTGTTTTAGCCAGTCTTGTACTTTCATATTTTCTCTAGTTAAGTGGCACTTTGCATAGCTCATCACTTCAAAATGCCAGTGGTCACTGACATCCATTTTAAAATCCCACGGACACACAAAGGAAATTTCCTGTAAATGTTTGGTTTAGGCTTGAGAATGTAAATGCAAAACCACCAAAACATTCAAAATTATTGGTACCAAGTGAGAGCAATGTGTCTGCAGTACTTCCTTTATCAAATACTTAAAGGCATGTATATATTTATGAAATGTGAAAAAGATAAGGTACTTGTAGGGAAAACGTTAGTTTGTGAGTTTGGTTATTTTTTTTTTTTTCAGACTTAATATTCTCAGCCTTCAAGTTTGTGAAATAAAAGTGACTAATTTGGCTTACTGGAAATACTTAAGAATTTTATGCAGAGCAAAAGATGACATGTTAAAGTTTTGATCAACTTTCTCCTTCATTATATTCTAAGATGTGACCTTACCATCCAAAATAGTTAAAACTGTGATTTCTCTATCTGTCCTATTTCACTAAATTCTGATGGCATGAGTGTCGGGTGGGTGGTAGGGGGATCAGTTTGTTACAAGGAAGATTTGTCACATTTTACAGGAAAGTTGCTTAGAAGAATGTGTTGGTTTAATAAAAGCTGTGGCAGGGGCTGCGGGGTAGCCGTGTGGCCGTGCTGCTGCTCCCTGCTCCCTCCCCCCTGCCACCAGCCATGGACAGAGAAAGAAAAAAAAGGTTTTGAAGTGCCTTTTTGAGTTAAGATAAGGAAGGTTTAATGCAGGAACACTTAAGAAACAATTGTAAAGGCAATAACAATAGCAAGAGAGAAGCAATACACAGGAAAAGGCAATACCCGGGACAAAAGAGACCAGGAGCACAGTGGATCTGCGGACCCCGAACCCGGAACTGCCCCCCCCCAGGAACTGGCCCCAGGGCATGACATCAGCACGGTATAGAGTAACCTGGCTCCACCAAAATTAACCCTGTCCTGGCTGAACCAGGACAAAGAAAAACCATTTCTTTTGAACCATTTTGTAGCACTTATTCTTTGAAGCTTATTCTTGTCTCTTAGCTGCAAAACAAATGCAACATCTGCTCACTTATTCTTCTCACACACCTACTAGGTAAGGAAATCCTGGTTTAATCATTGCGCTCCACTGCAGATGCACAGGAATGTGTGTTGGAGCTGTTCACTTAAATGGTTTACTGCTGCTTCTTCCCTGGCACCAAGGAACCACAGAAAATATTGGGAAGATGGATTGGAAGTCAGAGGCATCACAAACCTACAAACAACAGCACAATGAAAACTGGAGACCTTGAGTGGTAATAAAACAACTGAGTTGGTAAAAGCCTCAACTGATGGAGCTCTCATGTGGAACATACTGTGCCTACAATGTTACAGGTCATTTCCTCTGCCTTTCTCTATAAACATGTTTTTCAAATTGGTTTCAAGTTGGTCCAGCTGCTTCAAGCACAGTATATTGAAAGCATATTAGTATGACAGATAACTAGCAGCTGTTGTTGGAAAATTGACAAAGCGAAGGGTAGACATTGCTTCAGAGGACGAACTGGTACTTTTAGGCAAAACATCTTCCTCGATATTTTGCTTCTCTATGAGTTTTTCATTCCAAAGGCTGGCACAGTGACAAAAAGAGGCCACACTCCAGACATAGCTCTAGCCAATGTAGCCATGCCTTATAAAAAACAGATATGCTGATGGCCTTATTGTTCAAGGCACTGAATGACAGTGAAAAGATGTTATTAACCTCTCTGCAATTCCTTTCTCTGTTACAGAAGTTACTGTCATCTGTTAACACTGCCTCTAATTTATTCCTATCCATAGAAGTATTTCTGTATTAATAATTTGGCAATAGTGTGCGTAGCAATACACATGCTTCTGATGAAAGTCTGTGTTCCAGAGGTGATTTAATCCATTTAACCATGTTCTACTTCCTATCACTTCAATTCAGACTTTGTTATAAAATTATTTTTTCCCCCAAATACAGTTTGGTTAAAACACAGGAAAGTGACATTTTTCATGACTGAAAGAAATATCATTTTCCTTTTTAACCATGGTGTTTGTTGGTGGGTTTTTTTGCTTCTTGCCTAAAACACTACATGCTTGGCCTCAGAAGGAGAGAAAAACACCACAATCCATTAAACTGGCAACATTCCATTCTTGTTTTGTATTTAAATCTATCAAGATACATACTGCTTCAAGTTTATTGCTGTTATGATCCTACAAGTTCCACCCAATTCACATTGCCAGTAGCTGTCAAATACTGGACAGCTTTCTTAATAAAAGAGAATAAACATACACATACTTTGATCTAATTCACTGCTTCAAAGTTTAAAATGCACTCTGAGAGCTTTTCATGGGATTTCAAAAAACAGTTATTGAGAGGAGTAATTATGAAAGTAGTAATTTTCTCATTGATATTATTTTTCTACAACTGAGAGGTGGTAAGGGCATTATTTTTCTTTATATCTTTTTTCTCCACAGTGTAATCTACAAGGACTTTGGATTTATACGATTTTTCTTCTATAATACACTCTGCCCTGAGGAACTGCAGTCAGGCAGAAGGCTAGGAGGCTGGAATTATGCTGACAAACTATGGAAACATACATAGGCAACCTGACAAGCACAAAGCATTTGAAAGAATAATTTTTAAAAATCTGCATTTCCAGTAGCCTTACATCCTGAGTTCTTAAGCTTGTTTCTGGGCTAAGCCACATGGGTAGAGAAAGATTGCCTTGTGTAGTCTGTTTCTGCCCATTTAGAAATTGTGCTGACTTTCATTCCTTTAATAATTTTCTAGCATTACAGTAGCAATTACTTACATGGAAGAAGGAGTTAATGTATGTTATACTTCTTTTACTTCAGCTTAGCATCTGGAAACTTGGAGGAAAGAGTCTGCTTCCCCAGCACTGCATTTTGAGAAGTGCTGCCTTAGGCCACAATCCTGTGCACTCACAAGTTGCATAACTGCACGGAGCTCTTTGCAGATAATTAGAATAAAGAACCACAGAATTGTTTTGTTGGAAGAGACCTTTAAGATCATCAAGTCCAACTATTAACCCAGCACTGCCAGGTCACTGCTAAACCATGTCCCTCAGCACCACATCTACATGTCTTTTAAATACCTCCAGGGATGGTGACTCCATGGCTGCCCTTGGCAGCCTGTTCCAGTGCTTTACAACACTTTTGGGGGATAAATTTTTCCTAATATCTAACCCAAATCTCCCCTGGTGCAACCTGAGGCCATTTCCTCTTGTCCTTTCACTTGTTACTTGGGAGAAGAGACCAATCCCCACCTTGCTACAACCTCCTTTCAAGTAATTGTAGAGAGTGAGAAGGTCTCCCCTGAGCCTCCTTTTCTCCAGCTAAACAATCCCAGTTCCCTTGGCTGCTCCTCAGAAGACTTGTGTGCTAGACTCTTCGCTAGCTTCATTGCCCTTTGGACATGCTCAGTGTCCTTGTAGTGAAGGGCCCAAAATGTAACACAGTACTTGAGGTGTGGACTCACCAGCGCTGAGTACAGGAGGGGCTGATCGCTGCCCTGGTCCTCCTGGCCACACTATTTCTGCTACAAGCCAGGATGCCATTGGCCTTCTTGGCCACCTGGGCACACGTTGACTCATATTCAGCTGGTTGTCAACCAACACCCCCAAGTCCTTTTCCAGCAGGCAGCTTTCCAGCCACTCTTCATATGGTGTTACAAGCTGATTTTTAAGTTGTATTCATACTATTTGAAGTACTTATTTGCTTTTTTCCCCCATCTATCCCAAATTGCACATTAATAGCTGTTTAATGTTTATGCCCTTTTAGGAAAGATGCAATCCTGTTTTATGAAGTAGTCCAGTGCTGAGAAAAAAAGAATAAATTGTTTAAAAAGAAAAATTGCATTTATCTAAATAACAGAAGTGAAAACTTTTATTTACTTTTTTTTGTCTTAACACCTCTTAAGTTTTGTTTCAATATCATTCAGAACTAAGTTCTTTCAGATTGCTGTTTTTAACTCTTGTATAGATCCTGGAAGGGGTAATTTCTCATTTGTTTTACAGCTAGACCAAGTTTTTAAGGCTGGAGGAGAGAAGGGAGTTATATTTTACATGTAGGGTCAAATAACTTACAGCTTTTGTAATCTAAGAACATTCTTCACTGAAAAATCTGCAAGGTTTGAAGAATTTTATACTTGTTGCTGGCCTCTAGCATAAGTGTTACCAAGGTTTCACAAGCTCTTCAGGGAACATGATGAACATTGTAAAGCACATGTGTTCACAATACAAAAGGTTCATCATAAATGCAAGTCACCGTGACTCACGCCTCTTTCAGAATGTAAAAATCACAGCATAAAACAGAGCCTCTCCTGTCATCTTTGAATTGCATATCCTGCTGTTTTGTAACTGTTTGTAAGCTGTTTGGTGGGAGAAACTACAAGTTCTGGGAGTGTCAAAGGTAGTTCAAGAGTATTGATCTTAATGACTTCCCGTAAAACAATGCCAGTTAGAGGAATACACCAAGGGATGAGAAGCCAAAATGTATCTCAAATTGTGCTGAAGGTCTGCCAAGGCCTTTCTAATTGTTCCAAGCCTATCACAGGCTGTGTTCGTCTGCTATAAATTAATGTTTTCAGTATCATGAACTGCAACCTTAGTACAAGGCCAACACTGTTTCCAGTGAATGGCAGTGAGTTTGAGTTTGCCTGCTGTTATGAACTGCAGCAAGAATTGAGAAATCTGAAGCTGACATCTAATCAGTTTGCCCTCCAGAAGTAGCCTCTAAACTGATAGAAAGTTTCTCACGTTATGAAGTCCATTGCTTTGATCTAAAGCTGGATAACCTCTGTCATTCCCAATAGCTGTCCAAACTACCTGTTCTTAAAATTTCCAGTGCTACAGATGCCAGGATTTCCTCTCACAGGTGTTCCAAAAAGCATGGTAACATTTTGAAAAAAGCTATTTATGAATGGATAAAACTGGTTGAACTTTGAAACATGGAAACCAAGTCTGGTTTCTAGTCTGAGTCATGAAGAAAACAGTAAAGGAGTGTAGCTACAAGTTCTGAGCTGTAAATACCTTGTTTGACCTCTGCTAAGGAAGTTCTATCACTAGGCCAAACAAGGCTGTCCTGCACATTTCTTCCCAGCCTAGTTTTTTAATGCTTGTCAAGTGACCTGTCTAGGTTTGGGAGAAACCTTTGGTTTATCTTAAATCACCTTAAATCTCCAACTAAACTCAGACTTGCCCCCAGGTCAGACTGAGTCTTAAAAAGCACCTAGATGCTAAGAAGTGACTGAAATTATTTTGGCAACCCCAGCCAACGCACTCACTCATTATGAATACTGAAGTGTGATTTATGTAGGATGCATCGCTAGTGTTTGGTAAACTTATGTGGAAAACTTTTACATCCTAGTCTCTGCTACTCTCAGCTGCCAGCCCCAGGGACCACCACCAGACTACTTTCCAATCTTTCAGCTTTATCCTTTTGGGATTGTGGCTGGTGAGGGGTACCAGGGTCAGACACAGCCTAGGACAGCCAGGCAGATCTCTGGAGATGGGGACAGGCTGGGCTTGGGGTAGGACTGGAGACCAGTGTCCTGCAGTGTTACTAGGGCTGGGACAGACAGCCCTAGGCTGGGCTGAAGTGAGATCCTGGGCTGGGAAAGAAAGTACACGGCCAAATCCTGATCTCAGTCGCACGTGTGCAGCTCCCAAGGCAGTAGGGTTGCATCCTGGCTCAGCACATGGCCTAATGAGGTCTTGCATGATTGCAAATAATGTGGATAGCACACTGGAGAGCAAGCAAACAACTGTTCCTTGTTTTGTTGTGCTCTCTGCACTGCAGCATCTGTTTTGCTTCATCATTTTTTAAAAGAAAACCGCAAATATTTTTCACTAGGGAGCTGATAAATAACAGTGCTTACAATTTTTAGAAAAGTTTCAGGGAGGATGCAAATGGTTATTCTGGTGTATAAAGCCCTTACTTTTGGATTTGATCATTAATTCACAGATTGCCTCTTATTATTTTGTTCCCAGTTCGGGAAATCCTGTGGGATATTCTCCCTCAAGAAATCACATGGGGTGATGTCTTATCTTGATTTATTTTTATTTGTATATCTAACTTTGCACAGAATTGTCTTTCACAGCAGCATTTTTTAATGGAGATTTGTATTTCTTGGAAAATTTGGCAAACTGGGGAGTATTTAACAATTTCTCAGTGAAAGTTTAAATGAAATTTTTTGTAACTTTGTGGATGCACTTAATACTGACTTGATGAGTGTGAGGCAGTAAACTAAGTAGCTGTTTTAAAGGGCTGTGCTCAAAAGATTATATTATGTTTTTTCTCAGTCTTAGAACAGCTGCCTGAAAGGAAATGTATTCTAGCAAACAGCAGGCTACATGCATAAACAGAAACAGGGTTAGCCTGAGTCTAGTCTTAGTACTCTCTTATACTTTATATTTCTATAGTACTTTCTGTCCTTGTTTCTAAATTCATGTTTTGACGTGGTATATGACAATTTCTGTAGAGAAGTAGTTTTAGCCCTTCTGTCTTTCCTATTCTTGAAATGACAGAAAAGGTTTAAAAATTGTTATATATCAAAAAGGATATTTAAACTGTGGTGCAAGTCTTTGCAAAGGGAAATTTTTAAAGGTTCATGTTACGACTTCAGAGTTATGACTGGCTAGATTCTGAGGTAAGCTCAGATATTTTTATAATAAGAAATTATATATAGTTTTTCTAATGACTCAAATACATGCCATCTTATTTCTGAAGTAAATGACAGCTCATTGTATTGCTGTTTGTCCAGCATCAAAAATATACAAATAATTTACACAG
>VZZY01000747.1:0-36907 GCA_013400335.1 Eurystomus gularis
GCCTTTCACAGGAATGAAGGCTTAAAAAAAAAATAAATTTATTTATTTATTTGTTTGTTTGTTTGTTTGTTTGTTTATTTATTTATTTGATTTTTAGATATTTACAGTTACCTCTTGAAAGCCTTGCAAATGCTTGTATTGAATAGCTGAGGGAGAAGAATTTTATTTCTTCATTATGTAGAAGATATTTTGGATCAGTCTGATTTTTTTGTAGATTGAATAAAGCCCACTGATGCCTCTGTTGATTTACACAAGAAGGTGCTGTCACCTCTTATCTGAAATACTCAATGACACAAAAGTTTCTTTGTGTTAGCCTGTCTATGTGAAGGGAAAATTATCAAATGTAACCCCAAATCTCATTGCTGGATGATAGATTTCCTCTGCTTTGTTCATGCCAAATGAAAAAGACATTTGAAACTAGGAAGGTTTGAGCTGATTTGGAAGAAGTAGATCTCGAGCCTATAAATAGTAACTTCAATTGATCTGTACTAGTTATCTGCTCATGTTACATTACTTCAAAAAATGAAAACTGAAGTGTAAGTCAGAAAAAGATCAATGTTTCACAAAATAAGCCAGTTATTTTTTTATGAGAGGAGGCAAAATTTCTCCTGTGCTCAGGAACTTCTGCAGATGCCCTTAGTGACCCTGATGAGGCATCCCTCTGAAGCCTGCTGTAGTACCACTATAGAGTCCTCCCAGGCAAAGGAATTTGAGTTGGACCCATGGCCTGACTTTCCCCAAGTCTTCCCTTAAACCTGAACTACTATTCTGTGTTTAACTACAGCAGTTGATTCTTTTCAGGATCTAGACATCAATATTTAAATTGAAGTATAGCAGCTCCATCCCTGTGTTTCATAGATACTGTTTCCTGCTCTCTTTCGGACATTTCTGTATTCTGGCATAGAGATGCCCCAGCCACTCCAACCAAGGTTTCTGTATCCTAGAAGAATGGAGCAAGGTTTGCTTCTCCTAGCACTCTTCCCGTAACATTTGGGCACAGTGCAGCTAAAAAAAAAAAGAACAAAAAGGAGGCAGGGAAAGATCTGTGAAATTACAAAAGAAATTATTAAAATTAGACCTTCTTTAAAACACGTGAAGCTTTGTCCAGAGAGACTGAGAAGTTCGCGTCAAGGTAACGAGGTTACTGTTCACTCCAGATTTTTCCCTTAGAAAGTACTTCTTGTTGTGACAATAGAAGTCAAGACACCTATCTTGAAATGATGTAAATATGTGATATAAGAAGCCCCATCATCTGGATGACACTCTTAGTCATACAGTTTAGTTTTAGGTAGTACTGTGAGGAGCAGGGAGTTGGAATTGATCATCCTTATGGATCCCTTCCAACTCAAGATATACCATGATTCTATAATTCTATATTTAACAGAAAAGGGACTGCTAAACGAAGAGAGGAAGATAGTCTCTGTCTCACAAAGCTTTTAGACTGCAAACTACTGGAAGGCAGAAGGATGCACCAGAGGTACTGTTGTATACTCATCTTCTCCTTTACTCCTTCCCATAGCTCCTGTTCACAAAGTACGTGCCTAAAACCATACACACATGGAGATACATATGCACAGTACACACTGAACGGTTTTGTTAGGTTTTGTATTTCTGTTTTTCATGTGCAGAGCAGGCCTCCGTTTCCCTAAGAACTGCTCTGCCTGACAGCAACCTCCACTCTTTGATCATATTTCCTCACAACTAAAAGATGGGACTCTGATCTCATACATCAGCACAGTCAGTCATGCAGGAGCCTTAGTTCCCACAATCCTTACAACTTCACTGTACGTGATGCTGTTTCGCACTGGGTATGTGGTTGGGAATCCCACTGGTGTGGTGGGAACAGAACTGGGGCCCAAAGTGTGTGTTGAGTCTTCCCGACTCAACCCCAAATCCTGGTGCCCTGCCTTTGGACCTCAGAAAAAAAGGGTGTTCTTATGGAGCCAGGATATCATTTATTCTCTGTTGCACTGGAAAAAAATCAGATGGGGATTCCAAACACTTCTTTTGAGGTGGTTTGTTGGTTTTTTTTTTAAATTGCACAAATAGTAATATGTGTAACCATTTCTAAACAGTGTTTTGCCAATCAGCTTCCTAAAGTCATGGAGTATTCATATTTTAAATTTGAAGTGGAAAGCCTTTAAATGGAATTTAAAATAAAAACAAATGAAATTCCTACTTTAAATAGTTAATAGTTATTGCAAAATTTGCTCAGGATATTTATTGCAATAAAAACCCCTGATAGTTTCTCAGTAACAGTATTGCAGCTGTGATTTTTGTATTAGCATCGTGCTACACATCGTGATACACAGTGATGCTGTTTCATTTTTCTAAGATGAGACAGAAGGTCTTTATCCTTTGTACTTCTTAATAACTAAAAGACTATGGGTTGTTTTTCATACTGAAAGAACTGTTTTCACTGGAATGACACAAAGGATCATAACCTCCTAATGTATTCCCATCATTTATTGAACTTCTTGTTAGTGAAGTCTCTGGGCTTTTACAATCTTACAGTAAAGAAAAAGAACTGAGCAATTAAGATATTTCTAAAAAGTCTCTGAGGAGAGAGAACTTCTAGGAAGCTAATACAGAGCCATTTTGTGAGCAATTTAACACGAGCAGGCATCGAGAGAACTCACTACTCTGAAAAACTGTTTCATGTTTATAGGAGCTCTTCTGATTATCATCACTGTTGACTTCCCCTAGTGTTTGTGTTAACTTTTGCCCCTTGAAAATGTGAGTTTACAGAGGAGAGGCTGATAACTCTCTAAACTTTTTGCCTCACCAGCACTGGTTGAACACCATATATCCATTTGGGGCATGGGAGATAGAGGTACCCTTGTGGCCACGCACACTTTTTTTGGTAGTAAGTAGCCTTTGACTTCGCTGCTCTGACTGTGTTAGCCTTTATCACTGCCTGCTCAACAACCTCAACAACTGGATGAACATGTAGGATACAGGTGGTGATAGAGTTATGAAGCCAACTTCCGTAGCAACTGTCACATCGTGTATATCTTATGAGCAACAACAGAAAAAGGGTTTTAAGCAAGCTCTTTTTACAAAGGGAAAATGCTTGCCTTATGAGTAAAGTGGCAGCTAAAATAAGTGCCAAACATGTATATATTGTCTGTCTATTGCCTATCTAGTAAAACCTACAAACTCCAACATCTTATCACAGGAAGATCAGCCACAAATGGATATGGTGGATGAATAGGAGCGAACCAGAGCAAGGCAAAATTCTGTTAGAAACATCTATTTTTGTTTAGTAACTGCAGTAAAGAGCTCTTCATGAAGTTCTGACAGCTATTTGCTCATGCTGTCAATGTCTTCTTTTTCTAGTCACCTAAAGAAATTCTTCTGGATAGTTAGAAACTTTTTCATTTTCTTCATATTGATGACCCCAATGTAATGGCTTTCATGCTAGAATCTTTTATTCTTAAGGAGTTAGGTTTTGCAGACTTAGAGCACTTCTGCATCCCTGTGTTAGAAGATTATTATATTGTAATCATCCAACTCTTGGCTGAAATGCTGACCTCCTACTTTATTTTCACTTCCAGTATGTTTTTTCACCATTCATGCAGGTATAAGCACACAAATTGCTCCATTTGTGTACTAGTTGTCTAGGCTCAATTGAATTGTAATGAGAGAGGAGCACGTACACAGATCTGATTATTCCATCTCAGATGGCAGGGAGTAGTTTTTAAAATGTGCATATCATGTTAAGTACATTCAGGTTTTCCAAAGTACACAGAGAGTAGTGCTATGATGTCTTTACTGTTATTAACATGGATCTGAAGATTTGTTTTGAGGAATTGGCCCATAATAGGCACCTGAGAGGGTAAAACAGTAAAGAAGAGAGAAAGGAAAACCTATTAGAGTGGCCAAAAGCTCTGCAGCCTCAGCAGCTGGAATGCAATGTTTGCTTTTTGTTTGATCTTTTTAAAGAGCAGGATCCTGTTGGCACTTGTTCCAGTATATTTGCTTTAATCTTCAAAATATTGAGTTGAGGGGAGGTGTGGCAGAGTAAAAGAATGTGAATTAGAAACTCTTAAGAAGCCTTTTAAAGAGCTTTGCAAGATGTATTTGAATTTCCCTACCTGAGTTTCTTGGATTTGTTTTCTTTTCTTTTACAATCTTCTTTAGAAGCTTATTCTTTTAATTAGGAAAAATATTAACCATTTTAGCACTCTACTGCTTTTGCTCTTATGAGTCATTACCCTTTCAGTATCACTTAGTTTGCACTCTTTAAATTACATTTTTGTTAATATTGATTCCCCCAAATATATAGATACTCCCTTCCCCACATTATATGAAGTTTAGAAGGCTTGTCTTAGGTCAAATGGTTCTCATTATTCTTTTACTTTTGGCTCCAGTGGAGCTTTCACAGCTCTTGAAGAGCTCATTCTCCAGGGATCAGGATCTCCAAGGGATAAGCCACCAGGATGTATTCACAAAGCAGACTCAGTCAGGTAACTGCTACAGTAGCCAAGCCTATTTCACCTGAGAGTGGGCATCTTGTGCACCCGTTCTACTCTGCCCTTAACCAGGTGTGTTTGCATGTGCAAAGACAAGTTTTATACCCTGTTGCCTACTTAGTGATGAGTTTGTGTGGTTGGCAGCCTAAGTGCTGCTCAGGGGCTTGCTGGTGGGGCTTCAGCTGTGTCAGGGCACTAGGAGATACAGAAGTGGAGGACCTCTGAAGCACCTCAAAAAGCAAGACAATGTCTGTGCTCTTGTTCTGCAGTCTCCACTGCAGGCACATGAAGGGCTGCCAGACAAGTGTGAAGTCTTCCACAGTTAGGCAGTGGATGAAGCTTCCAGAGCAAGTGCTGCCCTTGAAAAGAACAGTTGAGGGGGGAACTTCACTCAAACTAAAGGAAAATAAACAAAAATAAGGTAACATACGAATGTGGAATAACTCTTTGAAATTTAGATTATGATTACTTCCACAAAATTAGTTGCTTTCTAGAAAGCTCTTCCATGTAGTTTAAGTTTACCAACAATAGGAGATTTTTTTTCAGTGATACAATTTATGCCATATTTAAATGTTTTTTATTAAAGATAACGAGGAAATACTTTATAGGTTGAATATACATACCTTGGAAAAGTCACTTTCAAAATTACTAGTCTAATAATATGTATTTCAGAAGAGAGCGCAGGAATTAATTTCCTTCCCAGAATACACATTAATTTCTGGTGAGTAATGCTTCATACTCAGAGAGATTAGTTGTATTTTTATGTCTCCTACAATATATCATCACCGCCAAGTGCCAAGCATATTTAGATGGATTCATAGCATAGCAGCTTTTAGTTAACAAAACTATCTGCAAAGCACTGTACACCTCTGATTGACTCTAATCAATTGTTATTAATGAGACTTTCAAATACTTGTTTCCATTGCTTTGGAAGATGTTCCAGCACTCCATTGCTTCATTTTATTTGAAATCTTAAGGACTGTAAGATACAGATACCAATGCTACCATTTAATCATCTTTCTTAAAGATGCATAGCCCTTCCTTCTGTGACCCCATGAGCATAAATTCAGCGTAAGTGTTCACCATAACATCTAAGAGAAATGGGAACGTGTGGAAAATGCAACCTCTTGTGATTTGTCGGGCATGCTAGAACAATGCTGTGAGGAGCCTTTGTAGAACAAGGGCTAGCTGGGGTAAAGCTGGGGCCTGGACAGCAATTTAGTTCTCTGTTACCATCCCAATAGCAACTGGTCAGCTGAAAACCTCTGATACAGTCATTTCTTGCTGCAAAATCAAAACATTTTATGCAACATGCAGAATATATGTACTTTTATCTTCAGTGAAAAGATTATTTTACTAATAATGAAGTATTTCCTTTGGTTTTTACTATTTTAGTTTTTAAGTTTAGTGTATTTTTTTACTGTAGTCTTTGTATTTTATGCTTGAGTGATAGGACTGTTTCATCTGAAGTTTGTATCATTTAATTGCTTTCCAAGTTCTGCTCAAAAGTCTTGTTTTGCAATGGTTTCATTCTCTTTCTCTGAGCTTCAGAGTGTTTCTTCATTCATTTGGGCATTGATATTTCTTGTCTTTTACTGCCTGTAGTTCCAGGATGAAGTTGCCTCATTAATTCACTTGTGCTGATCCAAATATAACTCTGAATTCCAGACTCCAAAACTTTTCATGTGAGGCTGTTTTTCAGGCTGACAGCAATGCGCAGTAATTTTCCTTACCTACTTAAAATTTTAATATTTAATAAATGAAATGCTAAAAATAGTGCACTATTTTAATGGCCATATTTGAGGCAGAAAGACCACTGGGAGAGAGAATTCACTTTAAGGCCATCCTACTTTCATAAAATGTTAATCACATGGGATAAGATCCAGTCTTGCATCTAGGTATTACAACTCTGCATCTGACTATCTAGCTTGGATCTGAATTTTAGATGTGTAGTGAAGAAAGCCTCCTATAATAAGCACCTGCATTCCCTGTCAAATGAATGGAAATCTCTAAAGCACTTCAGAGGGGGATCCCATGTACTTGAATGCAAGCATCTAAGTAAGTATTTAACCCTCAGCTCAGCAGCTGAATTGAAAAGGTAAATTTTACTTTAGTAATTTAATAGATAACATTTCACTGAGTGAAAAAATGAAATGAGTAAATAGAGATCTGATTATGCGATAGTCACACCACTGGCATGTGTAGAAGAGAAGGTAGAGCATGATCTGTCCGTAATTCTACCTAGCAACATTCCCGAGGATGTTTTATCCTATTACATTATTAGCATAGACATTTCAAAAATGGTTATTTGTGAAAACTTGCTTTACCTGGAAACTGGATAAACCAATGTAATTTCTCCTTGGAAAACACATTTGCCTCACTTTAAAGTTATCTTTTAAAGATATCTTTTTTAAAGTATTATTTATAACAGATGAATTATTATTTTTATGCTAGTTCAGCAGCAATACCTGTGCACACGATGTGCACACGACCTTCACCTTAAAAATGTGCACGTTTTTTGTAGTGGTCCAAAGGGAACGCTGTCAGCAAATCAGTACTCCATTTGTACAATAGTTTATGATTGACAGAAAAAAGATCTAAGACTCTTGTTAGTTTCTTTGGCACTGCAGGGCTTGTTTCTGTCTTTTTATTCATGCTTTCAGTTTGAAATGAGAAAACACTTGACTGAGTTGCATATAGTGGTGGTTGATACGAGCCAGAAATATGTTACTGTCTAGTGTCTGTGCAGAAGCCTTCCAGTTCAGAAATGAGTGAGCAGAAACATCCCCTCCCAGGTCAGTTTGTTCCTTTCCTTACCTTTGTTCCTTCCAACTTGCCTTATCCCCAGCCTGGCAGAGGCATCTCTGTTGGTGAACAGTGGCAAGGCTGAGAAGTGCATGGGCATATGGACCATGGTCTTGCAGAGGATACTGTAAGGAGTTTATACTGCTTTTACTATTCCTGCTTTGTTGAAGAGCAGAGAATGTTGTCCATGTTACGATTTTATGTTGCTTTCAGATAAGTAATTAATTTCTACTCCACTTACAAGGTGAAATCAACATTTCTTTTACTTCACTGTTCTATATTTGTTTTGAGTTTTCTGTGTTTGGAGCTTTTTTCATTAGTTAAATATGATTTTGCAATAAGCATTTTAAGTCTGTGGACTTAAATGTGCATCAAATCTATAGCAAGTCAGTTGAGATGATACATATGAAGCATAAAAGTAAAACTATTGATTTGAAATGTTTATTGGGAGAGAAGCTGAGAAGCTATGTAGGTATTTATAAATTACGAATGCTTCACATTAGCTCAATATTGCCAGTAAGCTTCATGTTTCTTTTTTTGTACATTTCATTTCAGTTTTTTTATCTTGTGTGACACATCCTAGGATTTAAGTAACCCAAATAATTCCTAAACAGGATAGTCCTTGGTATACTCTGTTCTGAGGTAAATGTTGAAGTGCAGAAAGCAGCAACTGTTAAAGAGGATTACGAAACTAAATATTTAGACTATTACCAGTGTCTAATAAAGCTAATTCTAGAATACATTTAGTGAGTCTATCAAGTGTATTGAAGCAATAGGCTATTTGTCTACAAAATGCTTGAAGGAAGAACATTGCTGACAAATATTGTTAGAATAACTAGCCCTATGACAGTCCCTCCTGCTCAAGGAGCATGTGTGCTTATATGAAATTAATCACATTGTCTTGATATTTTCCTTTTAAACAGGATTTAAACCAACTCTATTTGTTCAATAAGCATCTGTAGATCCCTATGTGCCCTGGAAAACCTTGCCCTTCAGTTACTATTACTTAAAAGAATCTTTGGCTTCTGAATTAGTCAAAGAACATTTGACAATGGTTTCCTTTGCAATTTTTTGAATTATTTTTGTAAAAATATTTTTTAAAACGTTTGTGTGCCTGATCCGTCTAGCACATGGAACTAACTGCTGAAAGCTGGTTTTTAGGCCAGGCATTTAAAGTCAGTGAAGCACCTGAAGATGCAGAGAGGCACCTATTCTTACTGCTAGAATTTCAAGCACCTAAGTCTCTTTGATTTCCATTAATTTCAGTGAAATTTTGGCATATTACCAGCTTCTGAAGTTCCTAACTTATACTTACTAGTACCTTCAGGTTTCTAACTTTTAAATATCTGACTCTCAAAGTACTTTATGTTAACTAACATTTGTAATTTATTCCTTGAACTTAGGCATTCTTAATTCTTTTTTGCAAGATCAGCATTAGGGTTGCAATTACTTGATCTTACAGCGTTTCCCAACGGGAAGATGAAATACTAAGACATCAATACTAAGAGTTCCCCCTGCATGTCCTTCTCGGTCCTGCATACTACAGCGCTGAGTTTTGTTCCACAAGGATGCTGTGCCCTGAACGACAAGCTCTCAGATGTGAAGGTGTTTCAGGAGCACACGTTCACACTGTTCATAAGCAGCTCCTGTCCTTGAGAGGTGGTCTGGGCCTGTTGGGAGGAGAGGGAGTAGGTGGGGAGGTGATTGAGGCTCACAGATTGGAACCCCTGAAGTGAGAGAAAAAGAAGACCGCATAAGTGGTGGAGAAATTAAGAAAAAAGGGTGAAATACATTTTCCTCCTATATACATTTCTATTCTATACAGAACACATACTGGCATCCCTCAGCCCAAGGTCTACCATTGCAGAAACAGCCTGTCATCTCTCTTCTTCACTGCAGCTGCAGAGCATCCCTGCTTATACTGTGGCACACTCATATGCTGAGAAGTAAAATACATTTTTATGTTTTTTACTGTAAAACTGAGTTTCATTCAGTGACTCATTTCTGTTGGATTATCCCCAAACCCTGTCCATGCTATCAGTTTGGAAGCCAAGTCTAATGATGACTTAATTAGACCTTCCATCTGTAGGCTGCTTGCTTTCATCCTTTTGCTGGGGTTTGGTCATTTCCTATTACTAACTTAACAGCAAGCCTCTTTTAGCAGTTCATTAGACCAAAACCCAAGTCATGTGTGGCCTCCCCCAACTCCAAACAAAAAAGAAAAGGAATTTGAATTATTCCTTTAACACAATTCTGTGAAATCAGAAAAAAAAAACAACTTGGACTAAGAGGCAATTTGAAATAATAGATTTCAAGGTTCAAAATATTATTTGCATGATAACTATGAAGCGCTGCTGCAGCTTTTTTCATGGGTGTGCCTGTAAAATTGGAGCGAATGAAAAATCAGTAAGGGGAGAGGAGAATTGTTCCTTCAGCAGACTGCAGTAAAGGCAGGACCCCGTATAAAAAACCCAGGAAACTTTACCTGTTGCCTTTTAAGATAAAAAGTAGTTAAGTGAATAGGTTTCTGTCAAGTCAGAAGTTACAATAAACAGTACTACCTAACCTAAATTATTTGTGGCAATAAAATGATCTTGGAGTAACATGTTAAAAGTCTTGTGGATAATACTGAACGTCACTGTATATCTTTGAAGATCTCTGAGGATACAGTGCACCTCAGCTATTAATCATTGATCAGATTTTGTCTAAAAGAGACCTGATATGGCATCAGACATATTTGCAAAAAGTCAAAGACGTGTCATCACCAGCAGCTCTCAATTGTAATGCTGCATTTCAAGTATCCGGTTATGGATTGCTGTCAGGAACTTCAGAAAGAAACGTAGCCAGTATATGCAACTTCTCAGCACATTTGCTGAGGGGAAGGCTCTCTGTTTTGGTTTATGCACAGGCCTGGGAGCCAGGAGGTCTGGATCTATTCATGGCCACATGTGACCTTGAACAAGTCAGATTAACCTCTCCAGGCTTTTACACCTCCAGTGTTATATCTATGCTTAGATAAAAGATTTGTGAAGTGTTACTACTGTAGTCACTACACTTCTTTTCTGAGGGCATCTTTGCTTTTGAAGTAATGGGAATGCTAAGAGGACAAGCAGGAGAAAGTTTGGGGCTTTTTTCTGCATGGAGTCCGTATTACTAACCTCTCCAAGTTCACATGTGCTCAACTTCATTGTTGTATATGTCTTTCCTCCAAGGAATAAGTGTCACCCTGAATGCAGATGGATCAGGACCCCCTTCTCTCCACATCACCCCAAAGCTTAGGGTCTGTGAGGAAATAACCAGTCTTTCCATTTTATGGGGCATCTTTTTGGTTCTCCATCCAGACCCCAGTCAGCCAGAACACATCACATAAAGGCTCCTGATTGAGTCTGATGTGTCCCCAGGGCATCTCTGTGCAGGAGAGGGATGTGGAGGGGGTGCTTGTAGCCTGTTTCTGATCTCAACAGGTTACCCAACCAATACTGCTCATGGGGCTGTGTGGTTTTTTATTGGGCATTCCTCACAGACTGGCTGCTCTGAGGCAGACATTGCACGTTCTCACATCCACTTGTAGGTCCCCCATGCAGACAACTAGGCATGCCTAGACTCCTAAGGGACCTTACTGCAAAGCCCCAGGTCTCAGCAACCTGAGTGGCCCCAGCCAGCTTTGGTGGGGGCTTAACTGTTTTCCCCATGCAGGGGAACAGACAGCAAATAAGCTGGGCCTGCCAGCCTGGTCTAAACCAACGTTGTTTCTATTAGTTTTTACTTGACCTAATGAAAGTGTAGCCTTGACTCAGCAGTTGCAAGGGCTGTGACCATGTGATAGCTGAGCAGTGCATGTCAAGGACATAGTACTGTGAACCCCTTGCATGATCTTCAGCAGCATGTAGGGCTGTAAATTTTCCTGCTGAAAAAGAAATGCTGAGATAAAGCAGTAATAAAATATCCTCTCTCATCGTTGTGAACACTAGAGGGCAACATCTAGTAATATAGTCACCTACATCTCAATATTAGCACTTGCAGCTTCAAGATTTTAATAGGGATTGACATTTTTAGGTGCTTACTTGAATTGTTAGCAATCCATCCATTGCTAGTTGTACAAATCTCTGGTGTTAGCAACAAAGGACACTCACTCTTGGTTCTATCTGGTAAAATACATGACTAAGTAACACTATTGTGCCAAAAGAAGGGATCACATTTTTGTTTGTTGTTTTCACCATACAACTGTTTCTGGCCCCATCCCCTCAAGCGCTATGCTTCCAGATTAGCAGTGGAGGAGAATTTGCAGAGAGGTGACTGCACCTTTCCCTTCTGGCCACAGAGCACGTGGAAGCTTTTATTTTGCTTTGTCTCTAGCCATGAACTGGATAGTATTAGCAATGTAGAAAGCAAAAAAAAAAACCTCAGAGCCCCATGTCAGGAAAACTGGATCACTGAAGCCACTGGAAGATGACAGTGTTCTTTGTGCAGCTCTGGGGGTGGCTTTTGTGCAGGAGGTGGTGGGTGGTTTCGATTTCCTGCTGCCCCATAACGATGAGAAAATAATAGTTAGAACATGAAAATTAAGAGCTGTTTTCTTTACTGAGATAGGGAGCTGTGAAATACTGTCAATATTAATATCAGAAGGGGTAGAGCAATGTTTTTACTAGGCTGTTCTTCTAGAGTTTTTCTTTCCTGCAGCAGTTCTGACAGAACAGCAGCAGGAGGGAGGAAGAAAAAAAAAGGAATTAACCTGAATTTTTACTGCAGGGTTTTCATCACAGAACAAGAGTGGGAGGCAAAAATAATAGGAGCACACTGCCATCAGGTAGAAAATTAATAATGTAGAAAACTGCATAAGATCTCACAAATTTGATGTCACATGCTTTATAATGGGGTTTAGCTCTCCCTAGCACTTGTAATTTGTAAAGAACAGCTAAGAGCCCCTAATGCCTGAGATCATTGTGAACTCTGTTTTTGCAACTTGAGGCAAGTCCTGGAACTGCACTGAGTTGTGAATTTTGAGTGCATTTAGTTTATGGGTGCATGACACAGCTGGAATATTGAGATACAGAAAAGAAAGATCTCAGAAATACTGTCTGGTTGTCTTGCCATCAGCCTCTGATATATTTTGCCCCCACCTCATTGTCACATCAGACTGATCTTAGCTGGAATCCTCAGTTGTTATTATAAACCAAAGGCTAAATCCTGCCCCCTGCAGTCATGCCTGATACTGTCTCTGCTTTAGGTGATTTAAATCTTTGGCAGTTCACTATTCTGTGACCGTTGGGTTCGTGGACTTCTTTGAATTTAAAAACCAATCTCAATCTCTCTTTCTTTTGCAAGCATTGACAAACTCAGCCTTTGTCTCTACTAAAGAAGGTTTTGCAGATGTGGCTGCACTGGCAGAGTTCAGCCCTCCTAAATTTACTTCTTACTGGGATGGGTTTTTTACCTGCACGACTTAATCCAGAAACAAAGTAAGGTAGGTCAGCAAAAAGGTTTCCTGCCAATATGACAGATATACGGGGTAGTTTTCTGGTAAAGTTGCATGCTTCATGGACAAGACATTTTTTCACAGCCCTGGCTGGTGCAATCATTCTAGTGAAGCCTCTGGCAAGTAGGTAGGAGTCCCATGGGTGCCAGGGGAATACTGAGTAGTAGCAGCCTCTCCACTTCACTGGGGCGTTAAGAGGAGAGGCAGGCAGTTCCTCCTGTTCATTTGGGAAGGCAAGGGAAGGATCAATCTCCGCATTTTCCTGATACCACAGTCTCTGCTAGGAGAAAGAGGGGACATGGCCATGCATAAAATGAAGGTGTGATATTAGCTCCTTTTTGTTAGCTTGCTCCAACTAGCTGTGAGAACATGGATTTTAGCACATAGTAGCCACCAACCTGCGTATCAGGATCCCCAGAGGCTCCTACTCATGCAGAAGCACCCACCGCTCTGAGGTGCCAGCAAGCGCTCAGCACCCTGCCCAGAGGGAAAACAGCCTTTGCTCTTGCCTGTGCAATGCTGAAATTTGGAACTTCTGAGTCTGCATGTTTTACAGATTTGAGAGCTCATGCTGTTTCCCTGGATAGCTGATTTTTTCCTTACGTTACCTTGCATTTCACTGTAGCCAGGCACATTTGTTCTAGTTTGCTTTTTTTGTTTCTCACATAGTGGGCTGAATGGTCATAAGCTCCTTTGCACCTGCCTTGCCATCAAAGTCTCCTAGATATTTACCTACCCTCAAATGATAGTAGAAGTGTTTTGTTTCATCCTTAGGTTGTTAATAAGTTTCAAGCTGAAGCCTCTTCTCAGATGGCATTGCAAATGTTACTTCAATTAATGCTAATGCATTAGTGGCACTTCCAGTGGGGCGAGTTTGCTTGCCAGAGAAAAAAAATGCTATTTACAATAAAGACACTTAATGGATGTTGGCATATGTGGCTTCCTATCTGCATGGCTGCCGGTGAAAGCCGAGGTGAGCAGCAAAGGTTTCTTCCTACCTTTGACTCTCTCACTATTTGGCGGAGGGGAGCAGGCAGCCTAGCTCTCAGAAATGCTAAACCAACTACCCTTTGTATTGCACAGAAGCAAGGCAATGAGGCTTTCAGCTGGCATGTGCACTTGATGCCCATTTTTTAGCTGCTTGAACACATGCAGAAAAAAGCCAGGGTAACAGAAATTAGTTATGGATGAAATGTCCTGGAGAGCATTTCCTGAAAACAATCTCAAGGTATTTTCCTTGAGCTGTCTGAATAACTTCAATCCCTCCTCTCTGTGGTACTTTCATGAAATCATGTTACACAGTCTGGATTTGCTGCTCTGCATTATGTATTACTGATTTAATTCCTACCACAAAAGAGGTGCCAAGGCATTTCCAAAGATGCACAGATACTGACGTGAACCTAGACAGGAAAACGGAGGTGACAAACCTAAATTCAGCAATATGACCACCAACAGATTTACAAATAAACTATGATACGGTAAATTTTGTCCAGGCATGCATGATATTCTGAGAACTTCCAGTGTGTGAAGTTTATTCCAGTCGCTATCTCACATTCATTTTCCTCTAAAAAAATTAGACCGGGAATAGGATGTATATACACTAATATTCAGAGAGTGTTTCTCTCCATGGATCATTGTTAAAGACTAAAAAACTGGAAGTCATATATGCTGAAGTAAAACATTATAGCAGTGGGCCATATGGAAACAGTTGTGAGTTTTTAGGAACAACTGATAGGATACAAATGTCTTTTTTTGTCTGTTCCTCTAGTAAACACAGAAAGAATCCAGCTTCAGACCATACACTTGCTTTGTGTTAGCAATAAACAGCCATTTGTTAACAATGATCTGTTTTGATAACTCTGTTCTTTGACATTTCAGAGTTTCTTTCTTTGAAACTTTTCCTCTGTGCTGCCCAAACAGCAGTTAACTCTTCTCATGTCACTTACAGAACAGCTAGAAGCTCATTTCTTCAAGTTCATTTATGCTGCTCCATATCCAGAATATGTAATAATGTCAGTTTTAACATCTGCTACCACAGGGTGCTTCCCAGCACATTCAGCAGTGCCTCTTTATGGCTCAGGTATAAGGAAATGTGGCTCCTCAGACCCTTGTAACCTGGGAAGGATTGGGGGAAGAGAGAGTCAAGAAATTAAGGGACAAAAATGTGGTAGAAGAATGGGGCAGGAGTGAAGAGGAGTCACATTTGTCATAGGCTGAGAGAAAGGGGCAGCAGATATGTAGCACAGACCATGACATGCCATGGGACAGTCCAGAGGAACATTAAGCAGCAGCTCCATTTCCACTGCATGTGGATCAAAAAACAGGGATGAAAGCCAAAAAGAGTGAGCAAAAGAAAGGATACAGGGAACCATAATGCATAGATCTGCCAGTGTGACACAGTGTGTTAGGGACAGCCTTGTAGGTGGTTCCTTGTCTATTTCTTGACTCAGTCTAATTACTGTAAGGTAAAGCCTGCAAGGCTGACTTTTACTGAAGGCAACCGCTGATGGTAGAAGATTGTTCAGGATTTTACAGCCTCCGGTTTAACTACTTGCTTAGTAGTATTATAGAGAAAATGTAGAGATAACATCGAAGAACTTTTTAACACCTTTCCCATACTTACAAGGTGACTGAAGATGGCAAGGTCACCCAAGCACTCTGTGTTTTCATGCCGAACGTCATACCACTGTGTAACTTTTAACAGTGCTATGCACTTTTGTGAACACTCACCTGATTTTGTTTCATGAAATGGTTAAGGAATAAGAGAATTTATATTTATTTCTGGTTGAAGGGTGAAATCATGAACAGAACAACATTTGCTTCCTCTGTTTAAATTTCAGTTGCTTTGTTTGAAACTGAAGCTCAAGGCAGAAGGCTTGGAGGCTTACCTTTGGTTGGTTATTTTAAGTATTTTGTGGGCTGCTGCAGAGTAGGAGGGTATCATTGGCAAATAAGCTTTGTATTTTTGACAAGGAATCTTTTGACATCTCAGTAACTTGGATCCTGATGCAGCAGACAGGCTCATGTGTGTAGCAGCATTTCTTGTGTGTGAGCTTCTTTATCTGGAAAAGGAACTCCTTCCTTTCGTAGTAAGGCAACTTCTGCATCATCCTTGCAGGATGAGAGAGACAGACCTACTGATTCAGATCTGTACATGCTAATGTCATAAAGCACATCCAAGAAACATACCATTAATTCTGTCTGAGGATTTGTTGGCAATCTTTAAAAATCCATGTCAGTGTAGGTTAATTGTTTAAGGACATTTTAAAATATGAGCAGGACTGGCACTGCTGGGCAAAGCTTTAACTTAGGATAACTGATTTCTAGGGTTTCCATGAACTTGAACATGTCAGGACAAATTATTCACTTTCTCAGTGAAAGTTTCCAGTTCTCCCTCCTCTCCAAAATACAAAAAGCCTAAAAGGGAGCCAGCTTCTTTTAGTCTGTCCATATATCTTCCCCACGAGGTTTGCAGACATTTAATCTCAAAACACATAAACTCTGTACTAAGTTCATATTCCATAAGTTTACAAGAAAAATATGTTGTTGTTTTCTTTTTGAACTATAAAGTCACTGGGGGTCTTATGCAGGAAAGATTTTAACACAATTACCTGTAATACAGTTACACATACTAAAGATTTTTTTTTCCCACTTGCATGGAAAGGGTTCTTGACAATGTGCAAGGCAGAAGAAAGACAATCTCAAATGGCTGCCCTTAAAGCTGTGCCAGCTCTATAAGGCTAAGACAAGTAGAACCTTAGATTGACGTTTTCACCTGAAATTAACAAAGAATAGGGCAGGAATGTTTATTTTAATAATAACTTTGCTATGACTCAGTAGCACTGAATAAGGAAAGTTAGAGATGCACTTGAATTCTGGACTCTGCCGTGTACCATGGCCTGGTGATAGGGAACGAAATGAAGAACACTTATTCAACATGGAGGGTTTGAGATATTTGCGCCCAAGTGCCACTGAAAATAAAAGTCAAGTGCACTTATTGCTAAAAGCAGCACTTGGTTTATGAACATACACATTTTTGGGGGTGACTGTAGAATTAAGTGAATGATGACAGAAAAGGATACCACAGTGTATTCAAAATATCACAAATAGAACCCAGGTCACTATTTGATAGCTTTTATCCTACAGACTTCAGAGCCCAGTTGAAGTACCTTCTTCTTGAAATCTTTCTGATATTCTTAGGCCTTGAAAAGTATGAGTCAGAATATATTTTTTGCTGGCAGTTTTGGGGTTTTATTCCTATCCCATGTATTTGTTTCACATTATTTATTTTTCCTACCTTATAAAAGCTGTCAAACTTATGAATGGGGCTGCTAAAATTACTTTTGCTTCATATTACTCCTAAAAATACCTTATTTTAAAAAATATGAAGATAGATGACTAGTCCTTAGTTTAAGGAATGGAAGGCGGGGCTGCACATTCAATATTGCTCTTTTTAGACCATTTCCTCACATAGTTTTCTTAGTGTGAATGTTATCAGCTCTATGGCTCACTCAAGCCTGGATTGTTTATATCTGTAAGAGAAAGTTTCCCAGAACCATACTGCAGGTGTGCACCTACTTTTGCTCTTGTTCACAAGATCTTTAGGAGAAGCTCCTGATGATGTCCAAGAGACAATCAAGAGGAAGAGGTGGGGAGGAGAAGGGAAATTTGTTATTCCTGTCTGAGGTGCTCACTAGGTGTAACCCTTTTGGTTCATTGAATGAAATCCTTTCCCCCAAGACTAAAGCATTTCATCTTGACTTCAGTGCAGACAGAAATTTCACCCAAAAGTTTTTTCCACTGGTGCTAATTACCTAGTGGATCATACTCACTGCATGAAAAGATTGTCTTGGGAGACAGTAAAGAGGTAATTTCCACTGCTAACAGCTCTTCAGAACAACTAAAACTCAAATCCCACTTTACAGTGTTTGTAGTATGATCTTTTGATCTGTTTTTAATACTGTCAGCAACAGAAGTGTTTCTGCCCTTTGCTGCCATGTAGCCTACTTGCAAACTAATTGACGTACCCTGTAACAACTTGGAATAACAAAAATCTGCTTTCTGTCTACTTTTGTAAGGGGAGATTGCTCATTTGTCTTCCGGCCTTACAAGTTTGTCTCCTTTTCTAGGTTTCTGATATATACATACCTTTCCATGCAAAGGCATTTTTGTTAACCTGAGGGTCACCCATGGTGGTAAATGATCTCTTCCTTGCATACTTTTGCCTGTGAGGGAATAGATATTACATGTGGCAGGGTTGATTTCTTCCTAACTCTTGGCAATAAGCACCCCCAGGGCCTGTGAGTCCCTTCATAGGCTGCAGACATGGGGGATTTCTGCACAACCCTCTTGGTTGATTTCTGACTACTCAGGAAGTAGGAAAACCAAGGGGCATTACGTTTTCCCAAATCTGTTTCAAATATTAGCCAAAAATACAAGTCACAAGTTTATTCTAGTGAAGAGTGGTGTTCTGGATAATGGAAAACAAAACCAAAAAGATAAGCAGAAAACAGCACCTTGCAGCGTCAGAGCATCCCACCTGCATGGCTGACAGGGCTCTGAGTGTGAACTTGGCAGTGACAGCTATGGCATCCTTTTGACAGCAATCCTTTGCCCATGGACTTGGTCTCCAAAACTACCCAGCAGAACAGGCAACTTAGTTTGCCACTCTGATTTGCTTTGGGAGCTCTCCTACAGTTTGTATCTACCCTGTTCCTCTTCTAGGATGAATTCTTCTCTTCCGATCTGTCATTTCAGTCCTGCTGCTCATCAGCAGGTAAATTCTGTGCTTATTAGCAAATGGCTGTGGTAAGGCAGCCTTGTACCCTCTTCTCTTGCACCAAGCTCTGAAATTAAAAAACGCAAATGTAGCAAGTGGGGACCTTTCTTTTTCCCCACTGTGTTTCTTAATTAGCACATTCATTCAAGTTTGAATGGTTACTACCTTTTGTGAAAAATACCTGTATTAGTTACTGATAGTAACTACATTTCTCAGACTGTATCCTATTTATAAATCACATATCTGAAGTATCCAGTCTGCATATCCTAACAAACTCTCAGTTTTCTGTTTGTTTTGGGTTATTCAAAGACAGCGCACACAACATACAGTAATACAGACACTCTTACCAGTACTGTTTCTGTGCACCATCCTTCCCCCACTTTCAGTCAGAGATTTGCTCCCATCATGGCACTGTAGCCCTTTCTATGCTGACTCTCTGCTTATGTAGCTCCATGCTAACAGCCACGCTTGACTGCAGCAAATGCCAAATACGCCTAGTAATACTGCAAGCAGAATGTGGTGTCTCAGCTCTAAAAGGCATGACTAAGAAAGCCAAATCAGAACAATCTCAGTGTGATTGTAACAACCAGCCAAAATGGCTAAGAGAGGAGGAAAAGCCCTATTGTGCTTTATGTGAAAGTCTAATGCATTTTGGTGACTTAAAGTCCAATTCTAGTGCTTTGACAAACATGTTTTATAAAAGGCAGAGCAGCCATTTCTATTGCCTTTACAGTAAGGATCAAACCAAATAGAAGAATTTGAGATAAGCCGTATTTTAAGTGCAAAATAAGTCACTATACCATACATCATTGGTTCTAATAATAATCTTCCCGTATTTGTTCATCACAAGGAAGCAAATAAAACTAGATGTTATATCACTAGAATTACTTCAATAATTTTTTCAGGATTTTTTCTCTCTTGCCTTCTAGTTGTGCAAAATGACTGAGTTTTCTCTAAGTAGTGTGTCTGTGAAGACTTTTTTACAATACATTTTAAGATGTCATATATACAGCTTATAAACATGATGTTCTGAATACCTACACATTTTTCGTATAGTTCTCATATCATTATTTTATCTGAAGATGAGATGTCAGTTAGGTGTTCACAAGTGAGACAAGCCTGACCCTTTTAGTTCCTTGCTCTGGTTCTTTCAACCTCCACTGAACACTTTCTGCTCTTTCCAGCACTCCGGACATTCCAATTCACTGCTGAAAAAATAGTTACTTTATCAAATGCTTCCTGCTCTGGGACATTTTGTCTTCTGATACAATTCCACAGACTTCAGTAGGAAATGATCAGCTGAGCATTTGGTGAGTTATCCAAAGTCACTTAACCAGGAGTGGTATTTCCACAGGTATCAGCAGTAGCCTTTCTTCTGGCTACTGTGGAATTTGGATCTCACCCTTAAGACCAGACTGCAGATACCTTACTCCTGAAGGTGAACAGACATAGTTCACACAGTAGGCTTGTACAGATATATTCAGAAAAGTCAGGACATCTTCTCATGCAAGTAACAAACTTGAGCTTCCAAAGGGAAGAATGGAGCCCTTCTAATCCACTGAAATTCTTTGAACTTATCCACAGAGGCAAAAATTCTGCCTAAAATCGCTGTCAAGTGCTGTAGGAGTCTTGAGGTCTTCACTGGGGATGGCTGAGCAAGACCTTTTGCTTACAGAGCTCTCAGGTGCCTGAGCACACACATCTCTTCTCACTTCTTGAATGTCTGCTAGAGGCTTGCACCTGTGTTGAGTACCCGTGCTTGGTCTGGGGAGCTGGAGGATGCCTGTGCTCTGTCGCAAATGGGTTTTCTAAAGACAGTGTAAGGTGCCCATGTGCATTTTTTGTAATTTATTTCCATGCAATTTCCCACATATAACAGTTCATCCACAGCAGTGCACACTTTACTCACCTGTTTGGAAGTTGTTTGGAAGTCCAAGCTGTGTCTTAGTTTGAAGGCATCCAGAGTCTGACTGTGGTACTGCTTTAATTGAACTTTTGGCTTCTGAGAAAGTAATGTATCTGTCTCATGAGATTTAAAGGGTGGGCAGGCATGAAATGAATGAAAACAAATGTTGTCTAACAAAGCAGTAGGCTACATTCTTGATCATAAACCTGAAAACATAGTTATAAATAAGAATGGTAAAAAAGGAAGACATGAGATAAACCCAAAGATATATGTGAAATGTTCTCACTGTCTTCTGAACTTTTTCTGAGACATCCCTTGGCTGTTATAGCCAAGGGCTAATCAACAGATCCAGGATGGTGCATTGTAGACTATAATAAATTGTGGGCTCTCCACACACAACCTCTGTGTTAGAGTTTCTCTAATATTTAAAAGTTGTCAGGATGACAATGTGTATAAACGACATGTCAAAGCAATTCTAAGACTTTCCTATTAGTCCACTTAGGGAAATGTGTTTTATTTGCAGCCTGGGTTACTGCAGATGTGCCTGAGACATTATAATGTGTATAATGAATGTGCCTGTAATGTTGTTTAAGCCTGTCTAGCTTGGGCTGTCCAAAGCCTCTCTTCATAAGAGAGGTGACTTTTTACAAAAGCCCTATCTTCTTGCTAATTACATTGCAGTCTCTTTCTGTCCCAGACAGAATGATTTGTAATGTGAACATTTCCTCCTTTTTGTAGGAAAATGCAATTTGCATATTATGAAAGGCAATACCTGCACAGCATTGTGGTCTTACAAATACACTTAAAAGAAAGACACATAGCCAGCTCTCCCTCTCCATTAACATGAAAAACATTAAAATATGACTTAGTATTTTGACTTCCTCCTTTTCTTTCTCTGCCTTTTCTCAGAGTTACTGGCAGGACTAACCACATTAAGTTAGACCACTAAATTTAAAGAAACGCTCTTCTCACAATTCCCTATAACTATAAATCCATAATTTATTACATCAGATTTAATTGTTGTGGCCGGTTTTGGACAACCTTTCATTGACCAGCTTCAGCAGGAAGAGGAGAAACATGAGGTGGGGAAAAGACCAGAGTCATTGAGAAGTTCCAGAATGAAGAAAGGATGGAAACACAGAGTTGTTTCATTTAGAGAAATATTAAATAGGAGAAAACAAGGTGAGTGAAGGCAAAATAAAAGATGGTTTGAATTTGAAAATTAATGATTGAGTTTTCTCATAAAACGAGAAAAAAGGGAAATGTTCTTGATTACTTACCAAGTAAAACAGATAGGCAGCAGCAGAGAAACTGAGAGTAGTTTTTTTCACATGGGGCAAAACTAACCTGAAGGTCTCCTGCAATGAAACATGTACTGAGACCGTAAGTTCAGGAGAACTCAGGAGAGGATGGTACTTTTTGGGTGGAGTTACACTGTACTCCCAACAATGTCAGTTGTGTGCCCTAGCGTTAAATCAAATAGATGACATGGAAGGAGGGAGGCTAATCAGCATCAGTAAAGCACTGATGTACATTCTTAGCTTTAAATATCTGCTTAAACCCACTCAGCAAATCACTTTGTAAGCAGATACAGAGCTCTGAAGATATGCTCAAGTCAGTTGAATTTGAAGCTTCATTATTTGGTGTTTTGATTATGTGCCTGGGCACTTTTCCATAGTATGAGACCTGGAATTGAAACATACTGAGGGGTAACGTCAGCAGCAAGCATACTATCCATGAAATCATAAACCATACAATACAGCAGAAAAGCCCATAATGCATATATATCAAAAGATCTAACATTTGAAAGCAGTCCTCCCATCGCCATTGCCCTGGCTTCAGCTGATGGAACATCCAGCTTTCTAATATATCTGGCTATCATCAGGAATCAGGGAACGTTGCTGACATAGGAGATAAAAGTGGATGACTTATAATATGTTAATTTATGTGATTATAATATAAATGATTTTGTACTATGCGTACCTTCTTTTATTCGTGTGAATCTGAGGCATAGTTCAAGTTGTTCTTGGGATCCATGGCAAATCCCTAAGGCACCTTCACACTGAAATATATGCTGAGGAGGGAAAGTCTGAAAAGCAAAATGAAAACACAATAAAATAGGCCCTTGGTGGAGATTAATAATAAACCATCCTGACACAGTCTTATGTCCTATGTATTATCCACCGTTGTTTTGCCTTTCACATCCAGGTGTATTTTGATGGCTTCTTCTTATTCAACTTCTCTCTTAGGCTTTGAATTGTCATAATCTTTCTTAGTGCTGAACAGCAAAAAATGTTCCTGCAAGCCTGGAGGATCTTTTCTGTTCCCTTTCATCCATCTGCATTATCTGCAGCAGAAGTAGCAGTGATTCTAATTACGGCATTTTTGTAGTCATTAACATTTTATAATTTATTTTATTCTTTGAGATGGCCCTATTCCAGCAGCAGATAGTCTCATGTTCCCCTCTATTACTGGCAAATTGTTAAGTATTTGGCATTCTACACCCAGTGGAGTTGCAAAGCACCTCCCTTCCCCCATTTGGTACATTCATGGGTACCACTTTTCTGTTAATCTCTTTCTAATGTAGTTTGTTTATGCTTGTGTGCAGTATGCAAGCAGGCAAGAGAATATCGGAATGTTAGTAGCTAAGTGACAAGAGAAGCAGTAATGATTTTGTTTGTTCTTCAGTGCCTTTCACCCCAAAGTTTTCCAAATATTAAAAAAACCAACAGGAAACCAAAATTCTCAGCACTGATCAGACAGTCATTGACAGCCATTTTGGGTAGAAATTTTGTCATACCAGTGGTATTGTACTTCTTTTGGGTTAGAAATAAAAAAGAAAACCTAATTTCTCCAGGCAAAATGCAGAAAAAACACAGGAGATGAAAACACTATCCTAAACCTCATGCTGAATTGGGTAAACAGAAAGAAAGGCAGATAGGAAAGGCAGAACAGCATGACCCTGGTTGTTGCCAGCAAATAGTGACATCACACTAACATTTACAGCAAGATCTTTGGTGACTTTGAGTGACTTCCCCTGAAGCAGTGAAAACAATTTTGAAACAGCAAACTATCTGGAAGTGAGACCAGGCTGGCTGAACTTGTTATGCAGCTCTGCGGTTGTTCTGCTGGTCCAATAGCACATGATGTCTCTTCAGTTAAAGGCTTTTTCTGTCCAAGGTAAAAATAAATCAAAGCAAACAAACAAAAAACCCAACCAACCAAACAAAAACCCCACCAATGAATAGTAGAAGGGATAAAAATTGCTGTGAAATAAAATATACAGGGTCTTTTCACTTTGTGTGCAGTGACCCAGGAAGAGAGTGATAGGTGGAAATCTTATGTCCACGCCACAGGGAAAGGTTTTTTTCAATGAGTGCAAGCTGCTGAACACTAGCTGTGGTGGTATTCAATAGTTAGAGCATGTGATGAACAGAACACACTACTGTTTAAGGGTGAATTGTTTAAGATTCTCCCTGATTAGCAATAAAATATGACAAAGTTATGCTTGATCAGATATAGAGGAGATAAGGATGTGGTGAGATAAAACATATAGCTTGGCTCAATGCTAATGTATTTACAATGATCAGATAGAATGTCATTATCTAGGTGCTGTCTTCACTGAGAAGTAATATCTGTTGGAGCGATTGTATGATCCTCTACAAGATAAAGAAGGCTGCTTTTTGAGCAAAAGGACTTAAACCAATCCTGCTGCTTAGGGATTTAGACAGCTACCAATGAGACATTAATTGGCAGTTAAACTGGGTGAAGCTTAATGTAGGTGGTATAGATTGGCTAAAGTGCCAACAGTTTATTTTCTTGTCTTTATGTATATTATGCACTTCCAGAGGAGGGAGAGCAGGGTCAGAACTCTTTAAAATATATAGCCTTAACTTAGATGAATCAGTGAGTATTATTATTATTCCTGTTTTCATACACTGAAACATAGAAATTAAGGATCACATTTCATCTGAATGTGTCCCGCTAAAAGGTAGAGCTGTAGTTTGGGGGATTTCATCATTCTGTGATGATTCTATGATTTCTCTGTAGTCCTTCTGCAGGTAATGGAAAGAGATTGGCCTAAGAGATCCACATTGGGATCCTGTCCAGACAGAAAAACATTCTTATTTTTTAAACTAATTTTCTAGTAAATATTTGCACTCCTAAAATAATGCAATGGGTGCAGGATATCTGTGAATATCTGTTTGGATGCTTTTCTGAGCTCTGTTGCATTTATCTCAGCAAAGCCAACTTGAACTCCCAACATTTGCATTGTTAGTATTTCATGTCCTCCCTTTCTCTAGCCTTAATTGCACCAATAAGTTCTGTACGCTTCTGCCTGTCTTCTGCCTTTGGATTGTTATCTTCAGCTGATGCCCTGTTTGGTTTGTCAGACACAAAAGTATCATTCAAAAAAATGTCTCCCACAGATACGCCTTCTATGACCTTATTTTACACAGTGATTGTATAAGTAGCTCTTGAATGCTGGGATGACAAAAACTATTCTGAGTTCCTGGTTAACAAAACCAAGCAGTTCCTCCTGTCTTGCTGGCAAGAACTTATCTCAAGTTTAGTCATGCAGTGGTCTTAGCTCCTTGTAGAATTAAAGCTGTGTTTTGATTCTTTTATCTATCTCAAGCAAGCCTTCTGGGCATAGTTCTGCTTCTCTACTCTCAACCTCCTTTGTTCATCCAAACAATCTGGAAAAAAGCACAAGATAAGGTTTTTTATGGGAAAAAGAAGCCAAGAAAAAGCTTGTCAATTGTCATATATAATCTTGTGCCTGAGGAGTATATATATTTTTTCAATTAAGATTTCTAAAGTTCATTTAAATGCACTACCTATGCACTATACAGTGATTAAAGGCTCCAGCAAGTAGGGCCTGAGAGGCCTTATAACCTTCCAGTCTCTGACAAATGCATTTGCTTACTGATTTTCCCGTACTTTATTTATGCATTTGTTGTTGTTTTAATTGTCTCTAGAAAGTCAATCCTGGAGAAATGCTGTTAGTGAGGGAAAGACTGAGCAAACAGCAAGTCTTATGTTTACTTCTGATGAAGTGTCGGCTTATTCCTAGAGATGTCTGAAAGAGCCAGGGAGCCTGGACTCAGTCTAAAGCTTTGCTTTTTACGTCTCCATGAGCAATACTCTGTTTTACATTTTGCCCTGGAAATGCTGATATCCAAGCCAGGTTTAAATTGACACTGAAGAGTTATTTCTTTTCAGTGAGTTACTACGGGAAACACCTATAAGTTATTTGCAAGGTGTTTTATACACAGCTAATTGGAAAAAAATTGCTTGGCATTTGTGCTATTTATTTCCATTAGGTGGTATGGGACCTAGATTTACATTTCGAAGCTTCGAGGAACTGTATATTGCATTGCTGAAGGCTTTAGACTGTTCTATGAAAGAAAAGCACTTGATGAAATATATGCTGCTGCCTGAATTATTACACGTATCTGAATAACAAGGCCCCAGCCACATTCACCTCCTGCCTGTAACTGCAATAAAAGGTACTTGTAATTGTAATTACTTAGAGCAAAATTCAAGTGATTTGTTAATATCAACAGAACCCTAGGACAGAATTATAGTAATGTTTTATATACACTTGGGGGCATGCTGATGGAAATAATGTGCAGGATATCAGTCTGCTTTCCTGCTGCTTCACAGCTCGGTGGAAATTTAACCTGAGATCCAGACCTGCACCTGCTGGGAGTGAGAAGGGGAAGAGGAGCACAGACACCTTAGCAGGAAAGTTTCATTGTTCCAGATCTCAGGAGGATAATTCTGCCTTCAGTGCAGAAGCTGGAGCCTGCCTAATGGAGGTTCAATACAGTCGAGAGGGAGAGGGATAGGCCATCTCTTGCTCTCAGGTCTCTTATCCCACCATCATCCAGGCATCTGTCCAGTTCCTAGCAAAGGTCAGAGCATGTCTCATCCTACTGTAAGTGACATCAGAAGCTGATGTTCCCTCAGGGTTATGAGATCATAGGGTACCAGGCAAGGGAGCCTCAGATAGAGTGCCAGTCTTCTCCTCACTACTCCTACTTCATATCCATGTGCCATCTAGAGACCACTCCTGTGACCGTATCTGACAGGTTTGCTTTGCATGACAGGAGGGATACAAATCAGCTGGATTCTACAAAGAGTTTGTCTTGATGGTCCTGGTGGAAGAATCAAAGTGCAGCTAAAGAACAAGTTGGAAGTCTTTTTGAACAAGGATACATGTTAAACCCAAGCAACACATTACAAGACAAGGAGCGTCCTTGTAATAGGAATCTGTGCTTTTAGTAGCCTACTTCCAACTCCATCTGAAAGGAACAGGTTCTGCTGAATTCCCACACTTTATCCAAAGCACATATGGACTTCACTCACAATAGGCAGGTGCTTCAGTTTTTCTGAATTAACCCAATATTCTTCTTACTTCCGATTCCAAGTGTGTTTTGTATTTGTGTTCTGTTTTTGTGCTTGCCTGAATTGTTGCCCATCTTCCTTTGGCTTATCCTGTTTGGTGGTCTTCTCTTTCCGTCTCTACTTTGGATATTTCTGCCTAATGTGTTGCCCTCTTTTAACTTTCCTACGGATTCACAGCTTACCATGACCCTCCCCCTTTTACTCTAGAAGCTTGCATTTTTAATTTGTCTGCTTCTTAAATTTAGTTTCCTTTTTAGTTGTTTTATTATTACTGTTTTATCAGCAATGAGAGTTCCAGTGTGTAGTGTGTTGAGTGCAATGGCAAAGTTCCCATTAGTTCAAAAGAAAATCGACTGAGTCATGGGAATGTAAAACCATGTGCGTAATCTTATTACAAATATCCCCAGTACTGTTAATTAATGATCCAGATTCATTCCCCAAAAGCATTAACCAAATCGAGTCTAGAAGTTGAGGGATTAATGATAAGCAGCAGAAGGTCTTACAAAGGGCTGTCTTATTACTGTGTAAAATACAGGGCTTATAGCATAGAATGACACATCTTCGATGCTCACAGCCATTGTCATGTAAGCATGAAACTCAGAGTTCCTACTCCAGCATTTTAAAAAGTAATCATGTCTATTTTAACAAAATCTGTACAAGTTTAGCAATTACTGGCTAGCAAGAGACACCCATTATGCCTGCTTTCTCCTTTTACTGCAAGAGAAAAACAGATAAGATCCACCAATGGACATTCACATCCCAAGGGAGACTGGAGAAATCTTTGCTTTTGCAATAATATGTAAATTGAAAACTCCTAAAAGTTGGCAGGAATCAAGCTGACAAAGGATAAAAGTTCTATATCATACAGAACCTCCACAAACAACGCACATACCTTGGGCCTGAGTGGGTGGGGGGAAAAGAAGGTATCTGCAGTAAATTTGCATGCCATAGTCCCAGATAAATAGAAGCATGATTGTGACCAAGAGAAACCATCATTTTCTCCCTGATCATTTCCTGATCTCCTACACAGACCCTCAGTCTTTGATTCCCTGCTACTGAAATCAAAGGCAATACGTTAGACCATCTCATCAATGTCTGGACAGTATCTTTGAAATTTTTTAGAGCTAAGCTGATATTAACTGAATTTCCAATCTGAAGAAATAAAAAACCCACAAAGATTTAGCTTATTTTAGACTAAATAAGTTAATCAAATAGAGAACATAATGTTACAATCCAATTATTTTGGAAAAAACTTCCAGTTTTCCTCATTCTCATGGCTGTTTTTTGAAGGGTACTACAAACAATGTTATAGTCTAAGTAAAAGACTGAATTCAGAGCAAGATATTTGGAGTACATTATATTCTTTGACACCTGTGCATTCATTGTTATGCATCTCCTGACTGTATCCATGGTCCTTCATATAAAGTACCTCCTCTACAAAGGGACAGAGCAGCCCTCCTAACTTCCCAGCAACAACCTCGAGCTCGTCTCCCATCTTTAACCCTGCTCTCTAAAAAAATCCTCCCATGGCCTTGAAGCAGCCCAAAGGACTTAAACTTTCTTAGTGGTGTTTCCCATGAATGTGAGGCAATATAGCTTTGCTGCAGGTACTCATCTAACATTGTATTGTTCAGCAATGCACTTGTGAGGTTAAAATCAGTCACTCTATAAATATATATAAGATTATGAATCAATTTATACCTATAATATTAAGAGAGGTCCTTCTTGATCTAAAAAAATGCTATCTCACTGTCATTTCAAAAACTCAGATTTAACGTATGACCCAAAGATTTTAATTGTTCTTGCACTAATGACAAACGGCAGTAACAGCAAACACATTCACCTTCTGCACTAGTAATAAATTCATCCTCTTTGTTAAGAAGCAGTGATAAATTATAAATAGTAAGTCTGTTAGACATACTCCATGTGTTTAATAACAAGAATGCTTGGCTGTTCTGGTGGCTTTTCATCATAGGATCCCAAAAGCACATTAGGTAAGTAGCTAAGTTATGTCCCAGGGTACTCTTGACTAACTTGCGGCAGAAACTTACGCCCTGTGTCAAAGTAATGACAGAGCCTGAAATGGAGTGGGAGGATCGCACTGCCGCTGCTCATAGCACACACCAGTGGGTACTTTTAGATTTTGTAATAGGCGTTCCCACCCCAGAGTTCTCTCCCTTTTCCTTTTCCCAGTATCTGAAGGCAGATATTCTTCTAGTTATCAGGTTTATATTGCTGTCTTACATATAATAATAAATTAGCTGGGGCCCAATTGTATTAATATCTCTGTTAATAGTGGTTGAAGGAAAGAAGAGGAGAAGCCCCCAAAGAAGAGGGGGCTCAAGAAGAAGCAATTAGCCTCTCCAAGAGTGGGAGACTACAGTGATTTGGATTGCAGGGTAGGGAGTATATAATTACAAAGCACTTGGTGCTAAACAGTTCATCCTGTATAATGGCTTTTAAATAAAATCTACACTTGAAGGAGGAACTCAGTGTGCCAGACTGAATGGTCTCTCTGAGGGCAATCAGCACAGCTACTTACTTTAAGCATTTCAGTGAGAGGTCTCAGGAGAATTAACCTATTGCTTCCAGGGATCTGACTTGCTGCTTCCCAAAAATTAACCCAGAAGCCTGCTCCACTGGACTTCGCTTGGAGGTCCTGAAAGGAAGCAGGGCAGACTTGGAAAATCGGGGAAGAGGCTGTGCCTGGGGCATTATTTTTCATCCTCATCTTGAATTCATCTGGACCTAACACCAATAGTGTACACAGGCAGAAACTTAAAATCAAAAAAGGCAGGAGAGCTTGAGAGATGCACAGCTTCTGGACAGCTACAACACGTTTACTTTGAACCTGTAAATTGTACGGTCTAAGATACCTACAAAAATCCCAGTACTAGCTATTAAGGGTTATGATGGACATGAACAATAAATAAGAACAGACAGTTGAATGATTTTTTCTGTTTGTCAGTGTACCTTTATAAGTGGATGTGGCATTCAATTAATATTGCAAGTTTTTTAGTATTAGCATTGGGAGAAATTTGACGAAGGAGGACAGGAAAAGAACACAAAGGGAAAACAAAGAACAAAAGAAATACTGATTAAGAAAGTAAGAAGAAAGACGAAGTGCAGAGTATACAGAGGAGAACAGGAAAAATGTTATTAAAGTGGTTAAATTCAGTCTTCCTGGTAAAAGAGAAACACAGGAATAGGTCTGGACCTGCTGGCTCTTACACAGCTTTGGATTTTAGATAGGCAGCAATTTTCTTCCTGGCAAATACCTGGTAAGTTATTTATGTAGGCTAAAACCTCTCCAGTTCACAGGCCACTGGGAGTGCTTACATCCTACCTAATCTTTGGTTCAAGCAGCTCACAGTAAAACTTAAATTTGACAGACATGACTTTCATCCCAAAGCACTGTCCATAAAAAGGGTGACTTAAAAAACAGAGTATATGTTCTTGGAAGTGTCTTTACGGTTATTTTCTGAAAGATCTTTGGATGTCCCTTTTTAATATCATTTTTTTATTCTTTTCCTGCCTGATACTACCTGGGAGGGCAGTGCAGAGTTCTGTAAAAATTCAGGTGTGAACAAGAAAAAAATGTGATTCTGTCTTCAGTTCTCTTGGTCTCTGCATCTGTGGTGGAGGCCAGGAGTGTATGCTTATTTGCTCAGTCAGCTCTGAAAGAACTTTTTGAGGACAAAAGCTTGCCTCACGGATTGAAGTTATTTCTTTTCTTTCTGAGCCAGAGTCTGAACAAGATTTTTAAAATCCTGGTTCTGTGTTTTAGATTTTTAAATTCTGCTTTCAACTTCAGAATTTTTTCACCTGTTTTTTTACAATGCTAGAAGTGTGAGCTACTGCCAAACATGGTGTCCTGGCCTCGGTATCTTTACTAGAGGAGTCAGGTCCTCCTAAGATGGAATGTTACAGCAGTAGAGATTTAACACAGCTTACACACTGTTACTGATGGCAGAAAACATGCCCAACTACATTTAAATACACTTCACATCCAGGGCTTTACAAAGAACTGGCCAGGAGTGGGCTGGTGGTGAAGAATGTAGAGGTGATGCCCCATTATTTTTAATACTCTATGTATCCTAGATAATGAGAGGGTTAAGAAATAGTTGTTACTGAATTGTTGATATTGATGGCACAATGATGTATTTTGTATGATCTGGGGTCATTAAGGTCTCGTAGTTAGACAGCATCCTGTATGCAAATTTGTAAGGAAAAACAATTGCCTAATAAACCCAGGAGGGTCATTAGAAAAACAGCCAGGCTATTAGGATATGAGACACTGCTTTCTCATCTCCAGCCACAACTGCACAGGGAACTGCTCGGTTTGGGAATCGACATTTGAAATGGCTGAAAAGTGACAAGAGACAGAAGGAGGGTTGGTGGAGTTGTCAGGAGCAGCTAGTGAAGAGCAGCTTCTACCAGGCAAAAACTGTTAAGCCTGTTGGAGTTCCCAGGGAAAAACAAACTGCAGGAAGACAAATCTTAAGTGTTTTACCAGTTTATTCCTTTTCAGTTTTTCCTGTGTTCCCTCCACTAATATCAAGAAGTGCTATAAATTTAGGTAGTCTGATTGCTGTATTTCATTATAGGTCACAGCTCCTAAAGGCATACCTTGCAGATGGCCTCACTGAACAATCACAGTCACCAAATGATCAAGTGATGGGTTGTTCCTGAGCCACTTGGTCCTAAAGTGGGCAGTTCCCTTAAACTGCACCTGTAGAAGGGCAGAAGTGTAGAGCCAGTCCACTGAAGGAGCTATGTGGGCATCACGTAATCGTGACGAGCTATGTGAATTTGTGTTGTATTCATAGGCCATTCCCATTTAAACACGTGTTCTCAATCTACTGTCAGTCATAGGAGACCCAGTGGCCTTCAGAAAATGAATGAGCTCTGTCATATTTCTCCTGCATGTCCATTTTTGAGGAAGTATTATGCTGGGCTAATACCAGCACTCATTTTCCCTGTGTTGCCGAACAGTGAAAACTGACTGGCTTTGGGATGCCCTTAACCCCTGGCAGTGTAAGACAGGTTTGAAGCATCTGATTCCCTTGTAAATGTAAGGCTTCATTCATAAAACTTCGCAATCCCATACCTGCCCATGGGCACTGAATTAACTTTTCTTTTGAATTCAAAGTAACATAAAAAGTGGCAAAATGTTTCCCTTCCAAAGCATGGTTAAGACATGGATGTTTTCTGTCAAAATCCTAATGCACAAGTCTGAAAATTAAAGTGATATGGTACAGTGGTGAACCTCTGAGACTTCAGCTAGCTTTTTTTTTCTTACACTGTGTGGAATTCACCACTGTTATTTGAAATGCAGTTGTTCTTTATGCACAAAACCAGGAGAGTTCCTCAGAAAATATTGGAAAGAGTTATCATTTTATGAGATTTGGAACTAAAATTCATCAGTGCTGTCTGCTCCAGTAATGCATGCAGCAGTTATAAACAGAAGGTTAAAAAAAATATGAGAGGAAGATATTTTCAACAGGACTTTGCATCCATGTCTAGGAGCTGTTGGATATATGGATCTTGTTACAATTTGAAGCCTTTATGGACACATGCAGTCTGACTGTTATCTGTAGCACTCTATATATGATAAAATTTGAAGACAAGGCATTCACGTATAGCAGTAATTCTATAGCAGTCTCGGTTTGGTGCAGTCTGGCGAACGCCTCTAGCCAGGCAGGTTTTAATTCTTCCTTTTCCTTTCACTGCCTCGTTCTATGAATCCAAGACATGATACTGAAAGTAAGTGAACCATTTTGGAATAGAGAAGATTGGGAAGTCGTTGTCATTACAGCTAGGCTGATATTGCAGAGAAAGACTGTATGAAAATTTGACCAAAATTTGAATTTGTTCTGAGTGGAGGTTGTGAATGTAGGAGGCGTGCAAACAGAATAGTGGTGGATGGTCACCAGACAGCACATCTAAATGCAGATTTCAGAATGATTGCAGGACAGCAAAAATGACTTCCAAAATAGCTATTATTTGTGTTGGAAATGTGCTTTTGACATCTATGGTTTTTTAGTTGGGAAATAAAAACAGATTAGAAAGTTATCAGATGGTAGCCAAGCAAAACTAACACAGCATTCAAGTAGAACAAGCTCCTTACAAAGAGACTAATATTTATTTGTGGAGAGTATTCACCAAATAACTTCAGAGATTTCCAAAAGCCCGCAGGTGGTTGGATGTCTTATCTGGATACTAAGAATTGTGGAGAATATTCACAAAATAACTTCAAATGAACTAGAGGAAAGGATGATCTGTTCCTCACAAATTGTGGACAGTGTAGGTTTCATGCATGTATTTGACTCCTGGCAGATGAATTCATTCTGGCATGAGATGGAGCCTATTAGGAAATTGGCTACACAAGTAGAAGTCCACACTCCATTTCCTTTAGGCTTACTAAGCACAACAATTATTGCCCTCAGTGGTAAGGCAAGCACTTAAGTTAATAAATGTCCTTTTAATGAGCACACTAAACACAAAAATGTCCGAACAGGCAATATACCAACTGTGCACATTACGGACAGGGTGTTTGTTTCGTGTTGGTTAAACAAACTAGCTAATAGGGTAAAAATTAAAGGTTGCAGCACACATAACTATGAGAATTTAGTTTTTTCCTGAATCTACCTTTCTATGCCAATAAGAGTTTTTTCAGAAAAGCTGTGATGATACATGAGCTTAAAAGCAGTATAGTGCTGGGTGTTAGCACACTCATGTAGGTTTGTGTGTCAAAACCCCAACCCAACAACTATAATTTCTTATTCTAAAATGAAGAAGGGTAACTGACTGTAACAAAACCAGTTCCATCAAACTACAAATTCTATAAGTTCTTTAAACTGGCCAAGTTTTAACTATCTCATCCTGGATTTTTAATCCGACCTTGCCTTTTTCACATGAAGCATCCTTGCTCTTGATCGGAACTGAAAGTCTGCTTTCTCCAGTTTTCAAGCTTTGAGAGTTTCCTCTCCACATTTGTAAGCTGTCTGCAGACCAGGCATCCCCCAGCTTCTCCTCTTTTCCTCTTGCATACGGGAGTGGTGTTGTAAAGGAAAAAAGCCACAAATATGACTTGACATTTTACCCTGAGTGCATCAGTTTTGCATTGCCTATACTGTAAGATGCTTACTGTAAATTAAATTAAATGTAAGCCAGCAGCAAATGTGTTAAGGGAAAAGAAAAATGGAGAGGTGGGGAAGCTGTAGCGTGATAGAACTTACAGAAAGGAACAAGCCTGCTGCCAAATGCAGCTGTCACGGTAGAGCAGTCCTCAGGCACCCTAGTCTTCATTAAATAAACACAACTTTTTGTTACTGCATTATGTGGCTGATATTTTTATGCACAGCGTAAAACAGGGGCCTAGCATGGATCTCTAGTGTAGGTGTGTGTGCCTGTAAGCGTAGTAAGAGAAATCAGAGACTGATGGAGTTAAAGTGCTCTGAGGTCAGGGTCGAGCAGAGCCGTGTCAGGCTGCACCAGCCCCAATTAGCTATGCTTCACACACTCATTGGGCAAAAGAGTTCCAAAAGCCCCACAGGTGCTTGGATGTCTCATCCCCAAGTTGAAACTGGTCTTAGTTGGATACTAATTGTCCTTGTTACCTTTGGAAGCTTCTCTAGGGTGAGTATAATGAACACTGAGGAGAGGATACTTGAGTGCTATGGTTGTGCATCAAGGGAGGAAGGAGAGGAAGTTTGAAGGCTGGGATGACTCCTGGCAATCTTGCAGCACCAGCTGGCAGAGGTGCGCCAGTCTCTGCTAAGCAGTGCACTTGGACACCACCTCATCTAGGCAAGCAGAGGTCCAGCTAGCCACAGGAGATAGTTACTGCCATACAAGTCTTTGACATTTGGAGGTCTAGCCTTAAATAAAACGTTGCAAGCCTGAAACATGTCTACAACTCTACAAATCCTGCAATATTAAATATATTCAGAGTTGAAATAACGTGCCATAAAAATAAAAAATCTTGTTTTCCATGTTATTCTCTAGGTGAGCAGCACGATATTCCAAGCAGAATAATGTCTTTACTGTGTCCTTCCTTTAAAAAATAAGAGAGCATAAACCTTGCAGAAATAAAAGAGTGTAAGTGTCCAGCAACAAAGACTTGTTAATAAATATCCTTTTAGTTCTTATGAATGTCCCATTGATTACAAGATATAGCCAACAGGGAAATCTGATTGTCCTGCCTTGCACAGCCATTTACCTCTAGGAAAAGTAGATGAAATTTGGATGTAAAATGCTGATCCTAGTAGTTTCCTGCTTACATAGCAGAAGCTCAGATGATCCTGGAAAGTAAGCTCAGAGCAGAAGCCAGCCAGACTTATCTGGGTTCAGTTCCTCACTGATGTTACTTGATCATCTGAATCTGAGGGACTCACTTAAATTCTGTGTCTGTATTTTACTCACCAGTGAGCCTGAAGTTTCTTCACAGAGGCAATGTAAAATGAATTAATATTTTATAACATGCTTTGAAATCCTCAGATAAAAGGCACTGCAACATTGCAAAATATTTCATGGCCAGAACCATCCGAGGTGAGATCTGCCTCTTTTTATGTAACTTCTTCCAAAGATCAGGAACTAATTGGACTCTGAGATGAAGCAGCACAGTGAAACAAGATGGACCCACAGTTCCCAACATGCCGGTGATCTGTAACATCACAGGAAGCTGAATGGATCAGATAATTCTACTAAGAAGGCCTGGAAATAACCTTGAAAGCCAGGGTTTTTTTTCATTTGACCAAGCCAAACTCTTGTGGTCTTAGCACTGATCACATGGAATATACTCTCCAGAAGGATCCCTTTGAAAGGAGCATAATGATTTTTTTAACAAAGCTCATCCCAGAGGCTGACACAGAAGAGGCATAGGAGATGCAAGCTACCCCTGAGCTTCATCAGACTGCAGATCACCAGATGAGACCTCTGCAAACTAACAGTCCACATCTGACCCCACAAGAAAGCTCACCTCTTAACTGTAAAGAGCTGTCCGGCACAAGTAAGGTGGTGTTTTCCCACGGTTTGCTAATCAGTCTGTCAGGGCTGCTTTTCAATAGCTAGTATTTATAGAATTAACAAATACCTTGGAATGTTTGTGGAGTATTTATGGCTGCCTGGTCTTGTTTGTAAAGTGCACTCACATTATTTTGACTGAATCTTAAGAAACGTTGAGTATTTTGCATCTTTGTCTATTGACTGAACCTGGTAAATGTGATTTTGTGTCTACAGAAGAAATCATTAAAGGGTGCTGAGGTCACCACGCTCAGCATCTTGTGAAAGCTAGTTCTCTGCTTATAGTGATACAATCTTTTTTACGTGTTTTATATTCGTTAGGATGTATTCTCTCCTGGATTCACTTGCATAAGTCCTGTTAATTAATAGCAGTTACGCTTTTTGCATGTTGATGGAAGGGTAATTCTACCACACGTTGTTGGTACGTCATGACTGAGGGTCTTAAAATTACTGCTGAAAACAAACCGCCGTAAAAAAGTTGCAACATGCAAGCAGCATCCATCCACTTGTGAAATACCACCTTTTCTTTAACTTGTGTGTAGGTATGGAGCTATTCTGTTTTGTGCCTCACAAAGAAGTCAGTAGGCTGTTTTAAGAGGGCTGTGGAGTATGCTACTGCAAGTATTGGAATATTATAGATAAATCAATGGCGTACCCTCATCTCGACTGCTGTGTCCAGTTTTGGTCTCCCGCTTAGAAAGGACACAGCAGGAACAGAAAGGCTTTGGAAAGGGTGGTAGGAATTACCAAAGGCACGGATGAAAATCAACGCAGAACGGTGACGGGACGTGAAGGAGGATCAAGGAGGGATGTAACACGGGCAAATAAAAGATTGCTTTGGTGAGTGGAGGGAGCGGAGCAGACGGTGCAGAGCCAAGAGCCCTTTTCCTGCGGTGCCGTAGCCCCGCACCAGCAGAAATCGCGGGGGCCGGAGCCGGGCTGGCCCCGGGCAGCCCTGGCACGCCGGCGGGGAGCCGGAGCCGTGTCCGCAGCCGCATTACGGTCCGGGCTCCTGCGTGCGCCGC